>VXBZ01005951.1:1328-49123 GCA_013399135.1 Heliornis fulica | reverse complement strand
GCAGTGGCGGGCGGGGAGAGGGATGGCGCCGGTTCCTCCCGCTGCCCTTTCTCTGCTCGCCCGGCGGCGTGGGGCGAGACCGGCTGCCACCGGCGGCAGCAGATGGGAGAGCGGCAGGATGAGTCAGAGCTGTGGCCCCGGCCCGCAGCGAGGCGCCGGGCGATGCGGGGCCGCCGCACGGGGGGGTAGGGCAGGCGGGTGCCCGGGCCCCCAGCACCCCGGAGGGCGTCGGTGGCGGCGGGCGGAGGGGGTCAGCGACCGCGGAGCTAACATGGCGGACAGATCTGCGTGTAAGAGGCGGCGAGGCGGGAAGGGGAGGCCGGGGACCAAGACGAGGGCTGCACCGGGGCCGCCGTTCCTCCTTCTCCCCCAACCCGCAGGGCGCGGGAGGGTGGTGGGGCCGCCAGCTCCGCGGGGAGTGGAAGCGGGGGCTTGGCGGGCGGCCTCACATGGCGGATTCCTGCGGAGGGGGGCTGTGTGGTGTCTTCCCCTCAGCAGCCGGGGCAGTGCCCCGCGGCGGGAGACCCGTTCCCTCCGGGCGTTGTTGCTTCTCACAGTGCTCCCCTCCTTGAGGAGAGGGCGAGGGGTATCCTCGCCTGGACCCCGCGGTGAGAGGGGTTACCCCAGCCCCTGGCATGCTGTCCTCTGGCTCTGTGGCAGTTGCTCGGGCTCTGGAGAAGAGACTCCCATGCAGGGCTCCCTTCCCCTCGGGTGCACCCGCACGCAGGAAGCCCCTCAGGCCCGGGGGGAGCAGCTGTGAGCCCGCACCGGCTGGTGGGGGGCAGAGCGGCAGAAGTGCTGATGGCACGGCCGCGGCGTCTCCTCTTGCCTGCTTCTCAGAGGCCATGTTGTGTATCTGTAACCGTGGCTATCCATCCGGGCTCCCACTGCCACGCTCCTCTCCCTCTCACCTGAGCGGTGTCTGCATGGGGGCTCACCCAGCAGCGCGGTGAACTGGGGACGTGCCAAAGAGCAAGGTGGCAGTGTGAGCTGTCAGGGCATTGCACAAGCGACGCTTTCTGGGACAAGTGCTGGGATGACGGTGCAAATTGCCCTCACACACAGGAGCTAGGGGATCCTATAGAGTATGGAAAGTGGAGTCCTCCTCTCCTGCTCAGCAGGTTTTTTTCCTTTGCCTCGGGTGCTTGGTGGTTGTTACTAGGATGCATGTTTCCCCCACTCCCCTTGGTCATTCTGGTAGTTTATCAGTAGCAGATCTTGTGACATCAGTCTTCGAAGTCTCTTGGTTGAGCATCAACCTCCTTGTTTGGCTGCCTCCACCGGTATTTGTGGTCCAATTGGCCACTGCTGTACCGGTGGCTTTCAGAAAGTACACAGAAGAGGATCCAGTCACTGCTCAGCTGCCTGCAGATTGTGCGTGTGCTTGCTGTGGTGCTGTCCCTAGTTTGGTGAGAGGTCAGCAGAGGTGCCTGTTAGTGCTTGTAGAGGAGCTGGAAGTAAGGTGTGGGAGCTGGGGGTTTCATGTGTGTAAGGGGAAGGTGGTGTGGCCATGGAGGATGCTGTTATGGCTCATGACTAGACAGTGCTCACGTCTGTTCTAGTCAGTAGTCTGTACTCGTTTGGAGCTCAAGATAGGTGTTTGTGCTGAGGGTACCTGTGCTGCAGCAAAGAGGAAAGAAAGCTTAAATCTTCTTATTGAGCCTTTCTGAAGTGCATCTCCAGCAGTGCAAAGTCGTGTACAGCCAGCATGTGCCAGCAGTCAGGGAAAGCACGGCGTTTCAGACCTTTGCAGAGGTCTCTGGTCACCACGCAGGGTTTCATTGTGCTGTCCCAGTCGAATTTAGTTGCCCTGAATGAAAGCACCGTTTGGCGCCCAATAAAGTGGGTTAGACCTGCCAGACGTGGGTCTCCTGGTTGGGGCTGGGGAGCATTGCCCCACTTCTGCCTGTGCCCCGGCTGCTAGATTTTTGGCTCTGAGGATAATGCACTTGCCCGCTATTCTTCCCTGGATGGGAGTGGGAAGCTGTGGTACTGGGGGGGGAGGTGGGGGTTGTGAATAATGGTGATGGTAGGAGGGGTCTGTTCCAGTCTGGACTGGTCCAGTCTAGTTCTTTCCTTCCTGTCACCGTGTGAACAATGCTGCTGATGCTTGCGGCACGGCAGCCCATTCCCCGGTTGCTTCAGGCTGTGGTGAGCTCCCTTTCCCGCCTGCTCTGCCGGCCCGAGGCTGAGCCCCCCTCCCTCCCTCCCCCCACCGCTGCAGCCGGCCAGCTCGCTGCTCCCCGCTGCCCCTCCTGCCGGGCCTTCAGCTCTGGGGCAGGGTTGGTAAACCTCAGAAGAAGAGGGGTATCTACAAGACTTTGGGAGGGTGTTTGGCGGTGAACACTTCGCTGGAGGCAAGCGGCGGGCTTAGCTAGCGCCTTTCGGAGCTGCAGCCTGCCCCAGGCAAGCGGCTTGTGCCTCTCCCTGTGCTGGAAGTCTGGTGCAGGTGCATGCTCCCAGCAGTGTTGGGCTGTACAGTCTGGAAACTATTCCATCTCTCCAATTAAAGATGAGACAGAGTGCTCTGGAAGGGAATGAAGACTGTCCCTTCCTGAAACAGAGGCTTAATTGTGTAATGGACTAATTTGGGTATAATTTCAGTTCGAAACGCTGTTGATGTAGCGCAGGAGCAAGAGTGTTGTTGACAGGAGAATTCTTTTGGGACCTACACTCCCTTCAGGACCTGCTCTCTCCTCTGGAGACTGTCTCACCAGACACCCTGGCCCTGATCTGGAAAAAAAGCCTATTGTAACAGGAATAGCTGCTGGGTTGTTTTGGGTTTTTTTGTGGACCAGACTAACTTTGGTGCCACCAGGTCTGTCAGTTGGTATAAATATGCGAGGTCATTGTGCTGATGGGTTTTTAGGGTTTGCTTCATGGATATTTTTAGCTAGGTTGTTAAAAGGTCTCTTCAGAAACGGAGAGATGCAGTGGATCATTTCTATCAGAAAACGAATCTGCATGGTTTTGTATTTGACATGGAGAGCTGAGGGGTCAGAGCTGGAACGGGGCTGGCCCTGACTGGCTTGCTGTAGGGATGCAGTTGTACTGGCAAAACTATGCCAGTGGATGACTAGGGCTTATTTTGTTCCTCGGATGAGTGTTACTGTTTGGGTACGAAGTACAGAATTGCTGGGCAAGTTACAATCAAACTTGGGGCACCTGCTAGTAGAGTATACTAACAGATAATATGTAAATAAATACACATATATGTTGCTTAGTATTAAAAAGCAAAGGTGACTTTTTAATTATTGCTGCAAACCATAGCTTGCTGTTTATGCTTTTATGCTTACTTTATGACCCTTAAACAATGAATGCTTTGTTGTGGCTGATCACACATGCTAATTTTTGCTATTTCTTTTGGAACTGGGTTTGTCTGTATGGATTATGGACTTGTCCTGCACTTCTGCTGAAAATGGTAGCCCTGCTCTGTGACGGTGCAGCAAACTAACTGCGCTTCAAGCAGAGTAAAATCATTATGACTTGAAATGCTCAAATAGTACGGCTGTCCTCTCTGAATATCTAATGTTAGCAAGCCTGCACAAAAAGGGGCTAGTCAGGCTATCTTCTGTATATTTGTGTATGTTCTTCAGATAAATCTCACTTAAAAATTCACACTGCTCAGGGCAGCTTAGAGTTGACTGTTGCCACAGAATGTGATTGGTTTTCATTCTAACTCCATGAAAACTTTCATTGCACGTGTCCATCTTGGGACATGTGAAAGTATTTATTGTGACGGTACTGCAGATGCTACTTGTCTGAAGCACGATTTTCTAAGTTCTGCACTAAAAGTCATATGCTCTCCTTAGAAGTGCCTGTTTTTAGTGTATTGTTTTGCTGGGAAGGTAATTTTTTTACCTAATCACTGGAACATTTGCAGGAGCTCCTGAGTATAATCAGAACAGCACTAGCAAATAGTGGAGCTGTTAGTTTTACAAAAGCAAAGTGTTACGTGCTTTTAAAAGTTGTGTGTGTACTCAGAACTTAATGTAGCAGACTTCTGTAGTGAAAGAATAAGATTAAATATACCACATACATACCTGTCAGAACTGCTTAATATCTCAATTTTTGAAGCACTGAGGTTTATTTTTAACGTATTACTGAATATGAATGTGGTAAACTGAGATTGCTCTGGAGTTCCAGTGAAACAGTTAAAGTTACATTTGCTCCAGTCTGTCATTTGGTACTTTATACTAGTTTAGTTTTTTAATAGCAAGGGTGAGTGGAAAACCATACTCTTCAACAGCACTGCAATTAAGCAAACTAGTAAAGATGATCATTTGGGTTAGGTGATTCCCAGAAGCCAGGTTTCTGTACTCAATGTGTAGTCTTGTTTAAATAATGAGAGCAGCAAAGATTTGTTTTTACAATAGATCGGTATATTCTGCTTTTTGTGCCATAGACCACAGTGAATTTGTAGAAACCTTGTTGTAAGTTGGATTTACACATGACCAGTTCTGTAATTCCATGAAAGTGTCAGGTCCTTTTATAAGGAATAACTTCTCAGCAGGGCTGGTTAATGCTTCCTTGACTGCTTTTTTAATGTTCATTGTACTGTTGTGTGATTGTCTTACCTTAATTTGAGTAAGCTAGTCTTGTACTTTAATATGCTGCTTTGGTGTCTAGTATAATAGCCTTTAAGGGCCAGCTGAAATACCTCCTCATTCCTGAAGAAAAGCATAAGTTTCTTTTTACTGTCTTTCTCATCTCTGGATTTGTATGGTGTTCAGTTTCACTATATAAAGCACTATTTTTCACCCACATGCCATGTGCATTCACAGCAGAGGAAAAAGAACATAGCAAGGGAGTTCTAAAATAGAAGTGAAGCGGGCAAGGGAAGAGTCAGTTACAGGGTTAAAAACACTTCTGGGAGGGGTAGTTCAGTATAAAGGTGTACTACCCTGAAGCAGAGTCAGAGCTAGCTATTTGTCTCCAGTTTTGAACACCTTCCTGTTTGGACAATGAAAGGTAAGTACAAACAAGCAGTTTGTGTGCCTAGTTCTTGTGTTTCAGCAGTAGTTCATGTATTTGACATACATTCTTGAAAGCTGGGTGCTCTGATTAGAAATGCTCCTAGTGAGGTGTTGCATGCATCCTTAAAAGCACTACAGAAAAGGCATTTTATTTTAATCTGGCTGTGAAATTAATTTTTTTATATTTTCTTCCACAGGGCAAAATCTCTGATCAAGTTTACAACTATCCAGAGGGCTTAGGAGAAGTGCTTTATAGAGAACAGTTCGACTTCAACGCTGAGCCACCTTGGGAACCTAGCTGATGATAGTAGGGTTCCATCTCCTAACTTGTCCATGTAAGTCTCTTCTCTCTTCATCTGTATGCAGGAAGATAAGCACTTCCTAAAATAAACAGCGTGTGTTGGCTTTTTGATAAGTAAGAGGTGCCTTGATCAAAATTTGAAAATGCTGACGTGTTTATTATATGGGGCTCTCATTCAGGAGAAGACTACAACTTTTATTCGCCTAATACTTTTCTCAACTATTACCTGATGAACATCAGATAAACTTTACAAAGTTGATCATACAGGTTTAACAGTTACTTTTGTGAGTTAGGGCTGTTGGCCTAAAATAAAGTGCTGTAACTTCAGTCTGAGTGGTAATTCTGGAGTTGTGGATTGGCACTGCATGACTGTTAACAACAAATCATGATTCGCTGAGTAATGTGTGATTTTCATAGGGTATTTTATTCTGAAATAGTTAAAATTTGCTATTGTAAACAGTTACTAATGCTGATCACGAAGGGTGTGCCTTCCCACATGCTTGTCTCCATTATTTGCTAATTACTATCCACTTCCACATATAGTTGTAGTTGAGCTACAGTAGAATGTGGAATTCTGTTTTGGATGGAAATTGTGTACCAATTACAGATGCCTTTTAAGTCTTTAAGAGGCAAAGTTATTAAAGAAACACAAATTCCATGAAAACTGAAAACAAATGAATGTGCATAGCTGATCTTAAAGAGCACAGAGAATTCTGGAATGTGTGTGGTTATGCTGTTCTGTTAACATAAAACAATAGGTTTATGTGGGTTTTAACAATAACCTTAAAAGCATTATAAATATCTGATTAAGCCCTAACTCACAAAAGTAACTGCTAAGCTGACTTTGTACAGTATTTCTTTTTCTCCTGTTTAGCTGAAGGCAGTTTTGTTTGGCTTAGTGCCTCTGAGTTATATAATGCTTTTTAATATAAAACTTGAGAATGGTTAAGTGCATCTAACTGAGCCAGGTGCTTTTTAAAGACTGCAAAGAGTCCAAGTGCCCTTTGTGTTAGTATGTCTCCTAATAAGATACAATCATTTGAAAATACTGCAGTAAGTAAAGGGAAGCACAGAGGGAGTGTGGTTAATCATGACCTCTGGCTTTTCTCTCCAGAGGTTATGTTCATTTTTGTTTTGTTTGAAACTCACAGACTTAACCATGGACACTTGGGTCTACGTAGATGACTGCTTTGTTCAAGTGAATCTAGTCAACACTGAAAATTCTCTGAATGTCACTCTTATTTCATAGGTGTCACATGACTTATAAGCAAAAGATCTGAGGAAACTATTTCACTTGTTCAGTTTCTGAGTTCCGGCTTACTCTATGTGGGTAGAACTCTTGCATGACACTTTGTACTGGAACATATTTTTCAACAGTGGGAAAAAAAAAACAGTAAAAAGATAGAAAAGGCAGAATTCTTAAGAGGAAAGACTGAATAGAGTATGAAATAATAAGATACAACAAATGCATCAACTTCTAAAACTATTTTGTAGTGAACTTGGCTTTGAATCAAGTTTTTGAGGAGAAAGCAGTTCTGGTGCCTTCACTGAGTTTATTCTTTCTCTGATAGATTGATGTGGTGTGGCAAATCATACAAGGTATAGTTTGTCCTAGAATGGGAATGCCACTGGATTTGCTGTATTTGTACCTGAATATTCAGGTAGTCTCTGTTTTTTACTGGTCAGCTTGGACCAGTAATGTGTTCAGTAATAATATACCCTACACGAATATCAACAGTTTGGTATTGGCTGTAGTGAGGCAGGTAATAGTAGTCAGCAAGTGTTTGCCAGTAAGTCTGTACATGTTTTGGTGTGCTGAAGCACAGGTAATTGCTTCAGACACAGCTAAGATGTAAGTTAGCCCAGATAATTGGCACTTTTGAGTCCTATTCAACTTGTAAAGTGATTTAATGGGAAAAAAGTCAATTGAGCTTTTAAATATAATTATTATGTTCCAGTGGAACTCAGATCTTCTGTCTGAAGATGCACTTATGTTGCCGTTAAACTTGCTTCCTTTTTATAATTGCCCCCCTCCCACTTTTGTCCTTGTGTTACACTGGCTAAGGAAGAATTTGGGATTTAGTTCTGTCTTGCTCTTTAAGCTCTGCCTTCCCAAGCACTCTGGCAGCTGTGGTCTGAAGCCTTGCTCCTTTGGAAATCTGTTCTATTTATTGCCACATCTGGATGATGGAAATGGAGAGAATTAGGGGTGGAAATCTGATCTGTTTATGAGCCCTGTCTATGCCAGATGGAAGCAGTAGTTAGCAGGGCTGGCTATCTTTTAAAGCTCTCAAGTTTCTCTAGGTGGGACTGGATGGTGATGAGGGCACAGTAGGACTGGGAGTTGGGAGGGCTGGTGAGCAGTGAGGAGGTCAAATACTAATATTGGCTAAGTAAGAATGGATAGGGATGTATCTGCTTGCATTATCAGAGAGACGGGCTGGTATGATACCACAGAAGTATGCACACGCTTACAAGTGTGTGGATCTTTCATAAGCTTTGGAGTTTATTGGTGTTGAGTAACATTCAAATGTCAGGAAACAAGAAATTGATTCTTGGAAGCATCTACCCACTTTTCTTGCTTATTCAGTGGAGATGCTCTTGTTATATTGCTCAGTTAACTGTGTGGAATACCCTGAGAGAGTGGTGGGATGCAACTAACCTAAACTGTCCAGGTACTTTGCTGGGATTCTCAGTGGATTTGTAGAAGCACAGAATGGTTTGGGTCGGAGGGGACCTCGAAGATCATCTAGTTCCAACCCCCCACATGTATGGAGGGGAACTTTGGGTAATGCAGAGTGTTCTGCCATGTGCTTCAGCACCTCATCAGTTGGTTGGTGGCTGCATTCAGCTATGGATGTATGGTGAAATGGCATCTTGGAATAATTTTTATAAGGTACCCATTAAAAATGGGTGTTTCTTGCGCTGAAAACGGGACCAGTGTTTCTGCTTTGCTAATACACCTGTTCTGTACTCAGTAGAAGCATTTTGTCACTAACATGGGTAACTTTTTTATTGCTTTACCCCTGAAGAACCAGGAATGAGAGATTAATGTATTTAAATTTATTTTTTCTCAGGCCAAACAATATGTAGTTCAGATAATGTAGAGAAATGTTAGAGAACGTTACAGATGCTTTCATATGAGCATGTGTTTTATTTAGGCACTTCTCAGAGCTTTTAAATATTCTTCTTTTCCAGATATTTGCATTAATTGCAGTGTTTAAATATGTAAACTTTTATCTTAAGGTTCTTCATCTGTGAAATCATTGTGTTAAACCCTAAAGAGCCTGAGGATGCAACTTTCTTCAAAGAAAGCAATTGCATGCTTGTGTAGAAGTCTCATACCACTTGACAGCTTTTGTTTGCCCTAAAATACATGTCTTGGAGCATTGTGCAGACTAACATTTCACGTGGTAAAATGGGTGGTGTTACCACACTAAGTCTGTCAAATTATGACTTGTGGCAAGTCAGCACTTCCAGTGAGGACTGAACTCTGTACTGTAAAGATCCCTGACTAGTCTTAGAGGGAAGCAGACTTCAGCCATCCTCTTGATTTCCTTCTGGTGTTGATCTCATGAATTTTATTGTTGATTCTCTTCCCCTCCCAGAACAGGGGCGAAGTCTGAACATAGTAAGGTTATAGCATGATCCCAACTCCTGCAAGTATTAACCCTTAAAGAAACATTGGTCAGGTATGTGGTTTGGTGGTGGTACTGTAGCAGTGCTGGTAGGAACTTCAGTTTTGTCATTGTAGAATGTTCTTCCTGTCTTCTCAACAAGACTTGAACGGAGGTAGTTTGTTTCAGAGCAGGAGAAATTGGAGAGGAATGGGCTGTGACCCTGAGGCAGTAGTAGGTAGGCTAATATTAGGTTTTTTACTAGATGAATTTTGCTAAATGAGTAAGCTTAGATGTCATGGCCATAGTTAGAAAAGCAGCTGCTGTTTAGCAGTCTGGGAGATGCTATACTAGGTTTGTTGCAAGCTATTTTATTGAGCCTGTACTAGCATGGGTTACTTTTCATTCCTGCCTCTTGACCATAAGATGCTTTTGGATGAATAAGGACTGGTTTAGGAAATGAATTTAAGCAAGGCTAATTTCCCAGATAAGCATTCTTTTTGTTGTTGTTTGAGGAATTGGTGCTGAAGTGGCCCCATCCCCCCATGCTTTACTTAAATCAGTTGTCCCCCTCTTCCCCACAGGATCTCTTCAAAAGTGAAAGGGCAGCTTGTGGAGGAAAGTGCACCATCTGTCTGAAAAGCTGCAGATGCTGCAGTCATTACATTAAAAAAACAAAACAAAACACCACTTTAAGAATACTACAAAACTACCTTAAACCTCCTGCCAGGCAAATCAGGCAAACACCCAGACTCAAAGAAAAAAGCGAGATGTTTACATACTTGAAATAAGAGGCCCAAGCAATTGGCCTTACAGCGTGGTTGTGTGTGAGTCTTAAATCTGTTAAGTGCTGTGACTGGCTCCTTTGGGTGCACTGAGACCTAGCAGCCAGGGGTGCAGGGGGCACTTGTTCCTTGGAAGGGATGTGCTTTAGAATGTAGGAAATGGCTTTTATTAAAAAAAAAACAACCCAAACTTCTAAATCTTTAGCACCCTTGTATGTAGAGTAGATCCTTAAAATGTGTTAGTTTTGCCTGACATATTGTATAAACCTATCAAAAACCCTTCAGGCAATTGTGAACTTCTGATCAGGAACCCAGAATTTGTCCTACTTGAATAAACAATTAAAAGCTCAGATACGAGGCTGCTGCCATCCCACTCACTACTTGCATGCAGTCACCTGCAGGTAGGCAGTATTCATGGGATGGTGTTAGTGGGAAGGGTTAAAGAGGAACTGGGGTCACTGAAACTGTGTCAGAATGTTGCTACTGAATTTTGTTGTAACTTTTCCTTAAGTCATAGGACAGATCAGATGTGTCCTAAAAGATGTTAAAGATTTTGATGCAGCATAAAACTTACTTAAAGTCAGAAAATTTGCCTTTAATACCCCTCTGTGACAAAAGGACTAAGATTTGTGGCTTTTGAATGGTTAACAGATCTGCTACATTTGAATAATCTGCTGAAAAGGGCTTGGCTTTTGCATGTGTTAAGCAATGTATGTTTGTTTATTCCTTTGCATATTATTTTTCTTCTAAGAGGACAACAAAAGAGTTAATACTGTAAAAGAAAAAGTTTCATGTCTTTATTACATGACCAGCAAGCTCCAGAAAACACAAAGTACTTTAAAACATAGCTCTAGGTTATTTAAGTTACAGTATAAAGAAATTGTGCTAGAAGAATTAAATTAATACCAGAATCACAGAATGCCAGGAATTGGAAGGGACCTTGAAAGACCATCCAGTCCAAGCCCCCTGCCAGACCAGGATCGTCTAGATTAGATCACACAGGAGTGTGTCCAGATGGGTCTTGAATGTCTCCAGAGAAGGAGACTCCACAACCTCTCTGGGCAGCCTGTTCCAGAGCTCTGTCACCTAGTTCTTCTGTTACCTTTCGTGTTTTAATCTTCATGTTTTGAATACTCCAGAACTATATCAATTTTTCAGTAAAATGTTAATGCCAGCCTTTCTTTAAAGGGGGGAAAAAATCTAACAGAAAAAACCCTGAAGTCTGCTCTTTGGAAGTCATGGGTATTTTATGGATGCTCATGTGTTGAGGACATTGTGCTAATTAGCAAGCCAATCAAGGATGCTGATGACTGACTTAAAGACATTTGTCTTCATTATTATAGTGTCTACCATCTAGTCATTGTTTTTATAATTGTAATTTACCTATGTATATGTGTACTTAAATCCTTACACCAGTCAGATAACTATCTTGCTCTTTCATGATTCCTTCAGATCTTAAGGATTCACTTAAGGAGAGGATTCATTGTACATGTGAGAAGTATTTCTTGACAGACTCCCAAAATGTTTGGAGTTGGAAGGGACCTCTTAAGATCACCTGGTCCACTCCCCCTGCCCAGATCAGGCTGCGTAGGACAGTGTCTAGATGGGTCTTGAATGTCTCCAGAGGAGACTCCACAATCTCTGGACAGCCTGTTGCAGTGCTCTGTCACCCTCACAGTAAAGAGAGTTTGTCGTGTTTAGGTGGAACTTCAAGTCTATGCCCACTGTCTCTCGTCCTGTCGCTGGGCACCGCTGAAAAGACTGACCCCATCCTCCTGACACCCACCCCTCAAGTATTTATAAGCATTGGTAAGATCCCAGTCTTGCTAAGTAGTCCCAAGTCCCTCAGCCTCTCTTCATAGGAGAGATGTTCTAATCCCCTCATCTTCATAGCTTCTTTTTTTAACTCTCTCCAGTAACTCCTTGTCCTCCTTGAACGGGGAGCCCAAGCTGCACACAATATTCTTGATGAGGCTTCTCCAGTGCAGAGTAGAGGGGGAGAATAACCTCCCTTGACCTGCTGGCCACACTTCTCTTTATACCCCAGGTTGCCATTGGCTTTCTTGGCCATGAGGGCACAGTGCTGACTCATGGTTAACCTGTTGTTCATCAGGAATCCAGGGTCTCTTTCCACAGAGCAGCTTTGCAGCAGCTCAGACCCTGACCTGTACTGGTGCCTGGGGTTATTTCACATAGGTGCAGGGCCCTACACCTGTCCTGGTTGAACTTCAGGAGATTACTCTTAGCCTGACTCCTAGCCTGTCCAGATCTCACTGGATGGCAGTACAGCCTTCTGAGGTATCAGCCACTCCTCCCAGCTTTGTATCACAGCACATCCCTTCATCCAAGTTCATGTTATTGAACTGAACTCAGGACTGACCTCTGAAGAATACCACTTGTTACAGACCTACAACTAGACTGTGCTCTGTGTTTTGTCTTTCAGCCAGTTTTCAGTCCACTCCAGTGTCCATTCATCTAACCCACTTATCCTGTGCTTACCCAGAATACATGTCTAATTCAGCTACCGAGTATAACTGAGAAGTCGGAGTTAAGTCCACCTGGCAGCTAACGCTTCTCTTAGGAAACATGGGTGGCACGTGTGAGTTGTGCAGAAAGCATGCAAAGCTCTGCTGGCTCTTCTCCCATTGTCTGGTAAAGTGACAGGCAGGAGCAGCTGCTGCTTAGTGTTAGCTTGAGCAAAAGTAACTTTGTTCATTATTATTATTATTAACAATGTTAACTAAATAGATGTTGCAAATTGTGGATATTTCTTCTACTGTAGGGGCGTGGGGGAAGAAACTTAAGAGTCAATGCTGTGGTTTTGTGACCATTTGAAGCCAGAGTATTCTCAGTTTTGAGAGTCCTACTGAAGCATGTTTTACCTTCAGCTGCAATGTTTCTGGCTTCTACCAATACTTTTTAATCAATTTTTTTAATTTTAAAGCCAAATAGAAGTGGCTTTAGAAAGCAGCCATTACTTTATAAATACTGTGCAATTTCTTTTGAGGGATTAAAAATGTCTTGGATCTTCATATAAAGAAGGAACCTAGTTAGCTGGCTGCTTTTAATCAGTCTTGCATTAGTCATAAAAATGACAGTTGAAGCAAAAATCTGGTCAGTCAGTTGCTATGAACTAATAAACTGCTTTTAAACAAGACCTACAACTCCAGTAAACTACAGCCTTAATTGATAAATACAACAGTCTGATGGAGGTAGATAATCAGCTGTTGAGTGCTTCCTGCTGTCTACTGATTTTTGCTTGAGACTATTTAATCCTATGTTCTAAAACTCGGTATTGAACAATATTTTCTGTCTTTGGACTTTGTTCCTTCAGGTTGTCTTCTGGAAAGCAGTGCTTATAAACAATAGCTAATTTGCAGTGAAGGTTGAGCATAAACAAGATGCAAATAAAGCTAGGCTAAAACTGCTGCTTTCTTCTAATGCCAGTACTGAGTTTATTTTTTATTTAAAATACTTATAGCTAGTAGCTTCTTTCTGTTAATCTCAATTGAAGTGAAGATTAAGTGTTATAGGCAATCTTGTGAGCAGAACAACAAAAAGAAATGTCTGGTAAATCAAAGTGTGAAGGCAAAGGTTATAAATTAGTATCTAAACAAAAGCTAGAATGCTAACACAAGTATGTGAATCTAACAAACATAAATCCTGATGTTTAATCAACAAAAATGTTTTCTTTCACAAGTTCAGAAATGTTGTATTGCAGGTGGTTTTCCAGTTGTATCCTTGAATACTAATGTCACTTAAGATGCTATATTGAAGAACAGCAGAGCCAGGTGTTGGCACAACTATGCTACACTGTGGCATTTTCATAGTTTGCATAACTCAACACAGATCAGCATGTGTACAGTCTGGGATACTTCTCAAGAACAGTCTTGCATAAGTGGTTTCTTATTTGTCTTTGAATTAGTATCAGATTTAAGGTATGCAGCTTGTTTTATTGTTGCCTTCAGTAGAATAGCTCTGTATCCTGCCAAATAGAGGGTGAAGGTAGTAAAAAAAAACTGATTTTTGTGTGCAGGGGGGTGTGTTACTGTTTGCAGTATGTCAGAGGTAGAAAGTTCTTTTCTAATTTCTAAGTAGTGCACAGTATGCTTTATTTATTTCTCTTTTCCCATGGATATATGTTTTCTTTACACAGTTTGTTGCATAATTTAAGGACCCGGATATAAGGCTTGGAAGCCCATCCCTTGTGTTTCTTGGTTTATGACTGTCGGCTTTGTGGAATACGGCTGAGATGAAAGGATTTCTCGAGGATGCAAATTACTCCATTGGCCTGTTGGATGAAGGAGCAACTCTTGCAGATGTTATTGACAACTGTATTTATGAACATACTAATGTAAGTTTTATAAGTTTTCCAAATCTTCTGGTTTTAGTTCTCGTTAAGTCTTGAAACTAGGTGAGAAGGTATTTAGCATTGATGAACTGACAGCAACAGTGGAACAGTTGGATAAAACTCACCTTAGAAAGTAGCTTCCAGCTTTTAGTCTGTCATTTCCTGCAAATTATTTCTTTGCTGTTTGCTTCAGGCTGAATTCTGTGTGGAAATTTGGGAAACAATTGTTACCTCCCTGACAGTGGTTACCAGGAAAGCAGATTTGCTGATGTAATTGAATACAGGTTTCTGTCTGGTTGCTTGAAGACACTTATCAGTGGGATTTAGACCAGGAACCCAAAATAATAAATTGGATATTGCTAAATTAGAAACTTTTTTGCTCTTTCCCAAAAAACATGCCAGAACTTTTAGACAAATACATATTCTGAGACAGTTTTAGAGCCATGTTTAAAATTTCTGTGGTCGATCACAGCTGCATGGTTGTACATCTTCCCGTGACCCTTCTCTCTGTTGGAAACATGGGTACAAGCATATTGTGAGATGCTGCCTGTTTACTTTAAAGAAAATAAACTGGTCTAAGAGCTTCTAAAGTTTACCAATCTGCTGGGAAAAAAAACCCAAATAATTCTGTGGATGAAATAAGTTTTATTGAATAAGACTTCACTCACTTCCTAGGAACCAGGAAGATGGTGTCATCTTTATTTGAGAAACAAGATCGTAGAAAGAAAGAGCTTGTTTAAAAAAAAGTTTCATTAAGCAAATACTGTGTCCCTAATACGCCATACTTAAGAGTTGTTCACTTTTCCTTTGATTTAGCAGATCTCGTGTTCACGTGCAAGTGCTCAGCTATAGTACAGCAAATAGCTAAATTCCATGGCCTTCTGAACTCAGGCATAGGATTCCCAAATCTTGATTCCTAATATTCTTTTTCTGTCTAGCAAATAAATAGGTAAACTACTGGCAACATGTCATGTCTCCAACCACTGGCTGGCTCACAGAGGATAGCTGCCTTCTGCTGCTTTCATTTACTCCTTTAGCTCAAGGGGTAGAGGCCTGTGCCATGGATCTAAAGCTCCAGATCCCATTCCTGCTGGTGACCCGTACAGGGGGTCAGTATGCTTCCACCCGATGGAATTTCTATTTGTGTTTTTTAAACAGAAATAAAGACATTGTATACAATAAGCCACAATAGAGTTTTATATCTGCAAAAGTCAAGTGCTAGAATTAACATTTGATGTACAGTCTTAATTCAGACCCATTGTAGATTATTGTGACAGTCTTTAATAGATATACTGTAGGCAATTTGTTTACAGGAGTTTTACTGCGTGCACATTATAAACAGATACAGAAATATCTGTTTGGGTTTTGATCCACTATATCCACATCATGACTTGAAGTGACAGAGGCACAAGGGAGACTCTTAAGTTTCCAGAAAAGTGTCTGCATTTTCTTAGACTATGTCTTTGACTCTGCAACCTTAACACACTGAGTTTAGCTCTTAAAAAAAAATCTATCTGAACTTTGTCCTTCACAAGATGTGGAGAACAGTCTCAAACTTGACTTCCTGAATTAAAATACTGTTGAACAAGTGTTCAGTAAAATGAGCTATTAGCAAGGTGTTAAAATAATAGTAGTATGTTAGATATTTATTGCCTGTATAATAAGCTATAAATCATGTTGAGACTGTGGAAGCTTTCATCCCAGTGGATATTCTTCCTCCAAAAAGTCTGAAAAGACAAAGTTGAAAGAGATTTGTAACCTATTTTGTGTTTTTAGATAAAATTGGTATTTGGCATTAAAGTAGTATTTTTTTTTATTCAGGAATCTCAGAATATTATCTAAATAGCTCTCATAATCTCTGAAGTGGTAGGTATTCCCTTTGATTATTTAAAAAACCCTAACAAGCCTAGCTAAAATTGCTAGCTGGCAGTAAAAAGCATTGTTCAAGGTCAAGCCTAAAAGTTAATAGCAGGGTGGAAAAATATTACATAATTCTTTAAGACTGTTTCATGGGTGGTTTATGTTTTGACAGCAAACCAACATTTTCAGATGCTTTATTTTCTTATTCTTCCTCTTTTTAGACTGGAAAAAGAGCATTTTATGTTGGTGATCTTGGAAAGCTTGTAAAGAAAAACATACAATGGCAAAATGTGATGGCACCGATAAAACCATTTTATCCTGTAAGATGCAATTCTGCTCCAGGTGTACTTGAAATACTGGGATCCCTTGGTGTTGGATTTGCATGTTCCAGTAAAGTAAGTTTTCATCTGAGCACATGTGCCTTGTCTCCTATATACTGACTGTCTTACAATCAGCCTTTTGGTATCAATTGCCATGGCTATAAATAATTTTAATTGTCAACTCGTGTGTAACTGCCTTTTGAAAATCTGGGCTTCTGCCCTAGAAGCAGTGGGAAGCTTTCTCTTTGACCCTATTTGGTCTTTATTTCTCAATATTTGACCGTAGTCAAATACTTCATTCTGGTACTGGAGCACATCTAATAAAAATTCAGCAAAGGCAGTTTGCTGGACTCTGTCAAATTCTGGCACACTCCTGTTTTTCAGTCTGAAATGGTATTGGTACAAGACCTGGGAATTTCTCCTGAGAACATTATATATACTAATCCTTGCAAGCAAGCTTCTCAGATAAAGTATGCAGCAAAAGCTGGGATCAACATTCTGATTTGTGACAGTGATATTGAGCTGAAGAAAATTGCACGTAACCATCCAAATGCTAAGTAAGTGTCAAAATTCTGGTTTTGCTTTTTTATGGGGAGACTTAATTTTGCCTGCCTTCTGAGTTGTTGGGTTTGTGAGTAAAGGTACATGACTGCTTTAGTGCCACTCACTTGTGTCTGTTTTCTATCCTGTCTCCTTTGAAGGTAGATTTTTTTTTCAACTTTTCCCCTACTGGGTCTCAGCTTCCTATACCCCAAACAAGGGCATTACTATTATTTAAAGTTTGAATTTTGATTCAGGGCAATCTTCATGTTAAGGTTTCAATGACTAAAGTTCAGAAATTCAGAAATCTGGCCCCTCATAATCTACATGTACATCTTCCTCCTGCTTTGTTGTGGCTTCATGGGATTCTATTAGTGGCTTCAGATGAAGTCAAGGCTGAGGCTGTCAGCAAATGAGCACATGCATCAGGTCCCGTCTAGGGTTCCACACTCTGCGGACTTGTTAAATCCATGTACAGGTATTTCCCCACTCCTCAAAAAGGGAGAGATCTGACTCCAGCTCTATTTCTAGTCCCAGATACTTTCTGTAGAGAAACAGTCAAACCAGATTTCTTGTGGTTAAGTAAAATAATGCTGCCAGTGTATCACTGTCTCTTTTGGACCAACAGGTGCTCATGTTGTTAAATGTCATGTCTGTTATATATGAATACTTTGGCTGTGGGCTGTACCTTTAAAAAATTGAATCAAAGCCTGAGTGAATGTTGCAGCATTTTTCAGTGATTAGAGGTGTAACTTCCACAAATGCCATCAGAGTGCACTAAAATTGCGTTTCTGTCACCTCTTTACAAAGCCCATGGTTCTAGACAGGCATTGTTAAAGCATCGTGTCCAGAGCTGTTGAATTGGGAATACTGCCACATCTGGTACTGCAGACTTTGCTCATCCCACATGGTTATTCTTTTTCTCTTTTTTTTTTCTCTTTTTTTTTTTTTTTTTAGTGGTGTGTTGTTTTTTTTCTGGGTTTTTTGTCTTTTTTGCTACCTTGAGAGTTAATATTGCTGCTGCTACTGATCGCACTTCATCCACGTGGAGCTGTCAGGGCTTTGCATGCTGGACAGTACTTCTGTGCAAATGTTATCGGTGATAAAGAGTTTTGCATCTACAGTGTCGGCTGTGACATGTTTGTGTTTGAAAGCCTTAATGCTACAGCTGCCTCCTATGTCCTAAAGCTTTACTAGTGTAAACACTGTAGTGCTTTGTAGTTTTTATATTGATTTATCTCCTTGAGTCTTAGCGGTCTCCTTTACAACATGATGTCTATCTTAACATCAAGTGAAGTTAGGATGCACATGTTTGTTTTGAGTGAGAGAAATTGTAAAGTAAGGATACAGAATGGAGTTCTGTGAGCTAAAGAAAAGCAGTGTAAACCCCTGACTTCTTTCAGGGATCCCATAGTCTAATATCTGAAAAAGTTCCCCTTCACCAAGGTCAAGAAACTTAAATTTTTCTGAAAAAACTGCAGCTTGCTAGTTAAATTTTTTAGAAACCTGATTTCTAGCTCACCTACTAGGTAGAAACTAATAAAACCAGCAAATAAATCTCTTTTTTTTTTTTTATTCAGGTCATTAAAACTTTGATGCTTAAGTGACAACTATGAGATTTTTTTCTTTATCTTCCTTGGCATACTTTCAAAAAGTGAAAGACTATATAGCCTTGTTCTTTAAATGGGGGGTTGTAATAGCTAGGTTGTCCTTTGGTAGATGAAGCTAATCATGCTTTGGGTGAGGAAATTCTGCTTGGAAAATTGCAGTTCCCATTTGCTGAAAATTCTTGTAATTTTCTACACTAAACTCAGTAATGGGTGGGGATCTTTTCTTAATAATTGATGTTTCTGCATTTGGAAATGTTAGTAACGTGAATGACTGAAAATCCTTTAAAGGAAGAGGAGAAATGTCCAAAAGGAGTGCTTAAGCTTTCATTTCTTCATACTTCTGGATTTTTCCAGGCAAAATTTAACTGCTAAGAGTGCTGGTGTCTTAAGACTCTCCAGTAGAGGCATGGGTGTTATAAGTATTAATGCTTCCTGAAAAATAAAATCCACAACCACACACGAGCCATCCTTGAGCCCTGCTCTGACTGGGTGAAACTAAGTATGAGAATCTTACTTGATTTCTAGAAATCAGAATTACACTTTTGCAGTGGTTTACACTGGAAGAATACCTTTACACACTCAGTGATGCGGCAATGATTATCAATATAACTTATGTGATGTTTTTAAGAAATGTTTTTGTCTAATCTTAATGTGAGCTTGCAAACCATAATATATTCTGGCTTTGAAACTCTTTTACATTTAAAGAGCGACTTTTGATGCTTTTTGTTGGATCTAGCACCCTTTTCCAAGGCTTTGCAAAATACTGTTGGACTGAAGATTCCTTGAACAGAACTGCCTATGTTAGTGGAGAAGCAGGAAATGGGGCTAGTCACAGTTTCTCAAGATGAGGTAGTAGTATAAATTAAAACAAACAAGGATTGCTGGGCAATCTGCATGAGCTCCAGATTTTTGTTCTTCACAAAACACATTTTAAACACATTGTGAGATACTTAGAAAGGACTTTGAGGTGTCATGGTAGCTGCTAAAGTCAGTGTGTTATTTCTCTGGTGACTAGGCTAAGTTTTGCTTGTTGCATGTCTTTTAAAGGACTGTTTCACTTTGGGTGCAGAGCTCCTACCGCTTGTTTACACTCTCCAGTCTAGTTAACAGTACTGTGCTCTGCTCAGTCTGCATGCATGTTGTGACACTATTTGTTTAGTTTACTACATGGCTAATTAATTGAACTTTATTGGGGAGAAAAGGAAACCAGTGACCTGGTGGACAGCAGTTTGAATCTGTAAGTTTTGGGGGTATGCCTCTAGATGTTTTGATGTAAATATGCCTTTGCCACTCAAGTGTTAACTTCAATGTAGACAAATGTCCCTACTTCACTGAAGTCTGTCCAACCTACTCAGAATGGGGGTTTGACCAGAAGGAGGAAGCTGTCTCACTATGTAAGACTCCAAGAGATGGTGTTTGTCTCCCTGCTCCATAGGTGCCCTGGAAGAAGGGGCAGGGAATGGATTGACATCCCATCCCCAGTCCATGAGCTCAGCCAGGAGGGTGGGGAGGTGGAGTGGTGTGCCCAGGGTGTGCCTTCAGTGTATACCCCTGGTGTCATCCAAAAACTGAGTTTAACCCAGATCTGATACATCCCTGGCTGAAGGGATTCATGATCTTCTTTTGCCTAGAAAGAAGGCTAGAGAGGAGAAAAGCATACTGAAATCTTAAAGTATCCTTCCTCATAAAGCCATTGTTAGAAGGTAAAACTCTCTTTTATTACAGCACTCTGCAGACTCTTGCTACTACAAGAGTCTTAGTTGCTGCATTTCAAAATCCCTTGTCCTTGTTGGCTCCATGTTTTAGCCCCTAATTGCTAGTTTTTTCTCTGTACAGGATTGTTTTTATTAGGTTCACTTGACTCATCCATCGATGGAGCTGGAGTACTGACAACATAATCAACACACTTCTGACAGTCTTCAGGCTTCACATGTGCTGATGATGTAAACCAACTGCCCAAATCATCTTCCCCTTCTCTTAGGCTCTTACTGCACATTGCCACAGAAGACATTTCTGCTGATGAGGAGGTGAATATGAAGTTTGGCACCACCCTGAAGAACTGTAGGCACCTCATGGAATGTGCTAAGGAATTGGGAGTCCAAATAGTTGGTGTCAAGTGAGTAACTTCATTGTTCTCTGCTGGCTGAGCAGATGTTTGTATGATGTACTTAAGACATGGGATACAAGACACACCCCTAGCACTATTTCACAGGTATAGCAGAGGAAAACAACCCAATCCAATCCAACCAACCAGCCCCCACAAACCTTTGGATCATGAGTTTTTGTTTGCAAGCCAAGCACTAATATCCAAGCAAAAATTATTATGAAATAAAGTAAATGTTAAGTCAAAGTGATTTCAGTATCAGAAATCCTTCTGTCAGCACAAAAGCCAGATTCAGAAGTCCTCCCCTATTTTTTTACTGTACTCTTGAGCTTCTGTAGTAACTTGATTTACGTTTCTCCAACCATAAACAGTATGGCAACTAAAATGGGATTTTCAAAGTTAGGTCATATGACACTCTTTAGTCATATCAAGACAAAGTAATTAGATGAGGTTTTGACTTGCAGGTGGCAGGAATGAATCCAGGTGTTCTGAGAACTTTCACATGATCAGTGGCATTTTCATCTCCTGGAGAGAGTCCAGTGGAGGCCACAAAGATAAGGGCCTGGAGCATCTCCAGTGAGGAAAGGCTGAGTGAGCTGGGGCTGTTCAGCCTTGAAGAGAAGACTGAGAGGGGATCTCATCAATGTTTATAAATATCTGAAGTGTGGGAGACAAAGAGAGATGGCCAAACTCTTCTAGTGGCCTGTGGGGACAGGACAAGGGGAAATGGTCACAAGTTGGACCACAGGAGGTTCCACACCAATTTGAGAAAGAACTTCATGGTGAGGGTAATGGAGCACTGGAACAGGCTGCCCAGGGGGGTTGTGGAGTCTCTTTCTCTGGAGATATTCAAGACCCATCTGGATGCCTACCTGTGCCACCTGCTGTAGGGAACCTGCTTTGGCAGGGGGTTGGACTCTATGATCTCTCAAGGTCCCTTCCAACCCCTACAACTCATGTGATTTTGTGATTTCAAGTTTGATGCAAATACCTCACGATATGGAGGAAAAAACCACGTGCACCAGTCTCTATTCTGTCTCCCTCCAACTACTGATGTATCATGTGCTCATGAGTGTTTTAAGAAGGCCACCAAAGTTAGAGGGTGGGTCATCGAAGACAGTAAAAATAGTTCAAATAGAAGCCAGATTTTGAGGACTTTAAATAAACCACAATTGTTTTGCTCTAAATCTGTTTGAAATTAATGTTAAAGCATAGACATACTATACCCGTTACAAATGTATCTTTAAATTAGATCTATGTCTAAACAAGAGTCACATGGCTATTTGCATTTTCTTTAAATTAAAAAAAATCTACATGCAGGTTCATTTGAGTAAGTTTAAAGGTGATCTTTGCCTCAAAATGATGTTTCTTAAAGAAGCAAGTAGCCTTGGAGTAGAGAGGATTGTAGCTCAGATGGGTATGGGCATGGTCTGTCCAGAAACAGCAGACCATAGTAGTC
This sequence comes from Heliornis fulica, assembly GCA_013399135.1. Taxonomy (NCBI): domain Eukaryota; kingdom Metazoa; phylum Chordata; class Aves; order Gruiformes; family Heliornithidae; genus Heliornis; species Heliornis fulica. The sequence goes on along the minus strand of VXBZ01005951.1, from coordinate 27,200 downwards.
TTTAGGAGATACATGGGGATGTTGGTGCTTGCTTTAGCATCTCAGATACTACCAGCCTTATTGGCACCACTTAAACATCTTTGACAAGGAAGCAGAGGTGGTTCAGGAGCTTGTGGGATGCATCAGTACTCTGCTGACCTGCTCCATTAGCCTGTGCAGCCTTGCTGTGAAATTAAGACCTGGCCTGGGGTGAAGAGGCTTCAGAACAGGGTGACAGAGGGACACACTTCCTCACCCTCTCCCAAGTGTTGGTCAGAGCAGGGAGCATGCACAGTACAGACCTAGTTTGGAGAAGAAAACTGGGTGGCCCAGGAGAAGGGGTGTACAGGTGAGGCAGAGTGTACGTAGGGTAAGGGAAGGTGAGACTCTGTGCAGGTACTGCCTTGGCATCGGCACCCACAGGAGAACAAATGTTAATCAATTCAACAGCAGAGACTGAAAGGTTTGGGGAATGTGTTACTTCTGAAACATGGGAATACTGTAGGACACTTCTAGCATAAAGAGCAAGAGATGCTTACAGTACAAAACCAGTGGAAAAGGTGTCAACTATTTCTGAGCTTATTCTTTGCACAGTTACTGTATTATCATGCAAGCTTGTTGTGGGACACTTGGGGATGAATTGCCTCCATTACTGTTGTAGGTGATGAGACAATTTGCATGGTCTGAAAGCCATGAGGTTCAGTGTACTGATTGCACTTTTATGTCTTTCAGATTTCATGTTTCAGGCTCTTGCAAGGATCCACAAACCTACATTCATGCTCTATCTGATGCTCGGTGTGTGTTTGACATGGCTGTAAGTAGACTCGTAAGCACATGCAACTGCTACAGTAGAGAATCTATTCCAGTCATGCTAACAAGCCAACTATGACTTATACTCGTAGCAGTTGTGGGTGAAGGTTAAGGAGTACTGTCCCACTGACGAGCAGTAGCCTTGAATGCTATTTTCAAATAAAATCAGCTTCCCAGTTTGGATAAAAGCTTTTTGAAATTCAAATCCATCCTGAAAATGCACACTCGATATTTTAAGTGATAGCAAAATGTTACATGTTTCTGTGCTGGCATTTATAGTGATACAACCACTAACTTGGTGCCTGTGACTTCTGAGGTTAAGCATCATAAGAAAGCTGGGGGAGAACTGTTCATGAGGTAATGCAGAGATAGGACAAGGGGTAATGGTTTTAAACTAGAAAAGGGGAGATTTAGGTTGGATATTAGGAAAACATTTTTCACTGAGGGTGATGGATCACTGGAGCAGGTTGCCCAGAGAGATGGTGGAGGCCCCATCCCTGGAGATATTCAAGGTCAGGCTTGATGGGGATCTGAGCAACCTGATCTGATGAAGATGTCCCGGTTTACTGCAGAGGGGTTGGACTAGATGGCCTTTAGAGGTCCTTTCCAACCTAACACATTTTATAATCCTAAGAAATAAAGGTGTTTTATTTGGGATAGCCACATTTGGATGGACAGGAATGTTGGATGGTTCCTACATGTTCAATGCATATTTCTCATATTGCAAAATAAAAAACTCCCTTCTGTGAACATCTTGTGATCCTATGAATGAGATGCTCCTAAAGACACAAGACTGCAGACTTCTTACTGTGGTTAGTGCAATAGCAGCAACTGGCTAACATGCAGGGCAGCAGAACTGAAGTTCTTGCTGATCTTTGTGCAAATGTGTTGTAGCAGTCTTGTCATGTGAGCACCATTCAAAAGACTTGCATTACCTATATTTGTATGTTCCTAAAACTGCCTTGTGTTAGAACACACTGCCCTGCTCAGCAAACACTGACCAGAACAAATGACACGAGGAGAAAGTTAGCGTTGCTCTGAGACTTGTAATTGAGAATTGTGTATCCAGCCTCTATTGACATCTGTCCCAACACTATTCCTCTTGGGTTTAGTGGAGCTTTACCAGCTCTTATGATGCTGTTACTTGCTTGATGGATGTTCTCTGCTAAATATGCTCACAAGCACATAGTAAACAACCACAATAAGGAACAACAAAATGCTTTAACAGTTTTAACTGTTCATGTGCTTTTGTTCTGTCTGCATTTTTAGGAAGAATTTGGCTTTAAGATGAACATGTTGGATATTGGTGGGGGCTTCACAGGTTCAGAACTTCAGCTGGAAGAGGTATGCAATGTGTTAGAAGCTGAAATTGAATTTTGATTTTTTGGAAGCTGAAGTGTTTAACTGCAGCAAACCTTGATAGCTGAAACCTATTTGAAATTCCATGCTAGACTAATCTTTAAGACTCAAATAATAGGGGTTTATGTTCTTTATTGTGGGTGATGTAATCGGCCCTTGGAGGGAGGGAATCACTGTTGCTTTTTAATCCTGCTCATATGGGATGAATGCTGACTTAAGCATGTCACATCACATTACTATCTGAAAGCCACCTTAACAGTAGTAGTTCAGTGGTTTTGGTCAGGTGGTGGTTGTTCAACTCGTTACTGTATTGCATGGTTTGGGATAGGATTGCTCAGCATGCTTTGATCATAAACAGTGTTGCTGCTGTGTGAATGTTTCTGTTACTTTGCTTTAGAACTGAAGGTCTTGCTTTTATCTTTTCTTTGCTTATCTTTAGAGCTGTTAATACTGATTTGGCCTAAATTGAATCTGTAGTGTGCTCTGAAGCACATGGGGTAACCTGTTGATGCTGTTATGTGGTCTTAAAAACAAACTCTTTAACTATAGGATAGTGAAAGGAATTAATGAAAAGTGACAGTAACTGGGGCTTTTCCTTCTCACTTCTGTCTTGTAACTTGTCCACAACATTTGTTAGTCTTCAAATATAGAGTTAGATTTGAGCACCAAATACATTATTCAATCCATTTCTAACAATGGTATTCAGAACTGATCACCAAAAGGCCCCTCCCTTGGGGTGTTTTGTTTTTTTTAATTCATACATATATTTACAGTGTCTTGTGCTGGACAAACTTTGAAAACTTTTGCAATCTTGAGTGTACTGCAACTTGGACTCTGTTTGGGAGGAGGGACCATGTAGTACTTGAACTCATGGTGCTCGATTTTCTATCTTCAACAGAATGACCTATTTTCTTTAACACTAATGTAATTTTTTGGGCCCTGGTAAAGGTGCTTGTCAGAATAGAGGAGCAAGTATTAGTTTGTCAGTTATAGAGGAGCTCTTGGTGTGCTTGCGATAACTGTTGCTGGCTGAAAGCGTGTTTGTATCTGCTAGACACATAAGCCAAGTTTAATTGGTCTTAACCTCTGATTTTAATTTACTAGGTTAATCATGTCATCAGGCCATTGCTGGATGTCTACTTTCCTAAGGAATCTGGTGTTAATGTGATTGCAGAGCCTGGATGTTACTACGTTTCATCTGCTTTCACACTAGCAGTTAACATCATTGCAAAGAAGACTGTTGAGTGTGATAAACTTCTTCCTTCTGGAAGTAAGAGTTGTATTTATCTCTTAAATGTTATGGATTGTAGAATGGCTTGGGTTGGAAGGCACCTGAAAGATCACCTAGTTCCAAACAGCACAGATACCTCCTGCTTATAGTTGGGATGGGCCAGTTTACTTCAACATACATTTAATACATGCCCTTACGCTTGCAGTGTGATCTGCCTTCTGGGCTCTGATCATGTGTTTGCTGAGTATCTCACATTCCTTGTTACACTTCTGTGGCATTTTGTAGTTTCCTGATGAGGTTTGATGTCTCTGGTTAAACCTGGGCTGGGTGCTTTGCAGGAGGTGTAGTAGACGGTTCTCTATTGGAAGAACCTAGTCTCAGGCATCCTAGAGCAAGCTGCTTCCCTGCTAAAGTAGAATTTGGATTTATATTCTTTTTGGTGATTATTAGGGGAAAGTATTAACTTTACTAAGCCTCACACCTAATGTTACAACTGAATTTATAATCTGGTCTCACAGATTGCTCTGATCATAATTCTCCCATTCCAGTATGTATGGAAGCCCCTTGTCAGGAGAAAGCAGTTGACTTAAGTTAGATTGCAAAAGGACTACTTATGACAACAAATGCCTGAGAGACAACTTCTTTTTCACTTCCAGTGGAGCAAACCAGGAATGATGATGAGCCAGTATTTACATATTACATAAATGATGGTGTTTATGGTTCTTTTGCAAGTAAATTGTCTGAGAAACTGAATACTATCCCAGAGGTTCACAAGGTGAGTTCTGTGCTCTTCAGAGAGAGTCATTAGTATCCTTATTTTTAGTGCATATTTAACACTTTGTATGTGTATATCTAGTATTTACAAAATTGTCCCTACGTATATTTGAAGACTTACTTATGAATGAAGCTAAAGCCTAATTACCTGGGTCGTTTCCATCTAGAAATACAAGGAAGATGAGCCTCTGTTCGCAAGCAGCCTTTGGGGTCCATCCTGTGATGAGCTTGATCAAATTGTGGAAAACTGTCGTCTTCCTGAGTTGAGCGTTGGCGATTGGCTGATCTTTGATAACATGGGGTCTGGGACCTTAGGGGAACAGTCTGCCTTTAATGACTATCAGAGGCCGCTGATTTACTACATGATGTCTTTCAGTGACTGGTAAGGAAATTCTCTTGTTAGTGGTAAGATTGCTTTTGCTTGCTTCAAGTGTGCTGTTACAGCCAGATACCAATTGGATCTGATGGCTGGTAGATGAAGATGCAGCTGAGACTGTACCTTTTCAGTTTGGTGGCTGCTTTTTACTGGTCTGACTTTGCCAAGACTAAACTGAGGGCTGTGATGAAATGCCTCTTTTGCTCTGGTGTTTCAAAAGAAAGCAAATCACCAAGTGCAGCCTGGATTTAGTGAGAGCTGTTGCTGAGTAGTAGCTTTTTACTGCTTCACATCAGCTGATGAGGCTTCCTAGTGCCAGTGATTGCAACTTGTGTATGGCAGGGGCACTGTTGCAGGCAGGAAGGGCTGTAATGGTGACAGTCAGAGATGGGTAACCTGTGCCAATACCAAGGGCCCCACACTTCTGCCAGCAGCCATGGCCTTTTCATGTGTGCCAAGTGCTTGTGTAGCTGATGTGCCTTCTGCTGAGACTGGGGGCAGCAGACCTCAACGCTGTATTGAAGGCCAGTTTCTGATGTGAAAGGTGTATGTGAAACCACTTTACAACTCTGATCCTTTTCCACTGCAGGGATGAGATGCAAGATGCTGGAATTGCTTCAGACACATTGATGAAGAACTTCTTCTTTGTGCCTTCTTGCATTCAGCTGAGCCCAGAAGACCGCTTTTCCACTGCAGCTTAAAACAGGCATTAACGCTTCATTTAGACCTGCAGTTGCAAGTCTGTAGTTTGTCTGGTCAACATTCCAGCGTGGAAGAAATGGAACAATCTTGAAATTCAATTCATTCTCTTCAAAACTTGAAAAAGTAGTAATAGCTAATGGGGACCAGGCAAAACAAGCTACAGCTACAATTCACTGGGGGGTGGGAGGGTTAGATAATGGCATCCAAATTTAAAATAAAGTTCATTCAACCCCTGAGCGTTTAAATATGCAACAAAATGGATGACTTAGTGGAGATGGAAACCCATCACTTGGGTTCTTCAACAGTTTACATACAAGTACACAGTTTTTATACTAAGGATTCCTGTTAGAAAAGTCTTGTAAAGTTATTGTCTTTCGCCCAGATATATCAAATGTCAGTGGGAGACCAGTGTGACTTCATTAGATGTTTAGTGTATTTAGAATGTGTAAATTTGTGCTTTGAACTGTAGTTTAATAAATGTAAAATTGCATCATAGTATTTGTTGTATTTGACCCTTGATGTATCCCTTGTATGATTGCAATAAAACTTTGTGTAGATTTTACTGTTTTTCAGGCTAACTTTGGGAAGGACTAGGCTGAGGTAGCTCTAAACTGGATGTGTACTTGGTGGCTTTGAGAAGCTGCCTTTGCTCTAGCTCATTATTTCAGCTTGGTATGAAACCATGAATAATTTAAGCTTGAGCCACCTCTGATCTGCAGGTTGTAAGTTCCTGGAAGGCTAAAAGGCAATTTTTGGTGGGTTTTAAGAGTATGACCCTAACCTTAAAACAGTTCTTAACACCAAACAGTGACCCTGCAGTAGATTTAACTCAGGGCATGTAATGCCCCTGAGGCAGTCCGGGGTTGTACAGCTCTGCAAGCGGTCAAGGAGCTGTTACCTCTTCATTTTCCACATAGTGCTCATTGAAGAGTCTGGCTTTCAGCTTCAGCTAGTTCTAGAAGCTGACTCTGGGAAGGGCTACACGTTTTCAGATGCCTTGCTGCTCTCTTGCACTGGGCTTTATTGAAATGGATCCCCACGGTGTAAAGGTAAAGCATGGTACTACAAATACATGTGCCAACTGCATCAAGTGACTGGAACTGTTCAGAGGGTTTCTTTATTAGGTTACTGGTGTCTCTTCATTTCTTTAATTGAATTCTTCTCTTTCTGTTTAATTTTACCTGCTTGAAAACCAGGGGAGGAGAAGGTGTGTCAGGGCATTGAAATGGATCCTGCTGCCAAAGGAGACTTCAGGTATTTCAACACTTCAGTTGGAGGAAGATTTCTGCCTCTTGGTTGCAAATCTATCTTACATGAGTGTCAGCTGCTGGGTAATCTTACCTTCTGACTCTGTGAAGCCAGAATATTTAATTAAACCTGATGGACTTTTTCACATGGAAGCAAAGATGATTCTCAGTTTGGACTCATCAGAAGTTTTACAGACAACAGAGAGGTACAAAATGGCTTGTTTTGGAGATAGTCCAAGAAATACTAACTACTGGAATTGAACATTGGAAGTAGGACAGGGAATAAGCCCTAATAATAATGGGGAAGCTGTTGCTCTAGTGTTTTGTTTGTTTTTAAACCTGAAGTTAGGAGCCATCCCTGTCTTTCAAGAAGTGATATGGACCTTGGTCTGCCATTTGAGGTCTTTCCCTAGGCAAAATGGACTGCAGTGCAGTCTTCTGACTAAGTACAAGTTATGATTGCCTGAGATAATTTAACAGGACAGTTATGCAGTCTTAGAGAATTGTTTTCCGTTAACTCATCTGCTTCTGCAGCCCTGCTGCTGGGCTTGGCTGCAGCAGTTGCTCTTTGCTGCTCATCTTAGCAAACTGTGTGTAATGCAGTTACTCATTGTGTGTGCTCAACAGTCCCCACCCTCGTGGTGCCAGTTATCCCTTGGACTCTTACCTTGCATGACCAGGCTTAAGTTGTTTCAGCACAGAGCTGGTACCCTGGATCACCTGTGGATGTGTTGCCATTTCATACATACTCTGCACTGCTGCTTCCAGAGTGTTCTGTTCATGTTCCATAGTGGGCTTACACAGGTTTGAACCCTGCTTTAAAACAAAATCTATCAGCTGCTTTAAAATATAAGTGCAGTGAGAAATTAGATGTGGAGCTCTACTTGCCTCTTGAAATATCTGCTTTTAGTCTGCGATGGCTGTGCTTAAGTCTTGTTAATCACCTGCTTTCCAATCTCTGCAGAGAAGACCCTTCTTGGGAGGGGGGCTCAGACTTTGTGGAGGCCTGAGGCTTAGCTGTGAATACATCCCTGGGAGAGGCCTCTTCAAGGCTGCTTATAGCTGCAGGGAGGCCAGGTGCTTGTTGCACCAGCTGCATGCCTGGTGCTGGGAGAAGTGGGGTATGTACCCAAGATGGTTTGGCTTCCCTGTCTGGCTGTATCTGAAGAAGGTGGTTTCTGTCACTGCTGCAGTCCCCCAGGGCCATGCACTGAATGAAGGAGTTAGACGCACTTAATTTTTCCTTACAATGGAAGAAGCACTGTGCTGACTGGGCTTAGTGTTTGTCCTCTGAACTCTTGGGTCCTCCCTGTATTAAAAGCCAGAATTTCAAGTAATGGTGTATAATTCACTACCACAAATCACTGCTAATTTAGTGCTTTAATATGTGATGAGAATCTCACACTTCAAGTACTTGCTCCGAGGGTTAGGTAAGGGCACTGTCTGTTCCCATGTGCAGCCTACCCTGACAGCCATCCAAACCCACGATGAGAGGGAACAGTTTTGGCTGTGGTACTGAGACTACTAAGGGAAGGTGACTGAAGGTCTTTCTGGTTCTGGGCAGTTCCCCAAGAGCCTGACAACTAGAGGACCTGTCAGTTCTGCAGACCTGGGAGGGGTGCGGGTGGCATGGAGTCCCCCCATATCACAGTCCCCAGCTATGGCATAATGAGCTTTCTTTCACTTGATATTTTAATCTCCTTGCAACTACATAGTCTTTAATCTGAATTAGGGGCATTAATAGGATTACCCTGTCAGCTACACAGGACAAAGCTAATTGCAGTTGTCAGCCTGAGCCAGAAAAGAGTGTCTTGGGGAGGTGGCAGCAGCAGCAGCTGGGTCCCTCTGCCTTTGTCACCTCACACCCAGAGCCAGCACCCTCTGGTTACAGGTAGGTCTTTCCACAGACACTGTCTGCTGCCATTCCTATAAATTTTGTGGAGCGTAATACTTCAGTATTCTTTGGCTGGCATACTGCAGTAGTGCAGACCGTGATCTCTGTCAAGTGTGTTGTGTGGCGACACACAGCCAGCCTACTGTACTGCCTCGGTAAGGGGCAGGTATGTCTCAGCCAGAAGTGGGAGGGAAAGATATTTCAGGCACAAGGATTTGCTGTGTCATTTAGGGAGCACCTGCAGGATTTAAATCGTGATTGTGTATTTTCCTCAACTGCACAGTCAGAATGTGAGTGACCTTTCTTTTTACCGCTAGAAAAACTGCTAGACGTTTGTGTCGTAAGTTTATTCTGCTTCTTAGAGGGGGCTGAATACCCGCCGCTGTAAGGGTTGAGCCAGAGGGAGCTGATGCCTCAGCCCTCCAGCAGCAACCCAGCCCCTGCGCCTCGGTGCCTGGGCCCGCTTGGGGGAACGTGGGGCTGGCGGGTGGATGCGCTGGGCACTGCGGTCTGTGCGCTATGGACTCCAGCGCTGGGCTCTGCCGCCGCCCTCCTGTGAGCTTCATCCCCAAACCCAAGAAAATGCGGGGACCTATCCTGTAGCTATTACTGCTGCCAAGCGGCGTGGGGCCGTGCACCCCGCTTCCCAGCCTCGATGGAGCTCAGGCAGCGCCTGGCAGCGTCCCGACGCGGGCGGCCAGGCCGGCAGAGCTGCGGCCAGCAGGGAGCTCCACCCGCCCGCCTAGGGCTGGGAGGCTTCCCCAGCTTCAGCCCTGCGCCGTCACCGCTCTGCACCGCCCGGCCCCATTCTCGGCAGCGGCTCTGGAAGCTCGCGGGGGCGGAAAGCCGCGGGGGGCGAGGCAGGCTGCCTGCCTCCAGAGCGAGGGCGGGAAGGGGACACGGGGAGGCCGGCTGCCTGCCTCCAGGGCGAGGGNGAGGGCGGGAAGGGGACACGGTGAGGCAGGCTGCCTGCCTCCAGAGCGAGGGCGGGAAGGGGACACGGTGAGGCAGGCTGCCTGCCTCCAGAGCGAGGGCGGGAAGGGGACACGGTGAGGCAGGCTGCCTGCCTCCAGAGCGAGGGCGGGAAGGGGACACGGTGAGGCAGGCTGCCTGCCTCCAGAGCGAGGGCGGGAAGGGGACATGGTGAGGCAGGCTGCCTGCCTCCAGAGCCCACGGGAGAGAGTCACAGCCTCCCGGTTGCAACCTCCACATAACACTTCATCCCGCTCTTTAAATACCGCGGAGCTGCAGGAGGGGAGCGGAGCAGTGTGCTGGGCATGGCGCCACGTTACCCCCTCCAGCCCCCGAGGCTTTGCCGCTCCTCCAGGATGAAACCCCGGACTGACATAATGGCTGGCCCTGCCCTGAGCCGGTGGCTGTACTGGAGACTTCCCGGGGTCTCTTCAGCGTGGGATTGTCCTGTGATCCTGCGACACTAGATCGTGAACCCTGCTCACAGCTTGAGCTGTGCCACTGCCCTGCCCTATAGACAGAGCAGGTGGTGTGCCCAGGGCTTGTTGGAAAAGCCATTTCTTCAAGTGCCTGGTGATTAAAATCTCCCTGTTCTGCACAGGAATACAGACTGACTGTATAAAAGAAGACCCTGAGGAGGGCAGCTGGGGAGCAGAGATGAGAGACAGACTCTGGGACACAGAGATGGGATCTGTCTCACACAGGGACACTCCCATTAGAAGTTTCAGTTTCAACCATTATTTTTCCAACAACAAATGCCTCAATAAATTCACAGCCAGCTCTAGGTCTTGAAGTGAGCAGCCCTGGGACACCAGCACTGACGTGAAGGCTGAGGAGCAAAGACATCTCCTTCTCCAGCTGTCGTTGCCCCCGAGGTGCCCATAGCCACCCACGCCTCTGCTGCAGTCACTGGCCCACAGGCTGCTGGCCTGAGGCAAGCTGCCCTGGCGTGGGCTCAAGACCAGGGCTCAAGGCCTGACCTGGCAGCAGAGCCAGGCTGGCAGCACCTGCAGCGTGGGCGCAGAGCTGCCAGTGACATGCTTTCGTGTCACTGCTGTAGGTCGGGGAGCTGTGACCAGCCAGCCACCTCCCCACTGCTACAGCCACCCTCCTGAGCTGCACCACAAGTGGCTGGGGGTAGGGGGAGTGGGGGGCAGTGGGATATGTTGGCTAGGTGTCCCTCGGCACCAATATTGTTTGGGATGGTTTATTTCCAGTCTGGGAAGTGTAACGGAGGCAGCAGCAGCCATGCTGTTTGAAGGCTGCATCCTCCCCCATGGCCCCCCCTGGTTTCAGGTCTCCTTTCCCTCCCCTCAGGAGCTGCTGGATGGTGACACGGGCAGACGCTGCCAGACCTGTCCCTGCCCACATGGCAGTNCAGCTGGAGGAAGGCCAGACTCTGCCTTGAGAAGTTTGCTTTTAAAACATCCTCCAGGCAGCTTGAGGGAGTCCCGGGTACTCAGAGGAGAGTCCCTGCAGCTGGGACGTGCCAGGCTCATGCTGCTGGCTTGGTCACTGCTCCCTACCACAGTTCCAGCCCCACGCAGCCACGACGAAGTTTTTCCATGGTGCTGTTGCAGCGGCTGCGAGGCCGGATCCTGTGATGGTGTGGGCAGGAGGGGGAGGGCTGGGCTGCTGCAGACAGGAGGAAAGGCAGGAGCAGAAGAGGGATTCCCAGCTTCGGCTCAGATCCCAAAGCAGTGTTATATTTGGTGGCTTATGGAAAAAAATCCACACAGCAAAGCTGTTAGCACGATTTGGCACACGTTCCTCTGCTCCTGCCAAATCTGTTTTGTAATCTCAGAGCGGGGGCTCTCCTGTCGCCTGTGCTGCCGAAGGGCTGGACCCTCTCTCCAGAGGTAACAGGCAACCACACTGCATTCCAGCCCCACTACACCCGTGGCACCCATCTATCCGCACCCACCTCCATGAGTCACTGCAGCTCTGCCTGTGTGGCAGTGGTGGCATTCCCCAAGCATTGAAGGATGCCACCTGATCTGGCATTTCTGTGGGGCTCAACCACCTCAAACAAGGCAGTTGGCAGAAGTGCAGTCATCGCAGCCCAGCTATTAAAGGGCAAGCAGGAAAAGCTCAGCAGTGCCCTTGCTGCCCACTGCCCATGCACAAGTCTGGCTCAGGGCTTGACCTGCTGGTGCCGCTTTCCTGGCTGCAGGTGCATGGGCCTGCGGCTCCGGGCACCAGCCCTGCACAGCCACACCAAGCCACTCCTGGCCCAAGCACTCACCGTCAGCCATGAGGCAGCCCCTGCTCACAGAGCGGAGTTTCCCCTACGCCAGACCCCTAACACTGCTGCAGACCAGGTCACTGGACACAGCTTGAGAGGAACAAACTCCTGCCTTGGTGTGAAACCCCAGAGAGCAGCAGACTTAGGGAAGTTTTAGAGGATCAACTGTCTCAACTGCCAGGTGCCCTGATGGGCACCCATGAAGACTGAAGCATCTGCAGTGAGATGATGCCCACAAGCCCCATGTGCACTGTGCCGTGGCTGAGCAGCAAGCCTGGCTGTGGAGCCAAGGGCAGCCTTCACACCTGCCAGCCTGAGCCTTGGGCTTCCCCGGATGGCACTCAGCACTGCAGGGGACAACTCGGGATGTGCCACCAGCAGAAGAGAGAGGGGACACAGTGCTGCCTGTCCTTTACAACACCTTCCTTCCTGCAGCACCAAGTTTTTCTGGGAGTAGGTAGAGATCCCTGTGCCGTGGGCTGAGCCCCTCTGCCTGACATGGCAGTGGCACCACACAGAGGGCAGCTGAGCTCACTTCCCACACCAGTTCCCACAGGATCAAAACTTCTTTCCATGTGTGAACTTTCTTTTTTGATTTTTTTTTTCTGTTCACAGAATCACCCTTTAGCTGGGGTTCACAGGTTGCCCTGTGCATGCAGAGAAACAGCACAAGAGGAGGGTAACACGGTGGTTTGCCCATCTCCCTCAGCCCTCTCCAGAGCTGGCATGAGTTGTGGATGAATAACCATGTCTTCACATCCTCCTGAGAGATGGTGGGTGCTGCTGTGAAGCTCTCGTGGAGCCTTCTCCCATGTGGAGTGCAAAGCACCTGCTGGCCACTGCCCATGCACCCCACAGAGCACAGGGCAGCTCTCGCCGTGGGAGTGTGGTCCTTCCTGGGCTCAGAGACACTTGTCAGCTCTAGTGCTTGAAGTCTGAGAGGTGATGAGGGGGAAAGCCAGCCCCCCATTCGGGGACAAATGGTCTGTGGGCATTTTTGTTAACAAAACACCCAGCCCGTTTCCAGAAAACAAGAAGAACAAAATCTACAGTCCGTGGCATTTCAACACTCACAGGGAAGGCAGGGGGATGGTTAAAAACCTGTCAAAACCCTTTCCTTCACATCTGCCTTCCTGTGTGCCTAAAGCACACTCCAGCCCCGCCGCCCTCACTCTGAGTAAAAGCAAATTGCACTGAGCTCCATTTTTTTCTGCGTTCCTCCCAAGGAAATCTCTTCCTCAGTGGGCAGAAACCAGGAAAGTGGTGTCTTCCACACTGTGCTGGTGTGGCCTCACCTTGAGTACTGGGTGCAGCTTTGGGCACCACAGTACAAGAGGGACATAAAACTACTGGAGAGTGTCCAGAGAAGGGTGATGAGGATGGTGAAGGGTCTGGTGGGGAAGTCTGATGAGGAGAGGCTGATGTCCCTTGATTTTTCAGCCTGGAGAAGAGGAGGCTGAGAGGAGACCTTATCGTGATCTATGGATTCCTGACGAGGGGGAGTGAAGGGACAGGTGCTGATCTTCTCTCTTTGTCGACCAGTGATAGAATCCGAGGGAACAGTATGAAGCTGAGACAGAGGAGGTTTAGGCTGAATGTTAGGAAGTGGTTCCTTACTGAGAGGGCGGACAGGTACTAGAACAGGCTCCCCAGGGAAGTGGTCACAGCACCCAGCTTGAATCAGATCAAGAAGCGTCTGGATGATGCACTCCGTCCCATGCTCTGACTTGGCTGGTCCTGTGGAATTGGACTCGATGATCCTTATGGGTCCCTTCCAGCTCAGGATATTCTTTGACTCTATGAAGTGTCACCCCAAACCTGAACTCCAACCCAAAATTAAACGAGCAGCAACAAGCTCCAAGCCAGGCCTGCAGGTGGGTTTGTTTCCCCCATGCTGTCTGGCTCCAGCATGCCGCAGCCCATCAGCTCCCCTCCTCCCTCAGCCAGGCAGCTCAGAAAGGCCACGCTGGGGCCCTGTACAGCCCAGGGCACTATGTCCCACAGCTGCAGCTCCTCTGAGTTTCATGCAGCATCTCATAAGCCACCTTGGGAAACAACACGGAGACAGGCTGTGCTTTCCTCTTCCTGCCTGTGCAATATGAGCGCTTCCCGCTCGGGACCCATGTCAATAGAGCACACGTGGCTCCCACTGCCTTTCACCCACTAAACTCTGTTTGCATATATCACTCCTCACTTTTCTCTCCCCCCCACCCCCTGCTGCAAACCAATACCTCTGTGGGTGTGTATGTGCGGGTATAGTGTTTGGCAGGGCCATATGGTGTTTTCCTGACATATATTTGAGGCCAGATAAATAACTGTACTGCTGGGAGATCTAAGATGAGGAAAACCTTTCCAGGACATTTAAGCTGTATAAATAATCAAAATAAAAGGCCTTTATGAAGCTGAATGTTTAGTCCTGACAAGCTCCTTGTTACCCTACTCGGTATGAAGTTGTGGTGGGTTTGGCGACTAGAAAGTTTAAGGGTCCAACAAAGCAAATCCCAGCTGGGCTCCGAAGGCCAAACTCCCAAACCCTGTTACTGACAAGGCCGGCCGGGCCAATCAGTGCCGGTCACAGGCCTCTGGGAATCACAGATTAGAGAGAGAAAAATGCAAACAGCTGCATTTTGCCACCAGAGAAGAGAGTGAGAAGATGTAAGAAACTTTGCAGACACCAAGGTCAGTGAAGGGGGGAGGAGGAGGAGGCACTGAGAGAAGATTCCCTGTGGCCTGTGGAGAATACCATGGTGAAATGGGTGTCCCCCTGCAGCCCATGGAGGACGAAGAGACCCCACTTTTAGCCCATGGAGAGACACCTGGGCCAGGCAGGAGCCCACCATGGAGCAGGTGGAGGAATAGGGAAGAATCTGTGACCTATGTTGGAGCAAGTCTCTGACAAAACCTGCAGCCAGTGGAGAGAGATAAGAGGCAGAGAGAGATAAGAGGCAGAGAGAGAGAGAGATCGAGAGAGATGGAGGCCCACGCTGGAGTAGGTTTGCTGGGGCTGCCTGTGACTCTGTGGGGGACCAGGCTGGTCCCGGAAGTCTGGGACTGACAGGCTGACATTTTAGGAGTTTATAGAACTCACCATGCTGGGGCAGCTGGTGAAGAGCCAAGGCCCTGTGGGAGAGGACTCACGTGGAGAGGGTCATGGAGGACTGTCTGCTGTGGGTGGGACCCCACATTGGTGCAGGGAAAGAGTGTGAGAAATGCTCCCCCCTCCCCAAGAAGGAGAACAACTCATGAGGAACTGACCGAAGACTGAAGCCTCCACTCCCTATTTCCTCCCCTTTCCCCCATGCCATCCTGGGGAAGAGAAACATCATTAATAGAGTGAAGTCTCCAAAGAAGGGAGGGGTGAGTGGGTGGTGTTTTAAGAGCGGTTTGTACTTATTATCTGACTCAGGTTTCTGTGTGTGTGCAGTGCAGTATAATAGAGAGTTTGCCTTTCTTCTGTGTTGAGTCTGTTTTGCCCGTGACACTAATTGCAGAATGATCTCTCCCTGTCCTTATCTCGACTCCAAAGCCTCTCAACATGTATTTTCTCCTCTGTCCAGCCAAGAGGGGAGTGACAGAGCGGCTTTGGTGGGAGTCTGGTCTCCAGCCAGGGTCAAACCACCACAGAAGTAGAGACAAATTGTGACTAAAGAACTTCCTCAGTAAACAAAGCATCAAGTGAGTAAGATAAACAACTATGTCTGGAGAAACAAATGCTTCTTAATATTCCACTTAATCACATTTTTATTTTAGGACAGCAAGAAAGGAGAACTTCTGAATGATTTTAACAGGGAGACTCGATGTACTAAAATAAGCAAAGAATTATGACAGAGATTTTCAAATCTGCCTAAGGGTTTCAAGTCTCCAACTAAACCAAACAAAGTGAACATCCAAATCCTTTAAGCAGCCTCAAAAATTCTCCTATCTGTGTTCACAGGGCTCTGCATATAAAAGTATATGAAGCATGAGTAAACAACTTAATATTTCTTTCACTGAAGCGACTATTTCTGAGCATATAAATACATAAAAATGAACTCAAATGAGTCGCGGCATTTGAAAGCGTGCTTAGTTGGCCCATCGTATGATCTAATCAATACTCATTATGTATTTAACAAGAGTAAATTTGACCCAAACATTTTCTAAAGCCGAGAGCTCTCCACCAGCGGGTGTCAGCAGGATTATTTCAGAGCATTCACCCGAGTTGCCAAACAGCCCTGCAGTAACCAAACAGATCGCACACCACCGGAGTGTGGGCTGGACAGCCCCTGTGCTATTAATAGCCATCCCAAAGAGGGGAGAGGGCTCTGCATACGCCAGGCCATGCACAGCTCTGCTCCCAAGAGTTCCCAGGCCTTCTCCTCCAGAAGCAGTCTGACCAAGGAGCAGGCAAAGCCTTCTGGAGAATTATGGGGGTTGCCTGCTCCAGAGACCACTTACACCTACCTGTACATGGTCTCATGAGGTTGACCTGGATCTGAAGTTCAAGTTAAAAGCTTCCTGAAGACACAGGAGGACAAAGGGCTTCCTCTGGTCCTCATGTTCCAGCACAAGCCCTAGCCAGTGCTCACTAATCATGATCAGGACCCACGAGAGGATGGCAGCCACCACCTATGCACCCAGGTCCGTGTGGTGGAAGCCTGACTACAAAGGCAAACCAGTGTGGAAAATGTGCCCACAAAAGACTTTGTTGGGTAAGGTGGGGGACAAGAACCCTCAGAACTTCATTTGCTGCTTTTTGTTGCCCTCTCACTCACTTTGATGCTGGAAATGTCCCTTTCTGGCAGGGCCCTGCAGACGGTTCCCGGTAAGCACATGATCCTGACCGAGCAGAGCTGGATGGGACTGTTTTCTCATAGTTAAAACTGTTCCAGCTGCAAAACAAACTTGTGTACACACACAGATGTTACAACATCAGTGTTTCTTTTACAGCTGGCACCATCAAAATAATGAAGGTGGTCTTTAGGAGAGCTTCTCCAAACCAGCATGCAAGCTTTGTTCTGGCAGAGATCTCTGTCTCTCACCTGCCTTTCAGTCCTTGCTCAAAACAGTTCACTGCCCTGGGATCAACAAATACAGAAGCACGGTCTCTTTCTTTCTTTCTGCCCAGTGCCGGCATTGCCAGTCCCTAAACAAAGGGAGATGAAATAGTACTTTGCAAGAACCATTTTGTCCTGCCACTGCTGCAAACCAGACAGTCACCTGTCAACGGCATCTGTGAAAAGGCTTCGTGGAAGTTCATGATGAAAATGGATGTGTCAATCAAGCTTCATCCAATATTCCTGGTGCAGAAATAGACCTTCCATGTGAAACCCACCTCAAGTTAACTCAGCAACAAGGAAATACAAGAAAAATGTTGAAAGTGAAAGAAAAAATGTTTCACAAACCCAAACATTTCTGGAAGTAGTGGCGAATGTCAATTCCCTCCTGGGATAACAGAGCTAGTTACACACAAGCCTTCCCTGGACTTTTAACAATTATTTTAAAATCCAGGCTCTGCTTCTGAATCAGCCCAGGGAGCACAAAGCTTTTGTCCCCAGGGGTGTAGCTACACCCAGGGAGACAGACTCAGGGGCCTACGACGAGGTTCATGGTGGACATGTTTCTAAAAGGCCATCAGAGCAGACCCACCAGAGCAAACTGTGGAGTGACAGTGACGGCCAGCTGCCATGCTGTGTACCACATCACAGGGCAATGGGGCAAAACAGAAACGTCTGACAGGGTAGAGGCAACCAAGCTGTTCCCTGGGTCCCTACAGGGTCTGAAACTGTCCTCCATGTGGCCCAAGTGTCCCTTCTCCACTTCCATGGTGCCCTTGCAAGATCCTCAGGCTTCCTTCAACTTCTACATTTGAGTCCCCATAATAGTATCTCCTCTTTCCCCACAGTTTTTACCCAAGTCTCTTGGCAGCAAAGGACAGTCTGTGCTATGTTTGAGTTGCAGCCACACAAACTCCTACTTGTCAAGTGGCCAGCAAACCAGGAGTTTCATCCTTCCATGAAGGAACCATCCAGCTGATGGTTCTTGTTGGCTTTGCAGGCACTCGTGGGGGAATCCATCTCACCTCACTAAACCCGATTTGTAGATTCACCTATCTGTTCTGGCTGCCCAGGTTCCTGTTATCAGCACCGGAGACAGAGTCAGCGGAGCTTGGAGTGCTATTCATCCCACATCAGGGAAAAAAGAAACATGCCTGAACCCCGTGCTTGATATTTACTAGCAGTTCACAGACTATAAAAAGAGCTATAAAAGCAGATGCCTGTGCTACAAGCACGGATGAACTCCACCCACAATGGCTCTGGGTACATTTACATCCACTTCACTGTTTGAACTTGAGAAGAGCCTTGAGCCCAGGGTCAAACAGTGCAAACTGGCTCGCTTCCCAGGGGCTCCTCACAACAAAGGTCCTCTGGAGCAGATGATCTGCACCTACGGAAAAGACGGAAAAGACGAGCTGAAGCATGCAGCACACTTCCCACCACCCCAGACCTCCCTGAGCCCCTACACCAGAGTACTCGCTACCACAGGCCACGCACCACAGCCCCCCTGCCTGTTTTGCAACAGACATGTGCCTACACATCTACACCCTTCCAGGCACTGACCTCATCCACCATCCCTTCTTCCCCTCATGGAGACTTTGGACCAAGGAGACAAGGTCACAGGTGAGGTCAGATTGATGAAGTCTTTCTATGGCTACCTTCCAGCCCTCTAATGCTAGCACATTATTCACTGGGTGGCTGTCTCAACAGACCAGAGAATGACCACCACCCTTTAGGGGCTGGCAATCACCCCTGCTGCAGAGCTGTGGGTACCAAAACCAGCTACACAGGCTCAGCCTGCACCACGGACCCATTGGCACAGCACAGCCTGTCTACTGTGGACAAGCCAGTGCCTTTTTCTTTGAGAAGAGCTTCCATGAGGTCATCTCACAGCCCCTCTCCCTGTTACTGTGGCTCCTGCAGAGTGAACACCTGCACGACTGAGGTGCAGTGTATCTCCAAGTGAAAGCTGTGGGGCAGAGGCGACTCTCTCCAGCAGAGAGACTGTGAGACTCAAGCACGTATCTTCCATGGGGATCTGCAGGCTGAGGCGTCTATCCCCAAGGGGGGCTGCAGGAGTGACATGTTTGTCACCATAACTGCTGCAGGAACCGAGTGAGCTGCACAGAGGAGAGCTCAGGGAGCAGTGAGATACCAGCACCCTGCTGGCACATACCATGCAGGTGTTTGGGATGGGTTGTGCATTGTGTAAACTACGTGATCTCCAGTTAAACCACTCCATGGGGATCTGAAAAGTTTGGTTGGGTGAGGTTTTCTGGTCTTGATGGCAAGCCCACTGACAGGGGTTCCCTCCCTTTGGTCTGCAACAAAGCCAACACTGTCTCTGCACATTGTGCATTTGGAGAGTGGACAGGGATCTCCTCTGCAGCCCTTTGTGTAGATCTGAGATCACAGCAGAGATACTTGCACTGAGCTGCACCAACACCGGCTTCCACAAAGGCTCTTGTCTTAAAAATTTTAAGTGGCCTTGCTCAATCCTTACACTGCTGCCAACAGACGATCTGAGCATCAAAGCTGTGACTCTTATGACATCTCTAAATGAAGCACAAGGCCTTGATCTCCACGGGTCCCTTAAGTGTGCCCTCTGCCCTTAGTTCCTGTGACATCTTATGGGAAAAAAATATCAATTACTAATAGTGAGTAGATTGCTCAACAGCATGCCAGTGGTGTGTTTCCTATGTGATGCCAAGGGCGTGGTTTGTGAGCCAGGCATTTAGCAAGAGACTGCTGCAGGTCATGGGAGAGCTCAAGGCCTGCTGACACATTTGGGAGGAATGTATTGGGTGCAGGGAGCCAAACAGGATGCACTGTCCCCAAAACCAGGGGTTCATATCCCCAGTGTGCAACACTCCAACATATATGCACAGAGCAGAAGTATTTTATTGTGTATTTGTGCTGATACATATGTCTGTCCCAAGACAGTACACCAAAGCTCCAAAACAGTGGATATTTATACATAAAACATGAACATATTCATCTTTCTAATACATATGCATTGTTATTCTATAAAATGCTTGGTTTAGATTTCTTCATATATCATGCAAGCTAAAACACATGCTCAGCTCCCTTCTCCACCTTCAGGTGGAGCAGGTGGTATAACAGGGGGAAGGTGGTCCATGGGTCAGTGGTCGTGATTATTTTGGCAAGTCAGTAAACCAAGTTTTGGGTTACCGAAACTTCAGTTTTAACAGTCACATCCTACTTATCAGCTGGCCTTACACCAGCAGCAGCATGGCTACACAATGGACTTTTGCAGCTGCATGACAACTTGATTAATGCACATTTGGTTTTACAGTAACAGATGCAGTATAGTCTGTATTGCGTGGAGGATGTGCTTCCTGCACTTCTGCACCCGCATTTCCCTATCAAGAGATGATTTGCTTGCTTGAATCTAAGCCAACAGGTATGCAGTGGGGGTGGGACCAAGTATTAGCATCCACAAATTAACACTGTGGGAGTTATTAAGGACTCTCATCAGCCACGTGGGTCTGAAAAAAGTCAGTAGTTCAAAGATGGTTAGAGATACGTATGTTTAAAGAAAACATGGATCTTTGCTCATGGGATTTGTGTCAAAACAGTTGTAACTGGAGGTGTAGAACTGCTGTTACCAGTGTTAAGGTGAAGCTCTCCCTGATGACTTCCATACCATATTGCCTTGTCACATGAGTTGCCCAGGCCACACCAATGTTGCATCTCCTTCATACCTCCAGGATGTAGCCCATCAGAGGAACTCTTGAAATGTAGAAGCCATTAAGTCACTGTGCAAGAAGTAAATTCTCTTTGGGCATGCAAAAGTGAGAAAAACCTTTTGCCTGATCATAGCATGTGCAAGTGGCTTTGTAAAGTACACAAGCTCACACCACAATGCTTAGAGGCTGTCTTCTTCTCATCTTGCTGGATGACAGTTCAGCTTCTAAGTATCTGATTTCATTAGCAGAAATTCAAATGGATTAGGTAGGTTTCATTCTAAATAGTTAAATAAATCACAGCAGGAAAATTCTAAGTGTAATGAGCAGCACAATTCTTGTGACAGCTACAGGGCCTGAGGGAAGTTCTGGTTGGCATACAACCTGATCCTGAACTGAAGGAACTGAATATAAACCTCTCACAATCTTTATTGGGCGATGAAGGAATCATTTACTCATCTAGGTTCTTTCTGCTCTGACTAAAATAACCAACTAGCCTAAAGTTTTCCATGAAGCAGGTATATGCCTAACAGCAGAGGTTAAAAATGCACCTTGGTGTCCCATCACAAGAAGCAGAAAATGGGTCTTGCTTATTCATACCTAGAGGCCAAGAGTTTAAAATAAAGCAGCAACTTAAAACACCTTCTTAATTCTGCATGCCAAAGCTGAGATAAGCCACAAATGAAAAAGCTGTGTTTCTTTAGAGCAGGGTGAAATTCAGGAGACCCAGAGTTTCACCCGACTTTGCCTCCATCCCTCCATGGTTGGACAAAACTGCAGTTGCACAGCTGCCCAACCATTTACCAGTCACATTGCTGATTCTCTTCCCTAACTGATCTTCCCAAACCCATGACAATTTAGCTTTCCACATCAGAAGGATATGACCTGCAGGCTGAGTAAGTGGTTTTCTGGGAAATTTAAACTTAAGATACAGTGTAATAAGCATATGTAAATAACCCACATGCTTAAAAGTCAAAATCCTAAACATCTTCCCAATGAAAAATTCAGACGTGTCCATTTTCTCCTGGGTGGCTTAAAAACCACATCCCCAGCTTCTCTGGGAAACTGGATGGAAAATACAAAAACATGTGAACTGACCGTGATCCTTCAGATACTCACAGTGACTGCCAAAGAAAATCAGTTTTACTGAAAGCTGCTCGTTTGCCACCAAGAAGGTTCTCTTACCTGTCACAGGCTTCGTTAGGGGTCTTGGAGGCTTTTTTCCCCCCTGGCAGACTATGGCAGCAGCAGTGTGAACATCAGTGCTGATAACAGCCTCTGCAGCCTTCCACTGAACGGCGCTGGGCAGGCACAGCTGGACTGGAACTGCGGTGACTCAGGAACAGCCACAAAGGCTCTGGAGAGAAAGGTCCATGAGCAATCCCATGTGAAATGCACGTACACAAAACTGGGGTTAGTGTCATGTATGGCTGGAGAGGAACACAGCCCTGCAGCCAAATGGGACTGGCTCTGTCTGGCAATCAGGTGGGTAGAGCACACAAAAGACCATAAACTGAAGTCTTAACAGTAAGTAAGCCCTGGTTTTCTCCTGGCATTCTAATAAGCAAATGCCAAAGCAGGGGTTTTTCCTAAGACTGGGATGAGTAAGGAAAATGGGGTATGAAGAAGGGAAAAAGAGGAGACAAAAAATGAGAGAAGCTGCCTTGTTGCTGATTGTATGCTCCACCTCCCCAGTTATCTGATAAATAAAGCTCTGCAAGTGCTGTCTGCAGCAGCAGAGGCACCCTTCTAATTATTAATAAATGAACATGGGCAGCAGTGGGCATGCCAGGAAAAAGAACAGTCCCACTGTGTACAACCCACTCCTGCCCTGAACTCTCTGTCTGCTGACTCTCACACCCCTTCTCATTCCCAGTTTGCTCCCTTCCTTCCGTCCTTCCTTCCATTCGTCCTTCCTCTCATGTTCCCCAGCTGCCACCTCCCTGCTGTGTCAGAGCTGCCTTTCCCTGGCCACCCCCTCAGCCTCAGCTGCTTTCAGACACCCACATTGCTCTGCAGATGAAAATGGCTTGTAACATTTTCCAGCCTCCAAAGCAGAGCTGGTTTTGACAGTTCTGCCCTGCAGCTGACAGGCAGAGCAGAGGGTGAGCTGCGTCTGTGCAGGGAGAGGAGAGGAGAGGAGAGGAGAGNAGAGGAGGAACAGCAGTTCAAGATATATGCAGGGCTCCCAGTTGTGTGCTCAAAAGGGACTGAAGGCCTGAGGGGGGACACAAAGCTCCATGGGGGGGACATGGGAGTCAAGGATCAGTGAAGTCTCCTCACTTCCAAGGGCTGCTCCTTCCTGACCCAAGGTCAGCTGCTGGCAGTGCTGCCACAGGACACATCACTGAGGCGACAGTGGAGCCTGCCTGTGGACAGGCACAGTGAAGACCCTGTCTGTGCTCTCACACGAAGCCCCTCGCACCAGCTGCATCCCTACCACTCCCAGCTCACCAGGTTGTGTCTTACAGAGCCCACGCTCCCTGCCAGGTACCACAACCAGCATCCAGACCTCAGCTGAAGATCTGGCCTAAGGACCCTGAAGAGGGAAAGCATAACAGGATTTTGATCCATCAGTACAGCCCCAGCCAGTCTGTGCACTTCGGCTGTGGCTGGTCAGCGTGCAGTGTGAAACATGCTGGGACAGAAGGTCCTGTGGCACCTGGGCAGTGGTGGCAGAAGGCAAGCACAAACGCCAGGGCTGAGAGCAGACACTAACATGGGAGGCTGGAGAGCGAGCGGGAGGCTTCCCAAGGGACCAGAAGAGCAGTCTGATGAAAAAAGCAGTGCAGAGAGCTGCTCTGGAAATTGAAACTGAAATGTGCTGGTTAAAAGCAGCGAAGAATAAGGGAAACAAGAGGAAATGGTTCCAAACTGGAACATAGAAAGTTCCATCTTAATAGAAGGAGAACTTTTTCACTGTGAGGGTGACAGATTACTGGAACAGGCTGCCCAGCGAGGTTGTGGAGTCTCCTTCTCTGGAGACATTCAAGACCAATCTGGACATGTTCCTGTGTGATCTAGTCTAGATGATCCTGCTTGGGCAGGGGGTTGGACTAGATGATCTTTCGAGGTCCCTCCCAACTCCTAACATTCTGTGATTCTGTGAAGAAGGATGGTAGGTGCGGCTGGAGCACCTAGAGATAGTTGAGATTGGAGTGCAGGTGACTGTAGGCGGTGCAGAGCTGGCTCTAGCAGGTACAGTGGGAATGGCCATGGGGATAGGCAGTCACGGAGCAACAGCACCACTGATCTCACAGAAGGAAGGTTCATTAAGAAGTGTTAAGGAGCAGGGACATGTGAAGAGTGTGAGGTCAGCAACTGGGAAAGGCGAGCTGTGAGGGAGGGCTTGTGGAGGGTAAGATGGAAGGGATGCTACAAGCAGCAGGGGCTGTCCTGCAGGACCCACAAATGCAAAAAAAGCTGACTGGTCTTATCCCGCAGGGAGCCAGCACGAGTACAGACAAGAAGATAAAGCCAGGACAGGAGGAAAGAGAAGTACGATCAGGGAAAGAATAAACTGGAACAGGCCACCTGAAGCAGAGGCTGACACTGCAAGCCAGCTCTCGGTGACTTTATCCTAGTTATGCCACAGCAGAGTCCAGAAGTACTGCTCAGTGCTGGGTTGCATCCTAATATCCTTCATGTTTCATAACTGAGAGGGATACAGCCAAACTCCAAAGCATTTACAACAGCCTTGCTTGGTGTCCCCCGAGAGCTACCCTGATGACAGATCCAAAAGGTATGTGATCCAGATCAAACATCACTAATTTCTTCATCTTTACACTTTACATGAACTGTTGGTTTTTTTTCCAAAGAGCATTTACTTCTAGAAAATCACTGCAGACACCTTAACTTCCACAAGTACTCCAGCATATACCTCCAACATCTTGCCACAGCAACAAACTAAAAATGGTAACAGCATTTCACGTCACATTTAGTGCACATTGGCTGATTTTTTAAACTGCAGTTCTCACTGTATCAGTGAAACTTCTGTGCATATGCATTACATACATTTGCAGATTTAGTTTTAGGGGCAGTAATATGCTTTGAAAGAGATTTCAAAATGCTTTAAACAAACACAGTCTCAAAAGAACATAATGCCCAGAAAACACTGGATTTCACTAACAGCCACCGTGTATTATTTCAGCCGGAGTGGGTGCAGACAGATGCACCAAGGGTCCGGGAAGTCCTCCCCCAGCTGTGCCTGTCGTGAGGGTAGCACCTTCTGGCAAAGGAGAGCATGTTCTGGGAGTCAGCAACCATTGCGTCAACATTTTTTCCCGTTGATTTCAGTGGGAAACACAGCAAACACACTTTCTCCTGTTAAAACACTCAGAGATGAGGGAGTAAATTGTAAACAATTGCTTTCTACTACTAATGAAAAGGATCTGGATCATCCTCAAGTGAATTCTCTTCTGGGAATTCCCTCTAGGTAAGGTAATTGGGGCACTCAGTATCCCCGCAGATGCGGCAGGGATCTTATAAATCTGGCCAAAAGGCAGGCAGATACTCGGGTTACGTACAGAAACAGAAGATGGAGATGCAGATTTCCCTCTGCCGAGCGGCAGTGTTTTCCCACGTGTGGGAGACGTGGAAGCCATGCTCACTGCTTTGGCAGCAGCAGCAGAGAGGGATTCCACTGGCACTCTGGGGCAGGGAGGCACTGCAGGGGGCAGCGTCCTTCCAGACCACATGTTGCTGGTGTCAAGCCGAAGAACAGAAATTCCAGATGTACAATGTATCACTGGAAACGCTGGGATTAAAGTAGTCTCAAAAGAATTTGTCTTCCTGCAGATAAAATTACCATTCATCTGCCAATAAATAAAATTGTTTTAAATTACATTTTACTGTGTCATGTTCTGCAGTTGGTGTACCCTCATTCTTCCTTCAGGTTGAAGCCCTTTTTTCTCCCCCCTTCTCCCAGTTTTAGACATAATTAAATATTTTTGGAGGATTTCAGGCAAGTTACAGGAGGATATAAACCTCCCTCACACCCCTTCTGTTAACTTGGGTCTGCTGATAAGAGCAAGTAGAATTAGGCAGAACGAGAGAACACTGGACCAGGACGTCATTGAAAAGGGGTATGTTAGAAGAAGAAGGGAAAAAAAAAAAGGGTAGAAAACCGCTCTGGGCTAACGAGGCTGCCTAGGAGGAGGAGGGGAGATCTCTGACGTGAGGCTGAATAAGTAGGAGAGATGGAGCCGAGCCCTATGGAGGTACCAGCGGCATTTCCAGAGCAGAGCGGCTCTGGCACAAGCCGCAGCCGTAGCCTCGCTAGGGATCCCGCCTCTCGGGTGCAGAGGGACACACAGCCGCCTT
The DNA here is from genome assembly GCA_013399135.1 of Heliornis fulica. Lineage (NCBI taxonomy): Eukaryota > Metazoa > Chordata > Aves > Gruiformes > Heliornithidae > Heliornis > Heliornis fulica. The sequence goes on along the minus strand of VXBZ01005951.1, from coordinate 1,549 downwards.
TTCTGCTTTTCGTTCCAAGGAAAGGAATCCGTCGCAAACTCCGCGCCGTCACAACAGCTCTCGCCCTTCTGGAGTGCCGCAGACTGCAGTGTAACGTAACTCTCTGTGACCCAGCTATTTGCCGGCTGCTACCCAAGCTGGCTGTGAGGCAGCTGTCAGGAAGCAGGGCGAGGGCGCCCACGGAGCTGAGGGCGGCTCGGCTTGGCCCGACTCGCAGGGCA
>VXBZ01005950.1:75625-109144 GCA_013399135.1 Heliornis fulica | reverse complement strand
CCTGGTATCAACTTTGCTTGCACAGGAAAATGTGTGCCATTGCTGTTTGGGGTTTTTTAATGATCAAAAACAAGCACAAGTCTCTTCTCAAACTTTTTTTCCAAGTCAGAAAGGAGGCTCTGATAACCCTTTGTGATTAAAGATGTCTCTGAAGCTTTTGAGTTCTTGCCGTCCAGTTTCCATTGTGTGGATGGGGGCCCTAGTAAGGAAACTGCATAGAAATGAAGAAATAAAAAACTTGCTGACAGTGTTCCAGAAGGTCTTAATTCCATGTCCTCCCCTTGTCCAGCCCACTGGGTGTCAGGTATTTCCACCACCTATCTCAGAAGCTCTGAGTTTTCCAGCCCTTGTTTCCTTTAACCTTTAGCCCAGGGGGAATCTTCCTCCACCATTCAAAAACCATAAAGCACAAATGTCATGTTCAATGAAACGTGCAGCAATTGGAGAACCCAGATCCATCCTTCTCATGGCAATTTGATGTTTGATGCTTCTGGCTGTGTGGTTTCTAGATGTCCTGGCAGCCAGTGCTCTGCCCCAGCTATCCCACTCCTCGCCTCTCAGAACTGTGCTGATGACTATTTTGTTCAGGTATTTACAGAAATACAACACACCGAGGGTTTGAGCTCTGTGCCTTCAGTTTTGATTTGTTCTGTTTGGAGGGTAATTCCAAAGCTGCTGTTCAGTGATCTGCTGAGGTTACTCTTTGTGGGCACGGAAGCAGTTCTCCAAACACTGACATTACTCTTTTCGTTATTGATGGTCAATAGAATTGGGACCTCCCCCAAACATTAAAATACACTGTCTGGAGTTAGAGAAGAAAATGTTTGTTTGTTTTTTTTTAAAAGGACCACCAAGCAGCATAAGAAGATCCAAGATGTCCATCTCATGTATCCCCTGGGCAAGTCAGCCTCAGAGTATCCCCTGGGCAAGAGAAAACAGCCCTAGTCGTGCTCTTAGCCGACATACACAGTCTAAATCAGTGTCCCAGGTATTGCTCTGATAAAGGCAACAGCCTTTCCTACACCATTTTCTTCTTGAATATTTTCAGCTTGCACATTCCTCTTCAGTTTCTGTGTTTCCTCAGTGTCACTGGTGAGATGGAATCTAGTGAGGTAACAAGTGGAAGGAGCAAGGAAGGCCATGGGCCTGCCATGATGTCATCCTTCTGTTTCTTTCTGCATCAGCATGTCCTGGGACAATGCTGTCCCTCTCCAGGGACCTTCCTGCTAGCCAAGATGGGGCAGAGAGGGGACAGCTGCCAGTTGTGTAGTCACTGCCTTGCTCCTACCCTGGGTGTAGGGGTGCTGGTGTAGGACTCTGGTCAAAGTGATGGGAGTTTGAAGGCTTATTTCATCCCTAAAAACATCTCAAATAACTTTAAGAATAAAATTTTAAAGGTCTTGTCACAGTTGAGTGCCTGGGATTAAATACACATTAGTTCTCACCCACCTTCATCCCCATTTGATCTTTATGGTTATCTTGCTAACCTTAAGCCTTCATCCTGATCTGCTGTGACAGGTCAGAACAATCTGTGCTATTTAGAGAAGCAGAGATGGGCCCTTCTGTCACCTTTGTCATTTAATTTGGCCCTGAAACCATTGGCTCAGATGATTAAATCTGCTCTGGAATTATGAAGAGTTGGGATTGGCAGTTAAACATGTCATTTTCTTTTCCATGTGTGCTGCTGCTGTGTTCATGTACCTTTCTGAACAAGTCAGAAATATCCTGGTGTTTTTCTGGGCTTTAGAAGGTGGCAGTAAAACCTCATGTCTCAAAGAGTTCCTCCAGAGCTCTGTTGATAGAGACATCTCTGGGTTTCATGGGAGGGAAAGGCAGCAGGGGTGCCTGGACAGTTTCTCGTGCCTGCACACTCTCCCAGTGAGGAAACTTCCCTTCAGGGAGAATAGGAAGGTTTGTGGAAGCTGTGCCATTCTGACATGTGTCTTCTGGGGAAATACCAACTGGCCAGAGGTTGCTGGAATCTGAATAGGGCCAAACGCCACCACCCAACAAATGTCCTTTATGTGAAGACCAAGAATTTTAAAGTGCACAAGAGACTGGAAGTATTTAAGATTTGATTATCAAATCCAGGGTATTTGACATGATTTAATGAAGGAGGTCAAGTCTTTCTAGGGAGGCAGAGGAGAAAAGCCAAACCAGAATATGGGCCCTAGAAATGCCACAAAAAAATCACAATTCTTTCTTGAGTCATCACACTCGTTTTACTGCTTTTTTTCCCCCTGTTCAATTGTGTGTGCACATGTGTGCATGTATTAAATGACATTAAAACTCGGCTATTTCTCTAGCAAGAAACAGGTGTTTTGTCCCCGAAGGGAAGTGTAGGGAGGTAAGCAGGTCCACTTCTGAGCTGTGAGAGGCTGACTTTCCTGCTCTGATCCAGCATGCTGGTTTAATACTGAAAAAGCATGTTGCAGTTTCTCTAATTTAGGCTGCCACCTCCGTAGATGTGGGCAACGGAGACAGAGGCTTTGCCTCACCTGAGTATTCCGTGTTCTGTCAAACATAACTTTTCTACTCTGAGGTAGTGGGTGCAGAGGTAAAACTTGGCTTGCCAATTAAGTGCGTGGGAAGGCTTTGATAAGGTGCCTGGGAAGTGGCCATGTGGCAGCTCTTCTGTTGGATGACTGGCAGCTTCCATCCCACCGGGCTTGAGGGAGGCAGAGCGCTTGCCTTGCGGCACAGTGTAAATACAACTTGTTAACTGAGTCACAGCAAGGGCTGGGTGAAATCCTGGTTCTCACACTCAGCGTGTGGATGAGAAAGGTATCAAAACCTCTGATGAGCCCATGAGGATTTTCTTGTAGACAAGGATTTCAGAGCATGTCCAAGTCATAGGGGTGGTCCTGTTACAGTGAAGGTGCTTTGCTACCCCATAAATATCAAGGGAAAGACCAGAACTCAGCTTGGGCAGAGGAGGCAGACCCCAAGGAGGGCCTTTCCCAACTCTTCCCCAGCTCCTCTGGTACCTCAAGAGCAGAGAAGATTTTATGTAGTTAAGACCTGCCTTCCCACACACCAGGTTGCCTGTATGCACCTTTTTTCTGTAGCAAGGATGGGTTTAACTGTGACCTCAAGCCTGACAACTCTTAAATATGGCCCTCACTGAGAAAGAGTGGAAAAGAGTGGTGAGGAGCCAGTCAGGTTACAGGGTCCTGCCTCCTGTTAGCAAATATCCAGGGTAGGCCCCAGAACTTGCTGGCTGCAGGACTGAAGGTGGGCTACTAAAAAGTTGTGGGTGAGAAGCAAGACCCCCACCCTGCTTCATGGCTGATGAAGTGGGAACCAGATGAGGAGAAGCTGCAGGTGACTGACACAAGCCCGACAGTAGCAGAAATTTTCACCCTAATGTTGATGTAGATTATCCTGGGAGGTCATGCCATTTCTGTTCTTGGAGACACTCAGAACCTCACCAGTTTAAGCCCTGAGCCGCCTGGTGGGACCCCATGGCTGACTCTACCTTGGGCAGGAGCTTGGTCTCGATGACACAATGGAATGACCATATTTGCTGTACTGTCTGACCTATAGACAACAGTTCCTTCACCAGCTCAGCAAATTTGCAGTGTAATTACTGCCCTGCCAGGCTTCTGACATCTTTGGGATGAAACCCATACTGATTTTCTGTGATTGCTCCTGACTGTTCTTCACATTTTCCTAAAGATATTTCCACATCAGCTACTGAAGGGAAAAGCAAATAATATTTTCAACAGAGATGCAGATGCAACATATTAACTTTTCAAAGGGGTAGTTTAACAGTAGAAACAGAAAGGGCAATATCAGAAGAAAGAAACCCCACCCTTGAAAGCATGGAAAGATATTATGGTGGGGGTGGCTGTAGGTCCTCCTCCCCTCTAATCTGCCCTGGTGAGACCACACATGGAGTATTGTGTCCAGTTCTGGGCCCCTCAGTTCCAGAAGGACATAGAACTCTTTGAGAGAATCCAGCGCAGGGCCACCAAGATGATGGAGTGGAATACCTTCCTTATGAGGAAAGGCTGAGGGAGCTGGGGCTCTTTAGCTTGGAGAAGAGGAAACTGAGGGGTGTCCTCATTAATATTTATAAATATGTTAAGGGTGAGTGTCAGGAGTATGGAGACAGGCTCTTCTCAGTGATGGCCAGTGATAGAACAAGGGGCAATGGGTCCAAGCTGGAACATAGAAAGTTCCATCTTAATATAAGGAGGAACTTTTTCAGTGTGAGGGTGACAGATCACTGGCACAGGCTGCCCAGAGAGTTTGTAGAGTCTCCTTCTCTGGAGACTTTCAAGACCAATCTGGACACGTTCCTGTTTGATCTAATCTGAGTGATCCTGTTCGGGCAGAGGAGTTGCACTAGATGATCTTCAAGGTCCCTTCCAACTCCAAAGATTCTGTGATTATCGGTTAAATAACTTCAACTTTTTATTGTTGTCAATGTATAGGAAAAGAAAAATCACTTGGTATTTTCCAGTATAGCAAAAAATAATGTTCCATTATTCAAGCAAGAGAGGTTCCTTGTATGGATTTAATCCAAGAAAGAATCAAAAATTAATCACCTCTCTCAAAAGTAATGCTGCAGTTTGGGGTGGCACAGATCAATAATCTGTACTTGATACAGAACATTCTACAAGATATCCCATATCCTGACCCCAAAACAATTCTTCTGGAGTTATTTCTGTGATCATTTACTGTTTCTCTGTCTTAGGAAAGTTATGTGACAGCAAAATCCTGGTGCAGCAAGGGAGGGGACATTTTAAGCACACTGCCAGAAGTATACTTCATCATGATTCTTTGTTATAATCACTGTAAGGTTGTTGTAGCATAACAGAAATGGAAATGTATTTGCATTTTATCTACTCTGGGATGTTGACGTGCACCTAAGGCAGACCTGTGGTATGAATTTCCCATGCAGAGCAAGCAGGAAATGTCCTTTGTCACCAGCTGTGGAGGTTAAGGGGAGGAAGAGGATATGGTTCATTGGGCTTTCAGAGGTGCCATAGCTGCTTCCTCCATGCTCTGATACAGATGACTGCTAGAAGATATTGAGGAAAAAAAATCCCCCCCATCCCCCACTGTGCCTTTTAAAGCTGTTTTTTTTATACTTAAATCAGTTAGCAGGCTGTGAAGATGTGCCTCAGAGACGAGCAGGAGGGGATAGTGATGCTTGGGAGTGCTGTGGGACTGGCTGCACCAAACACCCTGTATGGTGTTCAGCAGAGGGCTGAAGTCAGTGATCTGCCACTCTCCTGGTTTCCTACCAGCAAGCATAATGTGGGTCTTGACTTAACACTTTTCTGTGCATGACAGAAAAGCAGTGGCAGGAGGATGTTGCTGGGATAACACTGAGTGTCTTGTCTTTGGTGGATGTACGCAGGCTTGTGTTTTTTTTAATTCTAGATTCTTAACTTCATCCTTTCTGCCTTGCTTTTTTATTCATTCTTGAGAAAATGAGAAATATTTTCACTAACTCTCATGCTGTCTTTCGATTCTTGATAGTTTTCTCAAGCTCTAACTTCTGGAAAAGATTTTCTCACTACTGGCATCTGAGGGGAAAAATGAAGCAAGGGTTTGTGAGTCAGTTTATTATGTTGAGTTTGGGCTTTTGTTTTCCCTCCTTCAGCTAGCAAGTTTTGAAAAGGCTGTATTTCTGCTAGATGCTTTTTAGTCCTCTAAGGTTCACGTATATTTTTCCCGAGATGACATCTACTTCCAGAGAGAAAGTAAAACCAAAATGTATTGTGTCTGGCTAGTGGCTAAAGAGCCACCAGCTCTCACTGAAGCCCAGGGATGAGACCATACATTTTGAAATACCTCATTTATGGAAAACAGGAGTGATTCATTTAGGTTTAAAAGGCTGTAAGAATCAAAGGCTCCATAGAGCTTTGCTTGCCCTTTTGATTAATTTCTGTTACAGCAGCATGATGATTGCCCCACAGCAATTGATAACAGATCCAAGGCAGTCTTGGCTCTTTTGCCTCCTGTGTTTTCCTCTGCGTGTCTTGGCAGAGCTATGTGGGTGTTGCTGGGCCAGTGGGCTGCGCTGGCCATGTGTAGGACGGATCAACCCATCCTTTGCTGGATGTGCTCTGCTTCCTCTCTCCCTTTCACCCATCACAGAATCACAGAATGTCAGGAGTTGGAAGGGACCTTGAAAGACCACCTAGTCCAACCCCGCTGCCCGAGCAGGATCACTCAGATTAGATCACACAGGAGCATGTCCAGATTGGTCTTGAATGTCTCCAGGGAAGGAGACTCCACAACCTCTCTGGGCAGCCTGTGCCAGTGATCTGTCACCCTCACATTGAAAAGGTTTTTCCTTATGTTCACATGGAACCAGCTCCCTCTGCCTTTCCTTGTGAGGAAGGTGTTCCACTCCATCATCTTTGTGGCCCTGCGAAGGACTCTCTCAAGCAGTTCTGTGTCCTTTCAGAGGCTTTGAGGCATCTCCTCCTCCCTGAGATGCGGTTGAAATTGTCTTTTGGATTAAAAGTAATTATGCAGGCACTCACAAACAGATAAGACCATTCCATACCTCCTTTTCTTAAAAAAGCAGGATAAGAGCATGTGTCACTGGCCAGCAGCATAAAGCATTTGCATTAAAAAATGAGAACAGCTCCAGGCTGTCAGGAAAAGGAATTAGTGTATGCACAGAATCTGAAATGTAATTACAGGATATACTCTTCCGCTCAGATTTGTTAATAAACTGTGTGACATTGTATTTTATTATAAAGTGGGATTGCACAATCGGGGAGCATCACAAAAGACACCCACCAGGCCTGCTAATGCGCCGCATGCAAGGGCATGTTTTATTGCCTGTCCTCCGAGTGCCTCTGCTTGGTCTTCTTTTTCTCTGATATACATCTCTCTGATACAAATGGGTTTACGTTATCATACCCAGAAAGACCAAGCAACCAAAAATACTTCTCATGGCAAAAATCAGTTTCCTACCCATTTTCACTGGGAAATGACAGAATGCATGTTTTAGAGAGGAGGGCATGCCCTGTCTGCTCCCAACAGTTCATTGCTCTAGAGCAAGAAGTACCAAAACTTTTAGCATGCAAGACAAACCAAGGTAACTCCCTGTAGGATCAGTCAGGGAAACGGAGGAGAAATTTCAGCTGAAACCTTCCCTACTTTCCTGCAGCTGAGTTGTCTTCAAAATTTTAGCCAGAAAGATTGAAATTTATCATGTTTAAAAGCTGTCTGGTGGGTTTTTTTATATATTTAAAGCAAATTAACAAGAAATTTGAACAAGCATTGCAGACTGAATGCTGTACCTGCCTTTACTAAATATAGTCTTGTTCTCTGACAGACTTCAGGGACGGTTGATGCAGGCAGAGTTCAGAGGACTGACAGACTGATGGTTGGGGTATAACCCATAGCAGCTTCTTATGGTAATTAAGTTTTAACTTCCTGTCTTCTTTTGACAAGTTGTTGAATTATTTGTGCATGGCTAGGTTTTTTAAATGAGAAAAAGGAAAACCTTGTAATTTGGAAACCTGCATATTTGGGGCGATCTTAAGCCACCTCACAGAAGTGTGTGTTGCCATTTCAATGATTGCCTGATTTCAGCCTCATGCAAAACCAAGAGGTTATTCCCATGCTTGTTTATGTCTAGTGCAGCCTGAAGGAGAACGTTTGCAAATATTCCAACAGAAAGAATCTGTAACATGGTGTGGGGCAAGAGGGCAGATCTCGGAGTAGTCTCGGGCACCCCTCTGTTTTTCTGCAGGCTGTGGGAGAGCTGAGCTTCCCGAGTTCTTGCAGCAGGGGCATCCCCAGCACCAGCTGGGCAGGAGCACTGATACTTCTGGGGCATCCTGGCTGTCTTTGGCCATGGCGTGCTGGCTCAGAGCCAGGGGCTGCCCTCACCTTTCTTAATCCAAAGTGGACACAGAAGTTTTCCCTTAAGTTCAGAGTAGCTGTTTAGAAAAGGGCTTTTTTGGGGGGTGTGGGTGTGGGTAGGACAGCCTTATAATGAAAGAAAAAGGCATTTGTCTCTATCTGCTTTAGGGTCTAAGAGCAGCCGTGTCCTGGCAGCTTTGTGACCGATGGCAGTGCCAAGCAGCTCCAAGGAAAGAAAGGGATAGAATAGACAATAAGGTTCCAAATACCAAGGGNGAGGAGGAGTGGGGAGGTTCAAAGGGAAAAGATTAAACAAATCCAATAGGAAATTCCACCTGGATCAAACCCAACTTTGAAACTTGAATGCAGTGAGAGGGTTTTGCTGAAATGGTGAAAAAATGCATGGCTCCATGTCCAACAAAACACGCTGTTCTTCCTAGAAAGAAGCTGTTTGTTTGCAGGCACTTGACATCAATGCAAGGGAAGTGAAATACTTGATTTGCAGAACTGCTGGCATCCAAATGGCCCATGGCTTTGGGCATACATCCAGGGGTGTTGTGAATCAACATTTAACTCCCTCCGGTGCCTTATGGTAGAGAGACCTCAGAATCTGGTAAATCTGTAAGATAATTCCTCAGAAAAATGCCTCTGCATATGTTTGTTCCTCTCTAATCTGTCACACTGTAGGCCACTGTGAAAGTCAAACGAGCTGTTATTCTCATGGTACCCTCTGAAAAGGAAATTAAGATGCTATCTCTGAAAATGTCAGAGGGAAGGTGGAAACAGGGGTCACCTTTCAGTGCGTGGTGGTGGAGCCTCTAAGCACAGAGTGGTCCTAAATCCCAGCATCGCAACTTCGATTGCACAGACCAAATTAAAAACAGAGTTTCTGTGTGTCTTGATTTCCTGCACAAAAGCCACATGACTACTCAATAAGCAGACACACTCGCTAAGGAACAGCTTCACTACTTGAAGTTTCTTAGGGGAATCATTTGAAAATGTGTTTATCTTGACCCTCAGGGGAAATATCAGAATGGTATTGTCCAAAATCACTACATAAGCAGTGACGATTTTTTAGCTGGTTTAGCACAGCTTGAGGAAAGACATATTTCATGCAATGCTGGGAGCTGATTGTTGCTGTAGTGGGGATAAAGAAGAACTGAAGAGTCATTTGTGTTAAATTAAAAAACCACAAAGCACTTAAAAGTATTGAATTGGCTAGCCCAAATGTTTATTATCTCTGAGCTCAAGCAATAAAAGAGCCTGCTCTGCTTCTGCTCCCTAACTGGAGGGAAAATGGCCTTCAGTGGACCAAGAGGGCAGTAACGCTGCTGTTTTCCCGCAATCACATCCTTTATAGCCTCGGAGGGGTGTCCAGGACACAGACCAGCCAGGTACCAACATGGTTAGTCCACAAAATGAACACCAGTCACATTCCCATGTGCTGATCTACTACCCCGGGACTTTCAGGTGTCTGCAGCATGACTCTATTTGCTGCAGATGCTTGCTGAAACTGGATGTGCTCTCTTGGCACTGGTGACCTGCCAGGATGCTCTCTTGATCATGGTTATGCTGGAGGGCCCTCAGGAGATGTAGCTGTACGAGCTTGTATGTGACCCACAAACTTCAAGAAGGTCTATCTGTTTAAGTCGTAATGGGAGACATTCAAGTGACACTTGAGCCTGTAGATGTTTGGACAGATCTTCCATTAAGAAGAAAAAAATCAAAAAACAAACCAATCCTGTGGCTTGTTCTGTTTGTGAGTGTTTAATCACTGTTTTGATAAATTTCTGATAGTCAGCAGGCTGCTCCTGCAATAAGCTGATCTTTGAGCTTTTGTAAAGGATACTTAGCAGTATATCGTGCCAGTTTGCACCAGTTTCCCTCAGCCTTTGATCATGCCATCCATTCTTATTGTTCTTCGAGGAGTACTCATGATCCAGCCCTATGGTCCGGAGCCTGAAAAGAGCGGCTGCACTTCGTTTCCCACAGCATATGTCAACCCAGAGCTGCTGCGTCGCCGTCCTCCAAATCCTGGACTTCATTTCTCCCCATGCCAAGTCAGATAGCAAACTCGGGGAAGGAAAAGGTCAGCCATACAGAAAATGTGACATTTATAAAAATAGACAGGTTGGAAGAGGATTTGCTATTTAAGACAGACACAATTAGAGTGGCTTTGCCCCTCCAGGCTCAAGCGAGCGTGACTTTGCTCAAGGAGCTAGAAAGTGGATGTAGGGACAGCGAGCCTGGGCACAGCAGGGCTGCTCTATGTTCCCAGTACCATAAAGGTTTCCACTACTGGTTTGAAGCTAATCCCCTGTGTTGTACCAGTACCACTTAGACACACACCAGAGAGGTTAGCGGCTCCATATAACCTAGCTAAATAAAACCACTTTCTCTTAACTGGAGCCAGTGAAGGAAGGATCATGACAGAGCAAATTACTGGGTACATTTTGCAAGAAGCACTTGGTGCTCCAGACCCTACCGAGAGCAGCGTTCAGTGTGTGACTAGAAAAGTGTAGGTGTGTGTGAGACAGAAAAAAAGAAGATTGTGGGGGACCAGTAGAAGAAGATACGGCTTTTCTTCCAATTATTATTATTTTTGATCCATCTGGTGTTTAAACCAGCCTTGCCAAATCATAAGAAAGAGATCTGCTCTTCGGTGGGATTGCTGTGAGTCCAGGTTGATTTATGTTCACAAATCAGTAGGGAAGTATGAGGAGAGGAAACAGCCCTTTCAGGACTAAGAAAAAACCCCAACAAACTCTCACAACTTTCCACTTATGTTGTTTGAAAAGCAATCCAAAGTTTTTAGGGTCAGCCAACCACTCTGAATTCACTGCTGTCTAAATAGAACCAAGAATGTTATTTTCTTAAAATGGTATGTTATTGAAGGTGGTCAGATCTTAGTGGGCTCAAAAATTCAGAGAAGTCCTTACATAGGTAAAATAGATGTTCTAAATATAATGTAGACAATTAAGCAAACAAAGCATATTTCTAGTGCTTATTTTTTGCCGTATTAAAATTTTGTCTGAGATGATGTATATTTATCAGCCTATCACAGGGACACGTTTTGTTATGCAGTGTTGGAAATTCGGGTTAGAACAAATTGTGATAGTTTATATAAACTCATGAGTTGAAATTTAATTTCCTAAAAAAAAATATTTGTCTCTCTCTGAAGAGTATTATAGCAATTATCTGGGGGACGGTTCCTACTTTAAAGACTTTGTCAAAGGATTCTGTCAGGATTTTATAAGCAGTCATTACTGAAGAACTGGATCAAATCTGTGGGGTATAGGTTAAGTCCACAATAGAAAAATAAGTGGAAACATCCAACTTTAAAGCCTGTACTTTTCAAAACTTCTAATTTTCTCATCTGAGCAAAGTTAGCTTCTGAAAAGGCTTTGGCTTTTTATTCCACCTTTGCATAAAGACTTTTCACATCATTTTAAATTTGAGGAATCATTAAAGTATACTAGAAAAGCAGAATGATGTGAGTGGGTCAGTCTTAACTGTGCTGCTCTTTCTCAGGCTTTCCTTTTCTTGTCTTCCAGAGAGCATTTTAATAATCTCAGTCCCTATGTGTAATTTTATATTAATGTGGGATTCCAAGATGGTTGTCTGTGAACAGTGATTTCATTATTCCTTCATTATATGTCCCAGGTAGGAAATTTAATTTGGAGCATTTAACAGGAATGTAATTTCAGGTTTTCCACAGCTAGTTTCAGAATTTGAAGTTATCCAGCATTTCCATTAAATCACAGAAGTTGGAAATCCAAAGCAATCTTTCATTCTGTTCTCTGCCATTGCAAACCAAAATTGCAACTTTCTGCAGCACATATTGTTTAGAGACCAAAATCCTTTTCTTCTGTACAAATGCCAGGAGACCCTCAATACATAGACATGCACATTCTTTGCACCAGCCAAAGAGTTCAGAATAAAGGACATGAAATCCAAGTCAAACCATGCTGACTGTTGCTTTGTGACACCTGCCATCTCAAGCCTGTGAGCTGTCCCTTTGGGTCAGATCCTGTAGCATGCTGGGGGATACCTGTTTAGAGATGTAAAGGGATGCTTTCTCTAATCCTAAAACAGTCATGGTAAAGAAAGTTACTTACAGGTCCGTTGAAACGTGTGCGTAAACTTTCATTTATTTGGCAAGCAATGAACAAAGATGTCATAACTCTATCTGAACCTCAGTTTAGGCTTAATTTTAAAGCATTTGCTGGTTGTACCAGGCTGATGTATGCTATTTTATCAAGTAATATTGTCATTTCCTCCAGGATGATGAATCTGCACCCTCTGTTGTGTTAGAATAACATGTTTGATATCTCTCTGTTTATCATAACCCTTTAGAAAAACAAACACGGAAAAGTTATTATTGGTCCTTTTAAGAAGCTGATTTGAGCTCTTGTGGCACAGCAGATGCTTTACTCTGTTTTTTTGGACCCTTTCTTAGGCATCTGCTAGCAGCCATGGTCAGACTGGACCCTGGCCTTGTAAGAGCTCTGGTGGGGCCAGGGCCACCTGTTCTGCTTTCTTATTAAGTGATTAATCTATTTGAAGATCAAAGCAGCATAAATTTTTAGGTTTTGCAAGTTTTGCTACAAATCACAAGATTCAAGTGTAACAGGTTCATTTTTCAGCACTTAATATTGCAAATGTAGCGTTCATGAGAACCTACACTGCCAAAATGGGAAATTATGTCTTTCATTTTTATTAATTCAAAACCAGATTTGAAACATAAGCCAGGAAAAAAAGCTACTGCAAAACACGGCATTTTTTACCCAAGCTCTTTGTTTAGCTTAATCAAACCTACTCTGCTATTTAATTTTGATATGGTGCCACTTTTCTTGCAAGAAGAACAGTCATAACAACATCCAGATATTATGAGAAAGGCTTACTGGAAGAAGGCGTTGGATGAGAAACGTTGCACAAGTGTGATGCTATGTCTGCAGTATAATTGTGTTGGCTATCAAGGCCTGGATTTGCATTCACACTTCTGGATGTTTAGTCACACCAAGATTACCAAACGTGGGTAGAAATTTGTCTGCGACCTGGTTTTAGCTTTTGCCAAGGTCACTTCAACTCACCTTTTTGAGAAGCCAAAGTGGGTAGAAAGAGAGTGACATTTGTAATTGAGCTCCTTATACTGCTATGAATGTGAATAAAGGGAAAAAAAAAGGCAAGGGAGGTTTGGTTTTTTTTTTCCATGGGCACATTCATCTGCAGGAACAGGGAGTATTTTAAAGAGAAAGTAAGGGGAAGGATGGAAGTGGAAAAAAGTCATTCTGCACGGTCTGGGGGGAGACACCCCACTATATACATCCCACTATATTTTGTGTTTGTGGTTGCATAGCATCTAGATAAATCCCTTCACGTGGTAACAGAAGGTGACATCACAGGTGTAAACAGACTTCTTCAGGCCATATCAGGTTCTCTTTCTTCTTTGCACAGAGAAGCACCAATCTTGTATTTCATTTAAGAATAATAATATGAAATAATATGTTGCTAAGAATAAGATTCTGGCACAGATGGAGGAGATTATGTTCATTTAAATCAAAGAAAAAATGGTGGTTGCCCAAATACAGCCAAACTTTTAGGTGCTAGGGCTTAGAACAGATCTGGGTCCAATATATAAACCTTTTGTTTCCACAGCAACCATATACTGTGCTCTTCTGAGCTGCCCATTAAGTAGGAAGAAGGATGGCCACTCTGAATAGTGAGCTTTGAGAGAGAGAGGTACACTGTTAGAACAGGCTGTCTTTGTATGGAAAGACTTGTAGTGACCACGAGCTTCCAGGGCAACAGAGATGTTAGGAAAAGTCTCTTGCAAAAAACACCTCAAATTTGTGCAACAGAAAGTAACTGTGGAAAAGCCAGTTTTGACTATGATCACTAACCCTCTCCTCCAGAAGAAGCAGGGTGCAGTGTCTTCCACCAAGCAGGTGACAAGTGCTACCTGCATTTCCTCCAGCCATGAGGCTGTGGTGTAGGAAAACCAGGATGTTTTGGCATTTTCTATGACCATTTTATGTCAGGGGAAAAAGAGCAAATAGCTCGTGCCCCTGACTGTTACTGTGTGGAGTTAAGAAGGTGCATAGGAAGGCCTTGCCCCTACCCAAAAAGCTCTGGGTTCACAAAAGGTCTCACCTGGTGCAAGCACTGTTTGGGAGCATCTTGCTAGAAGCACCTGCCATTGCTTCCAACTTCAACGTAGTGGCTGACAGGGCCACCTGACAGTTCATGGGACACCAGGAACCACAAGTCCTGTAGCTGTGGTTAGATCTGTCAGTGGTGAACAGTTAGCTAAAAATATAGAGGGCCATCTGCATCTGTTGCATAATTTGATTATGAAGCACTAACTTCATGGCGGACTGCTTCTATACTGAACATTATTTGCTTTCCGTGCTTCTTCATAGTTCAGGTACTTGACTCCTAGGCATTGCTTAGCACACTGCTTACCCTTGAAGCAAGGTTATGGAAATGTTCTTGAGCACACTGTGACAGGAGACTTGTTTCAGTTGTCTGACCAACATCTGAATTCATTTGTAAATGGGCTCTTTGGATTTGGGGTTTCCACATGAACCAGCACAAAAGGAGCATCTCACATCCAAACCTCAGTCTGTATCTTGCCTCCCATGGAATTCAGATTGATGAAAGGAGTTTGGAGGAATAAGGAATGAAAACTTCAAGATACTAGAAGCAGAGGGAATTAAAAACTTTGGCTGACTGGGGTGCATAAAGCTGCATGTAAAGAACCAGACTGACAAAGAGCAAGGAATTTTTCCTGACTCTACTATAGCTGGTTTTCCTCTGTAACTTCAAGCAAGAATGTCAAAATACTTAGATCTAGGACCTCCAAAATCATTCTGGACCTGTAATTCTCCATGCTGCATTTTATTCTGTGGTCATAGGCTGTTCATTATACACACAAAACCTACATATTATCACTCTCACATAGATTATGTGTAGAACAATGGGTGTTACATTACACAATTTCACAGTGCTAAGTATGTAGGTAATAGTTACCTATCTGGTCATAACAAGAAAAACCACGTCTCCACATGGGCCAGACAGGGCCTGATGGGTTTCTGAGGTCTGCTTCAAGGCTACAGAATACACCGTTTTTTTTCCCACCCCTAGCTTTGTCTCCTCTGTCAACAACGGTATAGATGTGACACATGGCATAAAGGAGCTTTTAACACTGGTATCTGTAGGTGTGCTGTGTGGTCAGCAATAGTGTCATCTACACAAAGGGCACATGTAAACAGAATCAGGGGGCAGGCTGTGGGTCCTACGGGGCCCTCAAGCTCCTGGGAGCTCTGAAGAATGAGCTTGTATCATACCAACTGAAAATCTGTGTCTCGCATACACAAGAAAGATTTCACAGGTGACTCAGTCCCATGCTCTGACTTGGCTGGTCCTGTGTGGAGCCAGAAGCTGGATTCAATGCGCCTCATGGGTCCCTCCCAACTCAGGAGATTCTATACTATGGGTTTGGGAAGATTACCAGAGCAGGGAGAGCTTTCCATGCCCTGGGCCTCTGCTCTCATCTACCACTTCTTGAGGAAAAGGGAAAGCAGAGAGCTAGATATTGAGCAAATGCCTCCTGATACCCCAGATGAGGTGCACCTCTCCATCCTTACTCTAACTTAGTGCAGCAGCAACATGGTGGTTGAACAAGCTCAGTCTCATGTACCCTAGCAGCAAAGTAACATCTGTATGAGGAACTTGGCCAGTGCATAGTTACAAATGTTGCTCCAGGGGAAATACAGAGGGGGAGGGACCAAAGGAGAAGCTCTTTGCCTTGCTGTGATCACTTCTTGGGACCCATTAGATGAGAAATTTAAATGCTGAAAAATGCCCGACTGCTCTACAGGGATGGTGAGAGCAGGTAAGAGGCAGGTCCTGCTCTGGAACTGTGGTGGTTTGACCTTGGCTGGAGGCCAGACTCCCACTGAAGTCGCTCTATTACTCCCCTTCTCAGCTGGACAGAGGAGAAAATACATGTTGAGAGGCTTTGGAGTGGAGATAAGGACAGGGAAAGATCATTCTGCAATTAGCATCATGGGCAAAACAGGCTCAACATGGAATAAAAAAAATATCTAATTTATTATACTACACACACCCACACCTACACCCACACCCACACCAACCAGAGTCAGATAATGAGAAGTACAACCAGATCTTAAAACACCACCCCCCGCACCCCCTTATTAACAGACTTTATTAATGATTTCTTTCTTTTCTCCCCGTCCGCCTCAATGGTGGCACAGGGAGGGTGTGTGTGGAACGGGCATTTCAGTTGGTTCCTCATCAGTTGTTTTCCTTCTTAATGAGGGGGGAACATTTCTCACACTCTTTCCCTGCTCCAGCTTAGGGTTCCACCCACAGGAGCAGTCCTCAACGAACTCTCTGAAGTTCTTTCCCAAGGGACTTCATCCCCACACTAATGCCCCCATGTGGGTGATGTTCATGAGGTGCAGACCTCCAGGAACAGATTGCTCCAACCTGGTCCCCCACAGAGTCACAAGTCCCCCCAGCAAACCTGCTACGGCATAGGTTGGTCTCTGCTGGTCTGGCTACTGGTCCTACCAGGATCTTGCTCCAACACAGGCTTCCCATGAGGTCACATGGTCCTCCTGGTATCTCAACACACTCCAGCCGTGGGGTCCTCCGTGGACTGCACATGGGATCTCTGCTCCCTGTCATCATCCATGGGCTGGAGGGGGGCAGCCTGCTTAACCATAGTCTTCTCCATGGGCTGCAGGGAATCTTTCTCTCAGCACTTCCTCTCCCCCTTCTTCACTGTCCTTGATGTCTGCAAAGTTCTTAGATCTTCTTACTCCCTCCTCCAGTGTCAAAATGCAGATGTTTGCATTCTTATTTCCTCTAAGATATGATTCCCAGAGGCCTGTGAGCAGCGCTGATTGGCCCGGCCAGCCTTGTCAGCAAGAGTTTGGCCTTGAAAACCCATCTGGTCTGTCAAATCTCAGAGAAGCTTCTAGCTGCTTCCTACAGAAGCCACCCTTGCAGCCCCACCCCCTACACCAGAAGCTTGCACTGCAAAACCACAGCAGGAACCAAAGGGCTGTCTGATGGAGAGGCTAGAAAGAGACTTTAGACAGGGAAAATCATGGAAGCCCATCTGCTTGACGCCTCCACACAAAGTCCTTCCATCATTAAGAGGAATGGAACGGTGCAGGCGGCAGCGCGGTGAGAGATGCTGGGCTCTGCACTGTGGACTTACTTTTGGAGGGACTGAAGATCTCATCAGAAGAAGGTCTCTGCCAAGAGTGAATCAATCCCAACTGAACAAGGAGCAGAACAGTGTTCCTGCAGGAAAAATACAACCTGTGGGTGGTTCTGCTTCTCTGAAGGAGTGAAAGAGGGAAAGGGATTATAAAGGTGTGACTTGGGAGAGAGATAAAAAGGAACATGTGTTCCAGCAGCAAAACCTCCTGCATAATAGATTAAACCAGGAATTTAGTGTCACAATTTTAGGGAAAGTGTGTTTGGTGTTGTTTGGTCATTAAAGTGCCTGTGAGTATTAACAAGAAGTTTAGTATGTGGCAGTGCAAAGCAAAAGTCAGATGTAGCTAGGAAAAAACAGGTTATTGAAGGCATTTCAGATAGCACTTGCTGCTGGGAAGGGTTTCTGTTCTTGGTGCTTATGTAAAATGGAATAATAGCACTGACTTCAGCCAGACATCAGGTAATTTCTTTTTCCTTTTCCAGATTGATTATAGTACTAGTCTGTGGCGTGCAGTGCTGTTATTTCTTCTGGATAGTAAATGGCCCTGAGCAAAAATAACGTCAAGAGTTTTTGTACTGTAAATAGAAGATGACAGGTGCCCTGGTTCTGGCCAGGACAGAGGTGACTTCCCCAAGCATCCAGCACAGGTGAGCTGAGTTGGCCGGGGCTGTTTTCCACACCCCTGACATCAATCCAGCCCCTACAAAAGGGGTGGTGGGGAAGAGACGGGGTTTGGTGCAGGTGGTCCTTGTAGTGGTCTGGNTGGAGGCCAGACTCCCACTGAAGTCGCTCTATTACTCCCCTTCTCAGCTGGACAGAGGAGAAAATACATGTTGAGAGGCTTTGGAGTGGAGATAAGGACAGGGAAAGATCATTCTGCAATTAGCATCATGGGCAAAACAGGCTCAACATGGAATAAAAAAACTATCTAATTTATTATACTACACACACCCACACCTACACCCACACCCACACCAACCAGAGTCAGATAATGAGAAGTACAACCAGATCTTAAAACGCCACCCCCCGCACCCCCTTATTAACAGACTTTATTAATGATTTCTTTCTTTTCTCCCCGTCCGCCTCAATGGTGGCACAGGGAGGGTGTGTGTGGAACGGGCATTTCAGTTGGTTCCTCATCAGTTGTTTTCCTTCTTAATGAGGGGGGAACATTTCTCACACTCTTTCCCTGCTCCAGCTTAGGGTTCCACCCACAGGAGCAGTCCTCAACGAACTCTCTGAAGTTCTTTCCCAAGGGACTTCATCCCCACACTAATGCCCCCATGTGGGTGATGTTCATGAGGTGCAGACCTCCAGGAACAGATTGCTCCAACCTGGTCCCCCACAGAGTCACAAGTCCCCCCAGCAAACCTGCTACGGCATAGGTTGGTCTCTGCTGGTCTGGCTACTGGTCCTACCAGGATCTTGCTCCAACACAGGCTTCCCATGAGGTCACATGGTCCTCCTGGTATCTCAACACACTCCAGCCGTGGGGTCCTCCGTGGACTGCACATGGGATCTCTGCTCCCTGTCATCATCCATGGGCTGGAGGGGGGCAGCCTGCTTAACCATAGTCTTCTCCATGGGCTGCAGGGAATCTTTCTCTCAGCACTTCCTCTCCCCCTTCTTCACTGTCCTTGATGTCTGCAAAGTTCTTAGATCTTCTTACTCCCTCCTCCAGTGTCAAAATGCAGATGTTTGCATTCTTATTTCCTCTAAGATATGATTCCCAGAGGCCTGTGAGCAGCGCTGATTGGCCCGGCCAGCCTTGTCAGCAAGAGTTTGGCCTTGAAAACCCATCTGGTCTGTCAAATCTCAGAGAAGCTTCTAGCTGCTTCCTACAGAAGCCACCCTTGCAGCCCCACCCCCTACACCAGAAGCTTGCACTGCAAAACCACAGCAGGAACCAAAGGGCTGTCTGATGGAGAGGCTAGAAAGAGACTTTAGACAGGGAAAATCATGGAAGCCCATCTGCTTGACGCCTCCACACAAAGTCCTTCCATCATTAAGAGGAATGGAACGGTGCAGGCGGCAGCGCGGTGAGAGATGCTGGGCTCTGCACTGTGGACTTACTTTTGGAGGGACTGAAGATCTCATCAGAAGAAGGTCTCTGCCAAGAGTGAATCAATCCCAACTGAACAAGGAGCAGAACAGTGTTCCTGCAGGAAAAATACAACCTGTGGGTGGTTCTGCTTCTCTGAAGGAGTGAAAGAGGGAAAGGGATTATAAAGGTGTGACTTGGGAGAGAGATAAAAAGGAACATGTGTTCCAGCAGCAAAACCTCCTGCATAATAGATTAAACCAGGAATTTAGTGTCACAATTTTAGGGAAAGTGTGTTTGGTGTTGTTTGGTCATTAAAGTGCCTGTGAGTATTAACAAGAAGTTTAGTATGTGGCAGTGCAAAGCAAAAGTCAGATGTAGCTAGGAAAAAACAGGTTATTGAAGGCATTTCAGATAGCACTTGCTGCTGGGAAGGGTTTCTGTTCTTGGTGCTTATGTAAAATGGAATAATAGCACTGACTTCAGCCAGACATCAGGTAATTTCTTTTTCCTTTTCCAGACTGATTATAGTACTAGTCTGTGGCGTGCAGTGCTGTTATTTCTTCTGGATAGTAAATGGCCCTGAGCAAAAATAACGTCAAGAGTTTTTGTACTGTAAATAGAAGATGACAGGTGCCCTGGTTCTGGCCAGGACAGAGGTGACTTCCCCAAGCATCCAGCACAGGTGAGCTGAGTTGGCCGGGGCTGTTTTCCACACCCCTGACATCAATCCAGCCCCTACAAAAGGGGTGGTGGGGAAGAGACGGGGTTTGGTGCAGGTGGTCCTTGTAGTGGTCTGGTTTAGCTTCTCAGTTGGTAAAGTACTCTGTGTTATCACCGGGCACGTCTGTTCTTGTTCCCCTCTCAAGGTGCTTATCGGTGACCTCTTTATCCCCGCCCATGGGGCTTCGTCTGTTCTCTCTCTTCTAGAAAAGAGGAGTGAGGGAGTGTCTGGTGGTGTTCAGCATCTGCTTGGGGCTGAACCACAACAGGGTTGGCATTGCTGTGTTAATTTGCATTGTGCTCAGCTGTTGTGCGTTTCCAGAGTTGAAAGGACTTCCTACCGGATTACAGCAGAATAGAGCCATCGCTTTTTTGGGAGGGTGTTTTGGTTTTGTTTGTTTGTTTGTTTGTTTGTTTGTTTGTGGGAGGGAAGCTTTCTTTTACATTTAGTGCAATACATTTTGAGTGTCTTTATGTGTTCTACGAAATTCTACAGAACTATTAACTTTTTTGAACATTAATAATAGGAATAACTAATTTCCTCTTCTGGATGTTTTCTGATGTTCTCCAGTACCTCAGAATATGATTCCTTTTTAACATAAGGCAGGTGAGAGAATTTCTTCTGTTTCTTCTGAGACTGTGAAAGACATCTCCTCTTACTTTAGCCAGGTTTACTCTAGTGATACCTTGATCTTATCCCTGGGTAGGGATCAGGTCTGCTATGTCTGCTACTTTAAAAAAAAAAACAATATATATATATATATAAACACCTGAGATCCATTAAAGCAAACTCAGATCTGGGGCTGGCTGGGATGTGCAGATAGGAAACATAAGTGCTGGGTTACTTGCTGCAGGACTTTTAAAGTCCCTTGAAGAATATTGCTGTTGGTCCCCACGATGTCGGTACTGTTTGGTGTTTCTCAGTAAACCAGCTCTTATATTATATGCCAGATCCTGAAATAAAAACTTCTTTCATGGTATAACCCACCGATGACTGTGAAGAGTTACTGAGTCTGGGCTCTATTTTTAAAGTGAATTTCCAGGGTGTATTTATGATTTTTAGCATGTGTTAGTTGAGTACTTTGTAACTGCCGTATTTTCCGTTTTCCAATGATGTATTTTCACTGCAAAACAAGTACCTAAATATATTGCTATTGAACTTCTCCTACAACAGTTTTCTCTGTCTTAATGCCAATAAGAAATTTAATTGGCCTTGTGTAGCCTTCTACTAACATGTGATAAAAGCTTATTTAAATGGTTTGGATATCATCTCCTTATAATTGTGAATGCCTTTTTCTTGGTAGACAGTACTGTGTATATAATTTCTTTTCAGCAACCTTTAGAGGCAATAGGAAAAACTTTCAATTAATTACAACTGTCTTGGAAAATCTGATCTTTCTAAGCAAGCCAAAACTGAGCAATAATATGCAGTAAAGCTGCTGCTGAGAAAAACTCCAGGCAAAACACAAATAGGTTATTAACTGTGTGCTTGATGTGTTAAAGAGTTTGTGATTCACTGTTCCTGGTATTTTAAGGAGGGAGACAAAAAAAGAAAAAGGAAGCAAGAAGATTTGTGTCTATATTTTAGTAGTTTTTGGGAGGCTTAGAAGGATGATTTGAGAGGGAAAAATGCCCAGCCAAACCCGAGCATGTCCCCACTGTGTTTCCAGATCTTAATCTCACATCTATAACGTGATCTGCAGTAACTCAAGCTGTGTCAGTTTTTCTACTGGAAATATGTCAGGAAGCTGTAAGTGATATGGTTCAGAGTTTGGATTTTTTGGGTGGTGTTGGGGGGAGTTGGGTTTTTTTTCGCTATGTTGCAGAAGGAGATTAAAAAATGATCCGGAACTAAGGAATCCTTGCATTTTGACAGTCACCTCGCAGTGCATGTTGCCATCCCAGTTAAATACATACAGTAAATCATGTGGAGACACTATCAGAATTCAAAGTGCCTAGAGAAGCCACATGTGGGGAAAACGAAACTCTTAGTCTACCTTTGTGTATACCCTTTGCAGCATATCTATTTTTAAGAACTCATGGAGGATTTTGCCCCTGCTCTCTTCAGAGCACTCACACGTCAGTGCTGCCCATCACTTTTATTTTTCTCTGACTAGGGTAACTTGTAGAGGGAATTTGAGAAATAAGCAGACAGCAGACATGACATGAGCACTGTCAGGGTTTGATGGCATGCAGCTTTAAGCCATGCTCAGAAATTGGATCAGTTTTATTTCCTCATCCCCCACCTTGCCTTTGTTTTTTTGGGTGGTTTTTTTTTTNTTTTTTTTTTTTTTTGTTTTTTTTTTTTGTTTGGTTTGGTGGTTTTTTTTTTGTTTTTTTTTTTTTTGAAGACCCTGTAATTCTGCTCAGCATTACATTAGGGAAATTTCCAAAAGCAAGATGGGCTGGATTGAGCTGGGACAGCCAGAAGCACACTGGGGCTGCTGAGAGGATGGGGTTGGTTCCAGCCCTGTGAAGTACGGAGGGTCTGACCTGCAAAGGGTGGCTTTGGGCGAGCATCTGTCTGCAGCCCAAGCATATGATGAGGAATAACCATGCCTCTTTGATGGTGCAGATGCCATTGGAATACATGGCTGAATGGGAATGACACCTGATTTGAGCTGATGGCATTGCAGGGCTGAGGTGTGCAGTGCAAACAGGAGCTCTTCTGGGATAAATGGTGATCAGAAGTTAAGTTAGTGAGAGGTCATGTGTCCTTACAGCCACTGGAAATTAAAGAGTATTGAACTGGTGGGCTCAAATGTCCCTTAATTTGATTAAGTGAAATGAGTGAAGGGAAACCAAGCAAAAGGCTGTGGGTGCATTTTATCATATGCCAGGGCTCAGTTTCTGGACCTATCTGAGCTGCACTCACAAGTCCTTCTTCCCTGGCTTAGCACCTTGAGGTTCCTCATATGCCAGGACACCCTTAGCATGTCCCTCCCCAGTCAAAGTGTACCCCTTACTTGGGCACAGCCAGCTCTCCTGGCATTTTCCTTCTCCTGTCCCAGCCAGCTCCCAGTCATGCCTGGAGTAGGAGGTGGGGGTTCCCATAATCTCTGTGCAGTGTCCAGTAGCTCTATTCAAGCACTGCAGGGAGTACATGAACACAAACAGCAGCTTTAACGCAGCCAACGCTTGCTGAGAAATCAAAGCCTTGCCCTGACTGTCAGTGGGTAAAGAAGGATTGGGTACCCACTGCAATCTTCTCTCCCACCCTGTTG
Source organism: Heliornis fulica (assembly GCA_013399135.1). NCBI lineage: Eukaryota > Metazoa > Chordata > Aves > Gruiformes > Heliornithidae > Heliornis > Heliornis fulica. The sequence goes on along the minus strand of VXBZ01005950.1, from coordinate 86,055 downwards.
CATTGCAAAGCCACATTCACTCCCAGTCTGGGGAACTGTTCCATTTGCAGGGATCTTGGGAGAAACAAAGCCTGCTCCTCTTCTTTCTCGCCTGCCTGTTTCATGGCACTTGATCAAATGCATCAGAGGGAACTAAATGTGTCCTAGCACAGCCTGAGCAACTTGTTATGATGTCATGGCCTTCATCAAACTGAATAGTGAGAAAGAACACAAGGGTTTGTAAAGGTTTTCAAAGAACTCTCCTATGCTGCTTTTTAACCCAGACAGCCTTCATACAGGTACACATGGGGCTGGGAGGGGAGATTGTGGCTCAGCTGAGCCCAGGGGGGTATGATGTCTTCTCTTCAAGTTTAATTCATTCTCTTTAATGCAGCACAGCAACAGAAGCTCCCATTTAGGAGAGTGAGGCCTGGGCTATGAAATCCCCCAGCAGGTTAATGTAGCCCCAGCCTGTGCCTTGTCTCCTCTGCTCTCTTGTAGAAAGGATGCACATCCAGGTCCTGCTCCACAGCGACTATGCATTGAGTGCTGTGGGGAAAGGGAGAAATACCAGGTTGTGATGGTCCTGGACAGCTTCTCCTGGCCCCCAGGGCAGGAGCACCCTTTTGCTGCTTGTGAATTTCTTCCAGAATATTTCCTTATCTTGGCCACATGGGTTTGGTGTTTTCTAGGTTTTTTTGGTTATTTTTTTTTAATTTTATTTTATTTTTTCCCTGCCTCAGAACTCCTGGCTACCTCTCCAAATAGTGATTAGCTTTAAAATCCTGCTCAGCCATCCTTGACGCTGAGCTTGGCTTCTTTCTTCTATCTTAACAGACTTCTCTCCTTTGACAGCAAGGTTATATACTTTCACACATTGTCAAGTATCTGCTCTTCTTCTTTTCCCTCTCTCTGAGCTCCTCAGCAAACATTTCACATTGCCATCAAGCTTAATGGTGCTTACAGGCTAGGTATTTTTACATTTACTTTTGGTAATCTCTTTTTTCCCTCTTTTTTTTTTTTTTTTTCTTCCTCCTCTCCACTCAAAGCTTCAGGCTACTAGGCTGTGGTGGGGAAAGAAAAAAGCCATTAATTTTATAAGCCTCAAATATGTGAGTTTAATGAGGTTGCACTGGTAAAAGTGAAGGAACCTACAGCACAGAAATGAATCTGGGCTCTTCCTGCAAACAGCTTGATGACGTGCCAAGACATGGGAAACTTACTCTGTGGCTCAGCATTCCCTGGTCTGCTCCTCTGCTGATCTGGGGTGTAGTAGCCACCTATGCTGGCCTCTGGAGAACTCAGCTCTGAAAGAGATCACATGCTTTTCTTCAGTGGATGGAGAAAGACAAGGACTCAAACCTTCATCAGTGACAAGCATCAAGGTAAAAACTTGTCGGTGAGCTTGCTGAAAGTTAGTATTTTTTTCATAGGCTAGAGGGAGGGATTTCCAGGGAGATGGATGTCAAGGGTATGTTGATCTGAGCATGATTGGTACCAGCCCATTCTCTTGTGTCCAATTGGAAAACACCTCTGACTGATCCAGCAGATGGATCCACCATGGAGGCAGACATCAGTGTCTGCACATTCACCTGTGTGTTAGTGCCATAGGTTAAAGGACGCCTTCTTGGCACAAAGTAATTATTAGAATAGAGACAGAGTCATCATCTCCTTTGGGAAGGAGAGCACAGAAAATGTGTGTAAAATACATTAAGGCTTAATTAAGGAAAAATGGAGAAGCTGGAGATGTCAGAACTATGTTCAGGCTGTGACTAACTTTCATGTTAAATTGACTGAAGTGCAATCTGCTGGCTGAAAAATAACTTTGAGAGATGTACAAGAAGGCAAAGGTTGGCCAGAACACCTCCCTGAGCTAGCTCAGGATGTGACTGCCCAAGGAGAGAGAAACATGGCTGAGGAGGAACAAAAGAGCATCATTTGAATGTGGCCTTCACCCAGAATGGCTTCTCTTGAGTGAGAAGTGCCCAACCTCAGTGACTTTGCAACATCCATACCACTGCAATGTGTTTAAAATGGTCGTTCTCCCCTGTGTTTTTCCATTCATATGCTCCATTTTGTTTAGCAGAGAGCCAGCTTCAAACCAGTAACTCATACATCACTTGAGGTTCAGGATGCAGGATGATGTACTACTAATCATGGCTTCGTGGTTAACTCTCGTGCTGTCATGTGACTATTGCAGCTCCTTGCAGAGAGGAAGTATTTGAAGAAGAAATAGTATAAATATGGCCAGATCATTGAAGATGTCTATTGTCCCTGTCTGTGAGCTACAAGGGCACATGATATGTAGGTACCACAGAGAAGGAGCACCAGGGACATCGTACTTCTTTGTTGCCTTCTGAATACAAAGGTCAGATTGTATTATGGAAGGTCTTGAAATTTCCAGTGTGAAAGTTTCTATTTTAGACCAGTAGAGGGAGAAAGCAGGCCAAAGACATAAATTAGAGGTTTTCATTAAGATTTGTCGTAGGGAAAAAAGATCCAATTTATCTCCATAGTTAAAGTGCAAAAAATGTTGTTCCATTTCCTGCTGGGTTCTTTGCTGATGTCCCCTATTATTCCTTTTATTAAAAACCTAATGAATACTAGGTATATGTTATGTTTTCTGATCCTGACAGGGAAAGGAAGAGGTTTTAATTTGAGAAGACGTGTATTAGTAGTCAGTAGCTGAAAACTACACGTGAATATTTGGCTAGGTAAAAAGAAATTATTTTCACATATGAAATACTTGTTGCAACTCAAGTAAGTTAATCTTCTGGATGGGTGTGTGAGGTGTAATGTCACAGGACACTGTTCAAAATAATGGAACATAATAGTAAGTGAAATAATAAATTTAATTGCATCAAAGTTTTGGAAAGCAATTGGTCCTCTGAAGAACTGATTTCTGTCTTGAAATTATTGGTCCAAATAATTATTGGAGACCATCCAGAGAGAAGTGAGGTTGTCTGAGACTTACCTTGTTGGTTCCACAAGTAGTCTGTCTGTCAGATATTGTTCTTGTTGCACAGTTCTTTCTCATTTTCTTGCAGAAAATGATGTGACTGACATCTCCATCGTGGAGTTCTTTCCTCCCCACAGTGTCTGCAGAATGCACGGCAAGGTGTCTGGGTCTGGTTTATTTTAAAATGCAAAACAGACCAAACATTAGGAAAAAGTCAAATAAAGAAATGTGATTTTTATATTTTTAATGATCTAGAGTACTGAATGCTCCAGCGAAGGCTAAGGGAGTGTAGTCCTCCACTAAAAAACACAGTCTGCCAATATACTTAGTATGTCATTTCTCTTATGACCTTCCCTAAGCCTCAGATTTGTCATAGATTTGAGATACCAGCTTCTACAAGTGTGCGTACCTTGTCCTTTGTAACTTTCTCTCTATGTAGAAGAGGATGTTTGGGTACTAGAGCGGACCAGAGAAGCTAGTGCAAATGTCCTGCTACCAAACTAGACCTCTTGAACAGATTGATTACCTTTATCGTTCATGCTGTTGCTAAAATCCTATGTATTTCTGTCTTGCTTCTTATCAAGAATTCATTCTTATACTTATCATCTGGCATTGAGAGAACCTAGCTTCACAGATAAAGTTGAATCTTCTCAGCTTATCCCTTTGCACCCACTTCTCCTTCACTTTATATTGGCAAAATACCCACTTCCAATGAGTAAAGAGCCTTGATAATGTCTTGAAGGATAGAGCACTTTTCAATTGTGTGCTACTTGATATGGAGATTGTTTTTTTTTTTTACAACAAAAATATATTTATATATTCAGTAGAGGTAAGATTAAATTGCAAGAAAGGGTAGCATAACTGCAAGTGAAATGAATGAACCTCAGATATAAAAGCTAAAGTCTTACAGCACTGGGCTGACAATTTATTTGATGTTCTGTTTGGGGATTTATTTTTTTTTTAAAAAGAGAATTATGGCTTGCAGTAAAGCTATTTACTTTAAGCACGTCAGCTGGGATTTGGTATTAAAACTGTAACCAAATCTATTTCCGTTAATGTTGTTTAATATAGACTGTCAAATGGTTTAGAAGTAATGAAGTCACATAACTATTATGATGTAACACTAATAGTTGCTGGGGAAACCCTGTTGTCTCTTCTACCACAGCTGTACATAATTGTAGTGGGTTTGGTTTTTTTCAAGGATTACATTCCATAACACTTTCAAAGGACAAGACCTTCACCTAAGGCAGTTTAATTAAAGGAGAGAGGATTCCTCGCTTTTCTGTGACAGGAGTGGGACTGCATTTCAGGGACCCCTGAAATAAAAAGTACTGAAGTTTCCAGTAAGAGCTGTAGGCCATCTGCCATTCCAGAAGTCAAGCCATTGAGTTACAATGGCTTTACCGTAACTGTCAGTGGAGGCCTGTTCTAAGTGAGTTTTTACACAGGGAGGATCCAGATAATGGCATCTTGTTACAGGGGACATGATAGCATGTGTGCAGCATGATGACACATGGAAAACTCAGCCTCCCAGGAAGGCCTTTGGTGGTCACACTATGCCTAAGTGTATTTATAATATTTAAAATGTTGATCTGCAACTTTTATATTTGTTTTACAGCTAGGGTCCAATGCTTGTCCTCAAGAGTAACCAGTCTGTCAGCCCTGCTGCTGGGGTGGCATCTTACCAACCATGGAGATGTCTTATCAGCAAACAGACAAGGCATCAGAATAATCCCCGCTCAGAATGACCACAAGAAAACAACTGAGGGCCTCCAAAGGTGGACATGGGGACAGAAAGGGTCATTTTATCAGAAAGACTGTTGCCTTAGGACTTAGCAGCAGAGCTTTCTGTTCCTGGTACCACAGACTGCCTGCACACAACTCGCATTCTCTGTGCTAGACCATATTTTAGTACAAATTATCTGTAATTGTTTTAATGACTTTGTTAATGATTCACAGAGATCTTACATGCACTATTTACTCAGCTTTCTTCCTTACCCCAAGGCCTACAGCCGAGATGCCACTGCAGAGAACAATAATAATTGGCACCCATAGGAAAATGAACAGTTTGAGCTATTCAATTAGAGACCAGTCTCTCCCTTTAAATTCTTAATTAATAGATGTGGGTAATTTAGGTTTTTAAAATTGTGATGACTGTATTTTTATACATTCACCAGGAACTAGCATAAGGAAATGAAGTTCAGGGTATATAAATATTTGTCTGGAGTGACACACCCTGTTAGTCTGAGGGTTTCAGAGCTGACTAGAGGAAGAGGGAATATGTCATCTGGTCCCAGGTCTACGGGAGGGCTGATATACTCTGGTTTTCCAACTGGAAAGGTAGTTCTCATAAGACTTACAGGAAATAAGAGAGAAACTCCAGAAGTCTAGTTTGTAGTAAGATGTTGATTTGGGCAGGGCAGGAGGAAGGTTGGAACAGGCATTGCAGGGCTGATCTGGCTCTTGCAGAATAACTCATCCCTGCAGCTCTCAGCCAGAACAAGCCAACGTGAAGTAAGTGACGTGGCCCTGTCAGATGCCATACTTTTTTAAAGATATGGAAAAGTAAAATGGCTGATGTGAGGTCCCAAGACAGATATAAAGAAAAAAAAAAAAGAAACTAAAGAAACTTGTGTGGATTTGGGACAATCCCATGAGGATTTGATTTGCATAAAACCACACAGTCATTTTGGCAGCTTGTGACAGATATAATCCTGTTCCAGTACATCCCATGCTCCTTTAGGGGCAAGTTAAATAGGAGGAATTTTATTTTGTGTGTGAGAAAACACCGAGGAACAAACTGATTATAGAAAATCCAGGAAGGGCAATTAGTGCACTCTTGGGGTAAGCTCTTTGAAATAAGCACAATGTATTTTCTGTGGGCTTGTACAGAGGTAAGCTCGAAGAGTACCAAGCTTAATCAAGCCATGTGAGAGGTTGTGCAAGAATATGTCAAACAATAGCATGATTAGATGTGCCAGCATCTGACACATCTACTTTCATAATACTTTGACTCAGTTCTTTTCTGGAAAGGGGTGCTGGAGGGCAACCTTCTTTTAATTGCCATCATCATTATTGCTGCTATGCATTTCTCTCTAAGCTGTGTGTTTGGCAACAGGAAAGCTACCTTGATGAAAGAGTCATTGTAGAAATAATGTTTGCTTTATAATTTTTTATTTTAAAGTCCATCTCTGCCAGATGTGTTGTGGAAACACGTTTCTCAGAATGTGTTACTGCTATACCTGGATAAAACTTACTGGTTAGTGCATTTAATTAATATGATCTGCTTCCCTGGCTCAGATGTGCTCATGAACTAGACTGTCACTTGCACAGAGCTCGCCCCACCATCATGAGGCATTTTTGCTGCTCACAACACCCATTTTTTTTCCTCAGTGAGGTGGTACTGATTCTGAATGCCACAGAAGTAGGGGCTTAGGTTTAAGATGGCTGCATAGAAATTTTGTAAGTGTGTAAACACTTGTGTGGATGAAAACATACCATTAGACCATGCAGTAGTCTAACTGGAGACAGGGGAAAAAATGAGCAAGCTCGCGTTTTCTCTGCATCTCAGAAGTGGTTCATTCCTATATCCCCCCTCCAAAAAAGGTTGGAAAACTCTGCTCAGCTGGTTTTGTTGACCCCACTTCCATCCAGAAATTGCTGTCAGGATTAGGGTTTCTTTTAAAAAAAAAAAGTTTTTTAAAAAGAAGAATTTCTGAAAACTACTTTATTCAGGATATACTAAAATAGAAGTTAATAAGTATTTCAGTTTTTTACTAAGCTTGCTTGAAGGAATTCACTTTTTTTCTACTGTCTAGGATTTTTAAGACTGTTCATAAGGATTTGTTACATTATTGCTGTGATTTTGCTTGTAAAATATATGCAGAGAAATATATAATGTATACTCTTTTCATCTGAGGGTAGTTTGCCTGTGTAGTGTTATAGTAAGGGAGGGGGAAAAGCTCTTAACATCATCACTTTAATTTGTCAGTTTTAGCCCAAGGTGGTTGGGATGGTGACAGCTTCTGAAATTTAATTTTGAATAATTTCAATAAGGAAAAAGTTCTATTTATTTGAATAAGAAAAGAATTTAATAGTTCTTTCTGTGAAAAACAACCTACTTGACCATAGTTGTCTCTAGGCATCAGAGGTATTAAGCAAAATTTTTGTTTAGAAGCAAATGAACAGCTGAGTTTCTGACAGTGCTAGAGAATCAACCCAGACAGACTACGAAAGTGACTCTGGAAGCAGCTGCAAGTGATGTGTGCTTGTATGGGTTTAAGTCCAAAATATCACGTCCACCCTTTGGTTAGGCCACAAAGAAGCCAAATGAGACTGAAAGAAAATACCACTGAACACAGGAGAACAAGTTTTAAACCAACACTCGCTCCTGTTTGTTCAGTGCTTGGATCTGTGAAGTCAAAGCTGACTTAGTATGAGCATTTTCCTCTTCAGCTGGAGACCTGCATTTTCTTATTCTTCCCCTGGACACCACACAGCTTTTTATCTTTTTTTTTTTTTCCCTCTTTTCTCATTTTTTTTAAATTTGTAAATAACAGAGCAGTGCTGAGCCATATAAAAGATGCTACCACACCCTCAGTGCTGCTTTGCACGGGGCATAAATGAAGCTCTAAAGAAAGCGTTCAGTGGACCACATCCCTCCTGTTGCTGCTTGTCCTCAGATTGATGAGCAAGAGGGACTTAGTGTATGAAAGGTGGGTCTAAGTGGAGAAAAAAATTTATGTAAAAAAATGCCCTGGGGGTGAAGGTCACTTGCCTTGTGTGTTTCAACCACTGCCACAAAGTGAAAGCATTTCTTCAAGGAAATTGAAGAAGGATGCTGCTTTAAGAATTTTCTTTTTACTTGCAGAGATGTGGGAGTTGAATCTTGTCTTCAATCATAGGTATTTGGTGACTGGCATAAGGGAAGAGCAGGGAGAGAGCCTTCATGTCTGTGCGTGCAGCGTTTTCTGCAGACACCTCCAAACTTGCATTTGTACACCTCATATGAATGAGGAAGCCTGCAGTAACAGCGGTATCGTCAGCATCACTCTAATAATTAATTTTCAGTAATCAGGAGTAATTCTTACCTCCTTCTTTTTTTCTTTGCTCTTTCACTGTCTAACATTCCTGTTCCTAATATTACCTTTTAACTGACCCCAAAAAACTGCATATGCGCACACAAAAAGATACACACACCTTCCCACCATCCCACCTCTGTTTGCAACAAATCCTTTTTACTGCATCAGTTACAGTTTGTCTGCTGGTGTTTCCATCCCAGTTGTGAGATTTCAGTATGTCCGTTTCTTTTAAAAACATTGGCTTGCTTAAGTCCTGCTGCTAGTTAAATAGCAAAACTCCAAGCAGTGTCCTTTAACATATGTTTGTAGCACTAATTCTGTCTTCTCTCAGCTTTACATGTTGTCTTTCACACTTAACATCTGGCAGAGCTCCTTCTTACACCTTGAGGATTGCAGGGATGGGAATCTGGCTGTTCAAATCTCTGAGGAGAAGTCATGGCAAAACGCCACGTTACATTCTATGTGGTATCTATTTAATACTATTAAAAATGTGTCCGTTCTCAGCTCTTCTGTTTGCTTATGGGCTATGAATTTCTTAACTGGCTTAACTGAATTATCACAATACTCCAGGTTTTGCACACAGACTTTATAAATTTTATTATTTATGAAGATCTTTGAGATTTGAGTAAGGTAAAAGGTAACAATCACTTCCAACACATTACCACCAAATTATAGTTTGCTACATTTTGTGGAAATACTCTGAGATCTTAACAGATTTGTTTAAAGCAAGAGAGGCTTAATTACTTATTACTGTCTTTATTATTACTTTCTGCCCTGAGATAGCAATAGGCTGGAATAAATTCTTAATTGGTCTCTGCTGCTAACAGAGGGACTTGTGTATTTCCAGCAGGTACTGTCCACATATGCATGTCCAGTTTGCTTACTAAAAAGCCCTACCTGTGTTGAGAGGGTTGGGATGCTTAGAAAGCAGCCTTCACAGAGGACTCCTGGCGTGGTCTGGGATTATCACCAAACCCCTTTTAAATAATCCAGTGGAACAGAGTGCATTGGCTAACACTCCCTCTGCATCCCACTGTATATCCTCTGAGGGACACCAAACCAGTGAAAATTTTATTTTCCAATTTATTGCAGGTTTAGTGACAATTGTATGCTTTACAAAAGATGGCTAAAACTCCTGACCATAGGAGATGTGCTCCTTCTGGCCATGACCTCCGTTTCCATGGAGGGCCGGGGGAAGTTCACTGTAACATGGGACAACCAACCCATGTCTGGGCTGAGGCAGACTGCCTTAGGTGCTGGCACTCAGTCTGCCCTGTCCTCCTTGTATAAGAGCAACCAACTGGTCACCCAGCACAGCTCAGGGATGGACTTAGGAGTTGGCCACCACAGCCATGTGTAGCTTATGCTGTTGCTGGATTTAGTGCCGAGCTTTCCAAGAAAAAACCGCCTGCTTATTTCAGTCTACATTTGGATGATTAGTTTTTTCTTTATGGAAAAGGCTGTGTTGTGACAAGAGAAACCTGCCACCAATAAAACACTTATTTTCCTCTCCTGCACCCCATACTTAACAGATGTACTATCAATTTTTTACAAGATTTTTTTCCATGCTGCAGCTTCTTTGGCACCATGTCAGAGAAGGTTTGCTGTGCTACATGCACATGCTGCGGGTCTGACTTCTTTGGCTCTCTCCATACTGAGGTTATTGCCACCCTCTCGTGAATGTAAGGAGGACCGGGAATTTCAGAGCTATAAGAAGTAGGATAAATATACTTTAGGTCATTCCCCTTTCCCTGATGACCACCCAACTGTTGCTGAGACCCCTCGCACCTCTCGGTGCCCTGCTCCCCCTCTGCAGGGGATCAGGCATGTCTCGTTCACAGGGCAAATATTCCCATGCTACCACTCTGCATCTCATCTTTGACAGCAGTTTTTCTTCTTTAGGCTCCTGTTTGTTCTGCATCCTTATTTAGATACTTATTTTAATAATTCAGTGCCTGTGCCATATGTGATTCCAGGGGAAGCCTGGCATATATCTCAGTTTCACCCATCTATGTCTTATCTCTTTTTCGACCTATAGGCAAAATCATTTTAGTCAGGTCTGTTGGGTTTTGTGGTTGGTTTGTTTTCTGGTTCACTGGCGGGTGTTTTTTATGGTGAATGGTATCCATCAGAAAATACTTGCTATGGAGTCTTTAGCTGGGAGAAGAGGAGACTGAGAGGTGTCCTCATTAATGTCTATAAATATGTTAGGGGTGAGTGTCAGGAGGATGGATTCAGGCTCTTCTCAGTGATGGTCAGTGATAGAACAAGGGGCAATGGGTCCAAGCTGGAACATAAAGTTCCATCTTAATAAAAGGAGGAACTTTTTCACCCTGAGAGTGACAGATCACTAGAACAGGCTGCCCAGAGAGGTTGTGGAGTCTCCTTGTCTGGAGACATTCAAGACCAAT
>VXBZ01005950.1:19328-73509 GCA_013399135.1 Heliornis fulica | reverse complement strand
CGCGCTCGGCGGGTCCCGGGGCTGTGAGGAGCCGTCGCCCTGCGCGGCACTCAGCGGGGCAGCGGGCAGTTCATCCGCGGCCGCTCCGCTCCGGGTCCTCGGGGGTGTGTGTGGAGGACGGGACACGACGGGTACGGTATTAGGCTTCTTTTAATTACCGGCCAGATGTCTGAGTGGCTTCGTAGTGTTCTGCTGACAGCGCGGTTATTGAAGCGCCGTCACTGCAGAGCTGCTGCTGTTATCATTAATATAATCGCTATCACAGTATTTAACCCCCTTGCGAGCACCGGGGGTGGGTGGGTGGTGCTGCCTTTGCCCCCCTTCCGCCGGAGCACCCCGCCGCTCCGCGCCTGTGATTTCTGCCTCAGAAGCAGTGTGTGTTTTCCTAGTATCAAGGTCAGTTTATCGTAACTGCTGAGGAAAATACCATATGGCTTGGGCTGACTTTTCTTAAGGAATCTAATTAAGCAGGGCTGGGGTTTGTGTTGTGTTTTAGGCGAGCGTAACCAAATTAGATCACAAAATGCCTTGGAGTGAGTGTGCGCCCCTCCTCATGCGTGTTTGCAGGGATGTTAACTGGATCTAGCGATCTCGTTTGGCAAACGGTAGATTTTGCCTCGTATCTACCATTTTTCTGCTCCCTGCGTTTCTGAAGATGTGGGTAGCTGTCCAATTATGGAGCCTGGAGTTCATTAGAATTGGCACAGCAAGGGTTTTAGAAATCCTTTTCTGGAAGGCTAGGGAGAGAAAGAAGGGAAAGACAGTTTGCGTCTCACATTATCAGACATTTTTCTGACTTTGAGGGAACTGATGTGAAACTGGGCAGGTTTTTATAATTGCTTATTAATGGTGATAGCTTCCTGTGAACTGCACTAAGACCATTGACTCTTTCCCTGCATGTAAATGTCGAACAGTAACATTTGCTGGTCATTTCTAGCTTGAGGTAGTAGTGAACAGAGCTGTGTAAAGAGCAGAATGAGCTGTGTCTTGTATGTGATCCTTCAAGCTACTACCATACCCATCGATACTCAGGCACTGAATGGTATCAGAGCATATTTACAGGTGCCTTATGCCCAAGAATCCAAAATTGAACTTGGTGTTTCTGTAGCTTTCTTGTGGAATTTGTTAGGTAACATAGTACAGTGCGGATAGCAATTGCAATCAGGAGAGTGTAACTTTCAACAGCTGTGACAGTAATTGCCAACGAGGACTCCCAGAAGTCAGTTCCACCCCGGTAGCCCCCACAGGGATTAGAGGGGAGCATTGCCTCCTGTGACAGGACTTGGATCTTGAACCTGCTGCTGATTCTAGTAATGCAATATTGACCTCGCATTATGGTTAGTGCTTGAGTCTGACTCAGTGTTGTCTAGGAGAGGTACAACATTATGAAAGTTAAGCTAAAACTTCTGTTTATTTTTGTGAATTGTTTTCAAGCTTCCACCCTAACCTGATGAATGCAACTGAATGTACTGACAATTGATTTCTAAATCAGGCTTTTGGATTATATAGGGTGCACCTGAGTGAATGAACACAGCAGGAACTCGCCTTCCTTGCTTAATAGTTGAAATAAACAAACACTTGAAGAACTTGTACTTAAACAAAGGAAAAAAAAACAAACCCTCAAACCCAACATAATCCCTAAACTATGCATGAGCGATGCTGTATGTACCAAATGCACTATTCATAAGCAGCACATCTTTATGAAAATGTGGCTTCTTTGTATTGCTAATGCTAGTATTCCCTATTGTTATCAGACTGGAAACTGCTGTTTGGTGTAAACCACCTTAACTTGCCCTTGGGAAGTTTGACAAGTTGAAAGAAACTAGTTGAATATAGTCCTGTGAAAACTGCAGGGACACTTTCAGATTTTCTGTGTGAGAAAACAGTATCATTTTTTTGAGCAGACTTATCTAGCCTTCCCATGGAGTGCTTTATTTGCCTTCCTTTTGGGTCTAGGTAGGTTATTTATTAGATAAATTCTTAGAGAAAGGAAAGTTTTCTAGCTTACTTGCCAACCACTGACAGCCAGAAAATACACCACCACTAAGTTTCTTACATACAGATTTTTATAGCAGCTTACTTTCAAAATAAGCTTATTGGATAACGAAGATAATCAGTATATTTAAGTGTGGGGCAAAGCACACCATGCTGTTAGTCTAACTACCAAGGAAACTTGGCCTTTATGGCATAAACAGGGAATTTTGTAGAGGGATTAAATACAGTGTAATTTAATAGATAAAACATGACTGTGGTTTGAAAACCTCTCTTTGAGACTGGGCAAGGTTGCCAGCCTCCAAACTTTATGTGAATTTACACAAACCTGTGAGGGGGACCCTGTATGCATAGTTGGGGCACTGGTAAGATCTGTAATTCATGTGGTAACGATGAGTGATTGTGACCTTGTTATTTAGCTTTCAGTTGAAATGTGTTATCCCCTCTCTTATTTTTCTGTAAATATTGTTTAAAAAAAAACCAAAACCATGCTATTTCTTTGTAAACATCATGTTAGTTATTCTGTGTTCTTAAATCACACTGTAGTGGAAGGCAGTTTAATGAATTACCTAGCAGTTTTAGTGTAGATGAACAGAGTATAAGGACTGCAGTGGCTTGACTGGTCTCGAGTATCAGCATTATTGCAATAATGACAAATTTTTAAGTCTTATGGATACTATTCCAGGAATAGGAACACGTTAAATTTCCAGGTCAATATGCATTAAATTTTAACAGAGCAATTCTTGATTTATTTTTTTAACAATATTACACTAACAAAACCCTAGATCTTGCAAATTTTTTCCAGCTCATTAGACCCACAGAGGTAGGTAAAGGAAACAAGAACCTTTGTTATGTCCTATTACCTATATGCTCTATGTACCTATTGTTTAATGGATAATTTCAAAAGAAAAACTAGTATTTCTGTTTGGTATTCAGATTATTGCAGTCATTACTATCTACTGGTTGTTTCAAGATATAAAGCATTACAATAGGAAATGAATTTTGTGTTCTTAAGGCAAAGTACACCTCCAAATAAAATATTGCCTATTGAAGTGGAGGAGCTAACCACCATGGAGATTAATCTTAAAAGATGAGGCACTTCTGATGGCATTGTCTTAGGTTGACTCAAGGTAATCAGTTAAGCACTGTTCTGAGTTTTGCTGGCGGGTGGGCACAGAGCTCTAGCGTGTCCTACTGCTGAAGACCTCAAGCTCTGCTGTGCAGCAGTTCCAGATGTCTTTCTGGACTCTTCCTTGTAACCTCTGCCTCTCGTTGATGGAGAACAATGAACAAATAAGTTCTTTAATGCAGCCATAGTTTCTGGTTCAAGTCTGTTTAAAGGGTGCTGGTGTAATTTTCTGTAGATGCAGTCTCTTCTTGTGGTAGCAGTCTGAAGCGTAGAGCCTCATTCAAAGGCATCCACTGGCTTTAATGAGTTTTGAAGGGAAGGAACAGCCTAAAAAAGATTAGGGTGGGTTTTTTTTTAATAGCAGTCCCTTACACAGTACCTTCCCCTACCTTCCATGTGCCTTCACATGGAATAATATGCAGCTCTGCTGTTGTAAACCAACTTTCTCTTCTTGGAGGATGACAGTACATAACCTGTTCTTTTCCTTCTGGAAAGGAAAGCAAGCAAAACATGTTTACAACTCAGGGAATACATTTTCTGTTCTGCCATTGCAACAAGAAGTGTTCAATCTTCAGAAACTAATACAAGAAGAGCTTCTTTGTTTATTAGGCACTGCTTCTGGTACTGAAGGTCATTTTAGTGTGGTTTTCTTTGTCCCTTTAGAGGCCGTGCGATCAGGGTGTTGTGTCACGGGGCAATCCTGACTAGGAAAGTGCTCGTTTGTGCTATTATTGTTAATTGCCACGAGATTGGTGTTCAGCATATGATTCAAGTGCTGTTGACAGTGATGTAGCTAATATCCTAAAATAACTCTAGTTTGCAGAGTGTACCTATTCTTTCTACCATTGTTAGTCTTGCAAGAGGTTTTTTCCCCCCCTTATGAGAACTGATCCCTCTGCCCCTCAGTGATTGTCACTGCACGCTCAAAAGTCACGGGTCGATTCTCAAATGAGAAGAAAAGAGTTCAGCTCGAGAGGAAAATCAGCCTGATTATTCCGCCCACTCCTTCTCTTCTAAAGTTCAGTGACAGGGCTCCAGATTCTTCTTCTAAGGTAGTATCACAGGTCAAAAAGAGGAGATTCAAAAATGGGTGAAATACGGGGGAGTTGGGTTCCATGCACAGTTAAGTAGACTTTACTTTCTCCATGGAAATATATCACCTATGTAGTTGTTGTAGGTATAAGAATACCTAAGATTGTGCTTTTAGTTGGATGAGGAGGTTGGTATCAGTGTCGTATCAAGGTCTAGAATAATACTGGAAAGCTAAAAATCGGCAGGAGCCGATGTAGGGGACTACAAGCAGGAGTTCTCTCAGTAAAGCTGATGTTCATGTTGGTTCATTGAAGGAGTCCGCTATTTCAGTGTAGTAATAATGTTATTTTGACTTTAAGAGACGGCCCTTAAAAAGGGCACTTCTTTAGAAAAAAGGTACAGAGTTGTAGCTAGTTCTTAGAGATGGTGGCTTAACTTAAGTTGATCAAGTAATAGTTTCTACAGGACTCAAACCTGTGTTGGCTGACTGATCCTCTAAACACGTAAGAGAATGAGCTGCTCTGGTTCCGCAGTTTAAACTAGAGGGGCTGTGAGGCTGCTCCAGTGTGGATCCAAATATGAGGGAAACAGCAGTCAAAACCTGACAGTGAAGTTGTCCTTTGAACTCTGGAAAAGTGCTTGACTCTGTCTTGTGCTTGAATGTAAATGTTCCTTGTTTGTATAAACATGGTATCCAGAACTTCAGGTTTGTGTTTATTGGCCAAGGCTCAGCTTCTCTCCACGCTGTGAAGTGTCAATAAAAGTCCAAAGCAGAGCCTTCCCTAAGCACAGTGTAAAATAGGGCCCAGTGTCAACAAACTGATCCATTAACTCCCCCACCTGACAGATTAACCTGGCTCCTACTTTGGTTTTCAGAGGCTTTATACAGCTCTGGCATGATTCCCATAGCTCTGTCTGTTTTACTCTCGTTTTATATTGCTTAACAAATGTTTATCTAAACAATTCAAAGACCACCTTTTTCTGAAACCGCTTTTTTACATGCATGGGGTGCAAGTGGTGTTTCAACCAACTACATCTCGTCACTAAGTCTCAGTGAAATGGGACGTGTGTCTTTATAAATATCTCTCTTCAGAATTGTATCTCTTATGATCTTTGCTTGTTCTAGTGTAAACTGGGATTAGAGGCACTTTGCAGGTGTCAGAGTAAATGTGGAGGGCAGTCATACGATGTTATTTTTGGGTTTTATTTTGTTCATTTACTTGCTAATCTGTAAAATTCAGTAATTTGCAGTGGAGCTTCCTGTTGGTGGTTTAAATTAGCAATGATTTACTGTATTAAATTTGTTTTCGCATCTGGTAGCACTAGAGAATACTGCCTCGTTGTGGCAACTGCTCCTAGAAGCATTTTTTACCTCTAAAAATAGAATTTCTGTCTCTGCCCTATTCCTGCAGAAAGATCAGTCAAAGGTTAGTTCTTGGATCAAACTTGAAGATACGCTGATGAGCAATCATTGAAGAGGGACACAGATATCAAAAAATGGGGGAAAAAAGTGCATTTTTATTACGCAGGATATTTTAAGTGTGCCTTAGGTGCATGTGGTATTAGGGATGTTTTGGTAGCAGTCAAGCAGTCCACTTAACTATTTACTTTTGTGGTTGTTGCAGGTTGATGACAATATGGCTGTCAAACTACAATGAAATTCTTAGTTTATGATAACCCTTTTGCCTGGGTTATTAAAATGCAAAATTGAATGTCTATGCAGATGAAAAATGTGTAGTGCTTCCGGAGCTGTTTGAGGTTTTACAGCAACTTTTCCTTTTCTCTGTGTTTTCTTTCCCAGGTTAAAGGTATGAATACCTTGGAGGAAAAACCTTACCACCATTTTATGCAGGAGCAATGCTTTGGCACCTTGAACCTGCGAGAATTACCTGGTGGTGGTTCTGTATTTTCTTGGTTTCATTGATGAATTTCCTGTAGGATGCTCCTATATAGCTGTTCTTAGACATAGCAGCTGCTGTGGTACTGGGGAAAGCATTTAACTTTAAACCACAGCCTGCTCCACAGCTGGTCCTGGTAGCAGACCTTCTGTATCATTCAGTTTCTTCAGGCCATGTAGGGAACAGGATGTTGGCATCTGAAATAGGAATCTGCATGGGAATATCCTGAGTTGTGATCTCTTACGTGCCCGTCCGTAAGGAGGGCGTTAAATATTTGAGCCTTTCCAGGCTTAACCCGAGCCTTTTCCTGTGTGCATGTGTTCGACTGTTACACAGATAAAGTGAGCACTCTTTTCTCTGCCTGCCTCTTAAAATGAGATGGAGACTGCTATCGATTCTTTGAAGGAGTAGAGAAGGATTTGCTTTTTCTTTCATCTCCCATCAATCTGTGTAGCCATTGATTGTGAAGAGCTGAGACTGACAGGTCTCTCAGTAGAATGATGTGGCACGTATAGTCCAACACAGGCAGGTGAATGTGTTTTTGCAGTTCTCTCAGCTAATGCTGAGGAGAGAGGCAGGAATACAGTGAGCTTTTTGGTTTAGTATTTTCCTTGTACTGGCTCAAGCTTAGGAAGTACAGCGGGAAGACTGACTTTCCAAGTGTTATGCAGTTTGGTTTTTGGTGGGATGGTGGAGGAAGGGACGTGACTGTTCAGTGCCTGCTGTTCCTTCTGTGCAGGGAGCCTGGGTACGAAGTGGTAAGCACTGAGCCACACTTTCATAATTGGGCATCCAGAGCAATAGCCCTTGCAGTGTGATGCTCAGACATGCAAATTCCTGATTGTGTTGGGCTCTTGACATTGGTTGCATGCCCTGAGTGTACATGATGGCTTTCTCCCTGGCCTGTGATGATTTCCCTTGGGGTTGTTCACAGCCTGTTACAGTATTGAGCTGCATTTCATACTTTAGATTGAAGGCATGTGGAAAAGAGGCTAATCATCCAAGATACAGTTGTGTGTGAACGCATTTCTGCACCAATTTTGTCTTTCTAAATTGTTTTCCTCATTTCCACAAGAGTAACAGTCAATACTGTCAGACCCACCATCTCAACTATGCGTTCTTCCATGAGTTGGTTGCTACTATATAGAGAAAACAGAGCTGAATGGGGCTTGCCAAAATTTGGCATAAGCAGTGAAAGGTGAGGCTGAAGTAATTTGAAGTTACTGTAAAATACAGTAACTAGAAGCCAGTACCCCAGAAATACATGCTAAGGTTAAATGCCAGATGACCTTTGGTTTTAGCAGCTGGAGGGCCGAATTCTGGATAAGCCTTTCCTCCAGGAGTACACTGTTACCAGTGAGAAGATTATTCTGGTCGATGAATTTGGTCTTTATCTCACAGTTTGAGTTCCCATTGGGATTTATACTTGTGTAGTTGGAGGCCTGATACATAGGTATAAAGTGGTCATGACTTACTGTTTTCCCTTTTTAATATGTCAAAGCTAGATGACAGAAATTAGGTTCTCCAGTGTAATCTTTAGTCTTTTATGTAAAAATAGCTATTTTTGTGCTACTTAAATAAAATTGCTTCTACTTTTTAGAAACAGTTTAATATGCTATGTTCTGCTTCTCGAAGAGTGCCATCCTGAGGTGAAAAATGCCATTATTTCAGAAATAAATCATTATTTTAGTGGGCTTTTCTACTTCTTCTATTTCATATTCAGAACTGAAAGACTAAAAACAATAAGATTATGAAATTTGTGTTTATTTCATAAATAGACCAAAATTTAAAACCACATAGCACTAACCTTTGACCTTTAAAGTTTACAATTTCCCCTTTTGTAGTATGCCTAGACAGATAGTGCTTCTCGACAAGACAATAACTTGCTTTAATAAGGAACGTTTCTCCCAGAAGGAACTGAATTAACTTCATGGTTCTTTTAAAAACTTGCTGCTTTGCCCCTCCACCCCATATTGAAATAAACCTGACTTTGCCCAGGAACCTGCAAGCTGTTTGGTTTTCTTACATAAATTGAGTGCTAGGCTCAAAGGAAGATGATTTTCTGCTGGTTATAGGCCAGGATATATGTATGCAGTAAATATCAGTTAAAATCTGTGTGGGTATGAAAAATAACACCCTCTTTGAGAATCTTTGTCTTGCATCTAATTTAAAATGTGGCACACAAGATACAAGTCCCCGTCCTGACGTCTGTTGGGCTGCACTTAAAGTTTTCATCCAAGGAGGTGGTTTTGTGTTACCGAAAAGTGTATTTTCCTCTTGTCCTTTTGGGATGCCAATTTATTTCCAGTGAAAAGCAAAGAACATCCGGAGTGTTGCCTACTGCAGCTTCTAGACTTTCTTGGAGTTCAAAAAAAGATTAAGGAGTTTTTGACCAATGTTAATTATGCCTCATTTTAGACTTAATGATGTGTAAACTGTAGTAGAAATTACTCCGAACTGTAAGGTTCTTTAAATGTTTTGGCTAAAGTCTTTTTTGTTGAAGTGTATAATATAATTTAAAACACAGGAATTCCTTTTGTACATTCACATATGCACTTCTAATGTTTGTTGCCAAATAAACTGTGTGGCATATAATTTATACATTAAAAAATAAATTAGCATAATGACCTTCTGCTAGCAATGCAATTGCTTCTTTTGGCCATTCATTACACAATTTGTTTTTAAATATGAAGTGTGGTGAAGGATGTCTGCTGTAGACAAAGCATATGTCTTCCTTTTTTGCTTAGAAAGATGACTGTCTTGTATGATTTAAAAGGTGAGAGCATTCACCAGTAAGACTGTGCAAGGAATTTCTGAAGGTGCTAAAAGACTTATGCAAAATTTGGTCAAATGCCAGACTATTATGACAAGACAGATCGAGCAGGATTATTTAGATTCTGAAAGTCTGCTGAAGTAAGTAAAGATGAGTTGGTTGGCAATAGCATCAAAGGTACAATTACTAGAAGGTTTTTTTCTTCTCAGTTTTCTACTTGGAAAATGCTAGAAATGGTGGAGTAGCAGAATAGACTAGAAAAGATGTGTTGTTTATTTTAGTGGCTCTAAAGCTCACCATGGCATGTGAGGAAAGGTATTCTGTATTAAAAATTTCACTTGCAAATAGCTGGCTCAAAAGAGATTTGTGATACTGTCTCCTCAAGTATCCCATTTTGTACATGCACAGGAGCAGCATTTTAAAGCAAAAAAGCATGTTCCATTGTGGGAAAAGGTGAGACCTCAATTAGAAATTTGCTCAGAAATTGAAAGAATTGTATGATGTTTTTGTTTTCAGTGCCAGGGTGTTAAAGAGTGATCTTTCAGATAAGCACTTTATAGCTCTCCTTGATGCACCCAAGCCTTCTCTCCAAGCTGAGTAGTTCTAGTGCTCCCAGCATCTCCTCTTGTGAAAGGTGCTTCAGTCCCTTAATCACCTCTGTGGCCTTGAGGTGGACTTGTTCCATCCAGTTAAGTCCCTGTCTTTCTTGTACTAGGAGCCCAAATTGGACAAAGCACTCTGGATGCGTCCTTGCCAGTGCTGGTCTGATACCTTGAATACTGTGTTTAGTTTTGGGCCCATCACTACAAAAAGAACATTAAAGTGCTTGAATGTGCACAGAGAGGGGAAACAAAGTTGGTGAAGTATTCAGAGCGCAAGTCCTATGAGGTGTGGCTGAGGGAACTGGGGTTGTTTGTTTTGGAGAAGAGGAGGCTGAGGGGAGACCATGTCTTTCTACAATTACCTGAAAAGAAGTTGTAACCAGATGGGCATTGGTGTCTTCTCCCAAGCAACAGGACAAGAATAAATGGCCTCCATTTGTACCAGGGGAGGTTTAAATTGGGTATTAGGAGTAATTTCTTCACTGGAAGGGTTGTCAAGCCTTGGAAGAGAGTGCCCAGGGGAGTGGTTGAATTGCCATCCCTGGAGGTATTGTAAAGACCCGTAGATGTGGTACTTGGGGACATGGTTTAGTCATGGACTTTGCAGTGGTAGGCTTATGATTGGACTTCATGATCTTAAAGATTGTTTCCAACATAAATGGTTCTATGAATCTATGTTTTTAGGTTTTTGTTTTTGGTTTGTTTTTTTTTTTTGCTACAGCATAAACCTAAGCTGTCTGTACAATAGGTAGTGCACCCACTTGCATAATTACCTCTATAATGTGGCTCTTTGTCAAGCAGAGAATCTGTTCTAAATTTTGGTACTTAAAAAAAAAAAAGTAAAAATTTGTGGGGTCTCCCTGTGCACTCCTGTAATTCTAATCTTCTAAGACTGCAAGTCCAGACAGCTTAGCTATTATATGAGTGACTGGGAAACGTACTGCTTGCCTTCGTTTTCTTGTGTTGCTGCTCTTGTCTATCTTAAAATTCTGAAACATCGCTTGTGGTTCTTGAAAAACATTTCATTTCCTTGTTCTGTGAGGCTTTTGTGGTTATTTTGGGGCTTTTGTTTTATTTTTTAAATTAAAAAATAGTTTTCTATGTGGAAATTTTAATTGGATTTTTAAGCGTTGTAGAAAGTATTAAGATTATAGTATTACTCAAACAATACCAAGTCATGTACTGTAAGCCTAGGCTTTTCTGCTACAATGTGTTAATTTGTTGAGTGGAAGTTTTCTGGGTAACGATACTATTCCTTGTAATGTCTTTGAAAGTTTAAGTTTTACATTCAGTTTGAGATTTAGCAAAGAAGTATTACTTATGAAGGCAAAAATCTGAACAGCCTCATGTAAATTATTTCAGTTGAGGCCAGAAGTTATTTTAGGATGAAGAATTATTTTGTTGTTGTTTTCTTAAAAACGTAACTCGTTATGCTTCCTCTAGAGGGTTTGCCATTGGTGATGTATTTCCAAAATGCATAATTCTGATTTACTGAAAAAAAGACACTTGAGCGTGGTTTATAAATATTTATAAACTGGTGTGATACACCCAGATCAGAGGTGATTTAGAATGTGATGAAAAATTATTTCCTGGGAAGAAACACATGTGTTCCCTAGAGGTTAGTAGAATCTGTTGGTATGCAGACTGAGAGTCTTACAGGCTTATAAACTACATGAAAATCAAAAGTTAAAGTTGCCGGTGATTCTAAAGTATATATATACTTGAAGTCTTTGCAGACCCCCCCCAAAAAATCAGAAACACTGCTTGCTTAAACCCAGATTTAGGATAAATTTTCCCCTATACATGGTCACAATTGGCAGTGGTGAGTGAATCAAAGGGATAATTTTCTTTATGGGACCACAGTTAAAAAAGTGTTAATTTTGATAAAGCTTCCAAAAAAATTTTCATGAAGACCTGAAGGGAGAAGTTATGAGTGTCTTAATTACAGTTAACTTCATGGGTCAAGAAGAGCTGGAATGGCATCTTTGATCGCCTGGTATCTTAATTGTCCTGTGTCTCAGCTATAGCCCTGTCATGGAGGTCTCTCTGCTGGCTCCAGCAATTGCTTGAAGTAGTTTTATTTCCTTTTAGTTTATATCCTGTATTTCTCCCATGAAGTGCACATGTGCAAAAAAAGTCTGTTGGAAAAGTCCAACTTACATCCCTAAAGATGTGGTGTCTTTGTCGTGAAGCCTGTCCTTCCTTTTAGAAAGTCAGAGGCCTTTGTGCAAAGCCTGAAGTGAGCTGGCATTTGATCTGTGATGCGTAAGCGTTACCTCAGTAAGCCCTACCTCACCATTCTTCAAGCTTGCCAGTGCTCGGTGAGGCTTTGGTACAAGGACCGTGGATGTAGGGACAAAGGAAAATCTTAACATTCTGGTAAATTTTTGGAAGACTTATGTGCGTAAGACCCCCGAGTGCCTTTCACCTACGCTGCTCTCCAGCAGGCCTTTGACCATGGATAAGGCAGCGTCAATAGATACTTCAGTATTATGCAAGAGCTTTTCTGTGTTCCTAATTATGAGCTCCTAGCAATGTATATAATAACAATGCTGCAGAAAACTATGATGCTTCTGAAACCGTAACTTAATGTAGATATGGGCACCTTAATGCAGACATGTATATAAAAAAAAATAAATCAAGTTTTCAGAAATTAATACTGATGGATGAATTTAGTAAAATTCAACACAATTAATGAGAAAATAAAATGGGAAAAATTCCTTAATGAAAAAAAAGGACAGAACTCCCGTATAAACTTTACAACATCTTCAGTTCGCACATAACATTGTCTACCAGTTTTCTCCTCCAATGTCATTCACAGAAAGAGGAAATGATGATTAGAAAAAAGTTTTTTACTGTAAGAGTGGTGGAGCACTGGAACAGGTTGCTCAGGGAGGTGGTGGATGCCCCATCCCTGGAGACGTTCAAGGCCAGGGGGGATGAGGCCCTGAGCAAGCTGATCTAGTTGGGGGTGTCCCTGCTTCTTGTCGGGGGGTTGGACTAGATGACTTCTGGGAGTCCCTTGCAACTCTAACCATTCTATGATTCTATGTGGTAGTGATATCTAAACTTTTCAGTCCCTTCTGGGAAATGGATTTGAAATGTTTTTGGTTTAGTTTTTTTTTTTTCTTTAATGGTGTTTCAAAATAAGTCCTGGTTTCTTAGTTGGCAGTACAGATTATTTTTGAGTGGTACAGGGGAGTATGTTCTCAGTTCATACACAGTCTCAGGGTTTGTATTTTGCAAACAGTTATGAAAGTGCATGGCATAAAATCATAAGAAATATCTAAACCGTAATATCACCGTAGTTACTTATTTTTTTGTTGAGGGCAGCTCTTCTCTCAGTACTACTTAATATCCCAAATAAGCTATCTTCAGAGTTCCTTTTTAAATTGGGAATGATTGCTTTTAGCTCATGGAACTTGAAAAATATGTCTGAAATGAAGCATTTTTTTCACTGAAGTTTATGGCAGCAGCTTTCTTTTTCTTGGGCAGGTGTCCTTATGAATTCAGAACACTTGGGAAAAATATCAATGATTCCAATTTATTGTCTTTATGTCTTTTTTTCTGTTTCTCATTTCAGGTATTTGTCATAGTTATTCATATCCAGGACAGAGTATATAATGGGGAGAAAACTGGATCTTTCTGGCTTGACTGATGAAGAAGCAGAGCATGTGCTCCAGGTGGTTCAGCGAGATTTCAGCCTTCGTAAGAAAGAAGAAGAAAGGTTGAGGTAGGAATAAACACATGATTAAAAATATTGGTCTCTTTGCATTGTTACCACTGGTTTTGGGGGAATCCAGAGAACACAGCTCGTTTGTGATGTTCTATGCGTTAATTATCGTTCCTATCACAGAGGCAGTAAAGATCCAAACTCCTACATGTGAATTCAGTTACTGAGTAGTAATTAATTTTGTCTTTAATCAATCCTGGCCTAAACCACAACAACAGTCTCTAAATCTTCTGTGTATGTTTCCTTAGTAAAGGCTAAGTAGTGGCTGACTTTAACATAAACAGAAGGATATGTTGAGAACTTTTTACTTGCTGTGGTTAGTTTCTTCTGTTCAGAAACTGTATACAAATGTCCAAAGATGAAGTTTTACTTGTCTCTCTCCCAAAATAATCCATGGGGTATTTTATTCCTTGCATTGAGAAGTTAACATTGTTTTCAGTAAAAAAAAAAAAAGAGTGCAAGCAGGATAAACCCAGAAAAAAATATGTGGAACTTGTTACAAAGTTATTTCTTCACCCAAGAACTTTGGTGTGTGACAAGGGAGCTACTGACAGACTGAATTGGCAGATACAATGTTTTTCTTGTAATTTCAAAAACGTTTTCTTGAATTATTATGTCTGGTTTTATTACCTCCTTTAAATACATCATTATTTATTCTCTAGAATAGTCTGAAGTCTGTATTCTATAGTTGGCAAACTTTCTCTTACCACACTATGATACGATCAGATATGAACATATCACAGATATTATTTGTTTCTTTAATATTTAGTATCTAGCTGAAGTCAGCAGAGCAGGAAGATGACCGAAAACCACAAAACAAGGTGTATATCTATTGTGTGTGTGTGGTTGGAACTGAGAGGAATCCTGTCTCACTCAGTTTTCTGTTACTATTTTCTGAAACTATTTTGAACATGAGGAAGGTGAAAGAAGGCTTTCAGCATAGGCCTAATTAAACTGTAGCATGCTGTGCAAGTTCTGTAGTGCAAGCTTGCCGTGGGGAGGAAAGATGGGATGGGGATGGCACACAGAGTTGTTTTTTTTGGGGGGTTGGTTTTTTGTGGGATTTGTTTGTTTGTTTGTTTGCCATGGGTTGTACTGAATATTTTTGTTAGCCTTTCACAACGAAGCCAAGAGATTCTAGAAACAGTTTTAAGAGTATTAGTGCAGGGGCTTTCTTTGCTGTTTTTACGTGGCCACAGCAAGCATACCACAGTTGGCAAATTCTGGGGCATCTTACCTGTTCTGTATGATAAGATCCTACGGTGAGAGGAGGAGCAGGGAGGATGAAAGGCATGCTCACAGAAAATTGGTCAGAAGGCCTGGATAAACATTTTGTTGGTGTTTGGTGTTCTGCCGTTTTGCTGCTGGAAGTTGTTCATGACACTCGGTAAGTGAATGATCGCCAGTACAAAATTGGTGTGAGAAGGGAGATAAAATACTGGAAGGTAGGAGAAAGACGTGGATGCAACTCAGCTTATATAGGAGTATGTAATTTTTTTTTTTTAATGTGTAGTTCATGCCTTTTTGCAAGTATTAAAGTATGTTCAAGTCCTGCAGATAATGAGCTGTACTGATAAAATCAAAGTTCTGAAATATAGGCTTATATTTAAGATACAAATTTAAACAGTTTTAATGACTTTAAATATTGCCAGTGAATTTCAATGCTTACTTCTGACTTTTAAGTTATGACTGTTTGTTTTAGATTGTGCTACTCAATGTATTTTTTTTTTACAAAATGTGGAATTTTTGTGGGCAAAAAGACAAAGATTTAAGTAGCTGTTTCACAGAGCACTCTCTGGAATTAATCCCTTTAGTAGAAGTTATTTCTAAAGATCAAGAGCTACTTAAGGGAATAGATGACAGACTTCCACTGTATCAGAACAGTGAAAGCTAAGAAAACTGTGAGCGACTGATAACCTCCGCTTTGCTTTGCTAGTGGCAGCTAAAGATTTAAGTAACTCACTGTACTGGTTTTGGCTGGGATAGAATTAGTTGTCTTCATAGTAGCTGGCATGGGGCTGTGGTTTGGATTTGTGCTGTGTTGATAACACAGGGATGTTTTTGTTACTGCTGAGCAGTGCTGACACAGAGCCAAGGCCCTTTTTGCTTCTTGCACTGCCCCGCCAGGGAGCAGGCTGGGGGTGCAGGAAATGTTAGGAGGGGACATGATGGGACAGCTGACCTCAGCTGACCAAAGGACATTCAGAGTGGTGCCATTTGTCTTCCCAAGTAACCGTTACATGTGATAGAGCCCTGCTGTCCCAGGGATGGCTGAACATCTGCCTGCCCATGGCAAGTGGGGAATGAATTCCTTCATTTGCTTTCCCTGTGTGTGTAGCTTTTGCTTTATCTATTGAACTGCCTTTATCTCAGTCCATGAGTTTTCTCACTTTTACAGTTCTCTCTCCTGTCCCACTGCAGGAGTTAGTGAGCAAGCAGCTAAGTGGGGGGTTAGTCCCCCCACATACTAGAAGAAACAGTTTATCTTCACCCCTAACAAATGTTTTTAGCCTAATGTACTGATGTCTTTTACAATATTGCAGTTGTTAGATGTTATTTTTTTCTATATTCTGTAAAAAACCAACATAATGAATATGTGGAGAAAAGCTATATTGATAATCTTCATTTTCTGCTGCAACTCGTATTTTGAAACTCTCTGAAGTCACAGTTTTTAGCAGTGGTTCCCTAATTTTAATCTTTCTCCCAAGTTTTAAGTTGATGTTATCAGACAGGTTGTTCTTGTACATTTTGTTGTAGGGGGAGGAAGTTGGCTAAAAATAGTAAGATCACAATAAGATAACAATATGTAAATAGCTAGTGATTAGCGTGGGTGATTTACTATGCCTTACTGTTTCGTATCAGTTCAGTTTCTTTCTCTGCTATGGCTCTCAGCCTGGTATCAGATGAATAATATTTACTGTTCTTTGTTTCTTGTTCACCCATAATCTTTCTATTTTGATTGTGTTGGTTCTGTTCTTTGGCAGTAGCATTATGTTTTTATTTACATCACTGTTACTGTAATCATCCAGAGTCATTGAGGCTAAAATTATAACACAGGCTTGTAAATAGATGGGCTCAATTTTCCATGAATCAGTTGAAGCTGTCAAACCAGGGGATCTGGTATAGAGAGGAAGGTGATGGGTTTGAGTTGCTTGGTGTGTGTGCTCAGGGCTGGGCTGTGGTGTTACAGCCGTGTGTCCGTTGCCTCTGCTGCAGAGGCTCTGGAGGCTGTCTCTGGGATACTGGGACAGAATGATCAGAGCTGGCTTTTGGAGCAATTTGAGCAGACACGCTAATGGCTCGTTTTCTCGTGGACAGATTTCACAGAATCACAGAATCTTAGGAGCTGGAAGAGACTTCAAAAGATCATGAAGTCCAACCCCCCTGCCTGAGCAGGATCATCTAGAGTAGATCACTTAGGAACATGTCCAGATTGGTCTTGAATGTCTCCAAAGGAGACTCCACAGCCTGTCTGGGCAGGCCGTTCCAGTGCACTGTCACCCTCACAGTGAAAAAGTATTTATTTTCTTAATCTTGAATTTCAGACTTTGTGCATCTGGAGAATGTCAGCAGTGAGGAAAATCAGGCTGTTTTGAGGGTTGATCTGTTTAACTGTCATATCTGCAGTTTAATTTTGATACTTTTTTTTAACAAAGTGGCAAAGGAGAGCTCACAAGAATTTACAAGGCCAAATGTTTGTTTGTGAGTTAGGCTTTACATAAACACGTGTAAAAGTGATTGCTGCTTTTTGTTTCCATTTACTGCCTCTGTATTCAGTTTTCCAGACTGACTAAATGCACCACTATGTTTTCTGCTCCACTGTGGGCAATACCAGTTGCCGCTTTGGTTTTGTTTTTACAGTTACCACTGTATTTATAAACACGTTTGTCCATTTATTTCAAGTCAGGAATGCTAAGGAAAAAAAACCCAACAACTGGATGGATCATCTTATTGTGGTAAATGTTCCAAACCTGTTATGTTTTAGCATTGTGGACAGGTTAAAAGACAGCTGTTGTGATGCTGTATTTACCATTCAGAACTGCAGAGAGAGAAGAAATCAGATGTCTGTGAAAGGGAACCAGGTACAGAAAGTGCTCAGTGCTGATCAGCTCCCAACAGAGCAGATGCTTTATCTATAAGTAGCTGCTTTACTCTAGGAGGCCATGGCTTCAGTGACTTAAATCATCTTCCTATAACCACAGGCTAAGAAAGTTTCTAACACTATTGTCAATGCTAAAGCATCCATTTGTGGTATCTTTCTAGTTATAAACTTCAGAAACTTGCATTGGGCAGAGATGAAAAATGGTTCTCTGCAATAGACATTTTTTCTTGTTTAAAGCACAGCCATTAATCACATGGGAAAATGCATTTACAAAGAAAAATTACTGACCGTGTGTATGTGATCATAACATGTTAATTGCCTAATATAATTATGTAGCATCACTGGAGCAACACAAAGGAAGAAATGTTGAGAGATGACTGTTATTTGCAGGCAGAAACATCACCACATCTTGCCTGGTTTTGTGTCTTTTGTAGCCGAGTCGGTGAATTATCAGCATTGCTGCCTTTCTTTATGAAGTCACATTTCCAGTTGTGGTAAAGATAAAACTCTAAACCGTGGTAAACTGCGATGACTCATGATTAAATCTCCAGTAGTGCTTTATTTGCAGAAGAGATGCGTGTGCCGAGGGCTATCTCTGCTCTGGTTGTTCTAACTTACTTTTAGCCAAAGAATTGGTAAGGGACTAGAATAGAGCATTGTGTAGATGATGAAATGTTTTAAAGTGAGATTTGCTTTTGCCTGCTTTCTCCTTTCTGCTGCTTTTGTGTTGTAGCCCATTGCAGCATGAGTAGGTAGACTCATGAAGAGGCTTCTTAAGAAATAAATTCTTGTATCTGGCAAAACCCAGAAACCAGTTTGATGCTTGTTCACATGAGGCTATGATAGACTTCATTTTATTCACAATATCATGGGTGTTGTAGCATGGATAAAGTATTAAACTCCTTCCAACCTCTGTTAATTGAAACATGTCTGGGTGAGTCATCCAACTGGCAAAATGCCAAGTCAGACCTTTAGGTAGCTATCTGTTGATTCTTTGTATCAGTTCTTGTTCCTCTTTCCTGTGGAAGGATTGTATAAAGTACCTTAAAACTAACTAACAAACAGATAAAAACAACCAAAAGAAAAAAAAAACAGTCTGTCTTCCCTACCCTCCTTGTCTCCAAAGAAAGCCATTTTAAAGCTGGTTTTGTAGTGAATGGGAGACTGGTTTCATCTCCACAAGCTCCAGCATTCCATCAGATGAACTTCTGATAAATACCTTGTTGCTCAAAGTGACTTCATAAGGTCAGCCTATCTGCCCTGCACTCCGAACAGTGCAGGGAGATCACAAGGAGCATTCCTGTCCATTACTCTGATTTTTATTTGGATTTGGAAGCACGTACCACCTTTCTGGTTCCTGTGCCTGTTCATTAATTCTTCAAGCGGTCCAGAGAAAGGAGGCTGTAACGTACCACTTCATATCTTTGATTCTACCCATGAGACTTGAGACTATGGCCACGCTGTGCTAAGAACACCTAGCACTTCCTTATGGGCTGTCCTGCCACAAGCATTTTCTCCCTGTGATAAAAGGTCTTAAAGTGGTTTACTCCTTCTCCAAGAAAGGTGCTCTTTGTGATTCGCAAGTTAACAGAGCTGCGTGTTCCTCCAGTGCAAGGCTCAGCTGAGCTGTCATAAGTTTAGCACTCATCTGTATAAACTTACTGAGTGCAGTGAATGATTCATCAGAATCATAGCTATAACTTAATGTGTTACTTTGGCTTATAAAAACAAGTTAAAAACCTGTCTAGGGCAATCCACCTGTTTCCTGGAAGTAAGGGTTATTAATAAGATTATGAGCAAGACATCTTTATTTATAGATGATCACCAATTTTGTTACATAATGTTCCAATATGCAAAGAAACCTGCTTCCTAGTTCACACAGTCCGTCATGGGTAAGAGTTATCAGTAACTTTGTGTACTAGATCCTTTACACTCTTGCTGTGTAGCCCTCTCTCAACACAGTTTTTCATGTTGTAACAGATATTCCTTAGCTCTATTTTCAGGTCAGGGTAAGTTGCTTATCAAAAGGTATTGACTGGATGAATTCTGCCTGAAAGCCAGGTAGCTAACTAATGGTTGTTTTGGCTGCAGTGTCAGTAAGAATGCACTTGAAAATGCATTCAGAAAATGCATATACTTGTCACTAATTTCAAGAAACATTGATCCAGGTGTGGTGCTTGCTGTCAAATTGTGATGTTTTGGGGATTGACTAGTAGTTATCTTGGCAATGGTACGTCTCATTTTATGTGCTGTGTAATAGCGTTTAGAATCTGCACCCCTTCTTGCTTTGATTTGCTCAAAACTCCCTGCTTTAACACATGATGATCCTGCTGCAAAGCTAGTGCATCATTTCTGCTGACTCAGCACTGGTCCCTGCTCCACCTGTAAGTGGAGGTGGTTGAAGTTGTCGAGACAGTAGGATGTAGTTTGTGCTTTACAAGAGAAAGATCAAGGTGTTGGAAAGATTCTGGCATTGAGGCAAAGAACTTTAACAGCTGTTAAAGTTAGAGTTTTGGGTCCACATTGTTTTTTGCTTCATTGAGAAAAAAAGTCAGGGTACTTCCAAAGATGAGCTTGTGTAAGTGCCTCTAAAATCAGTTCTGTGCGTCTTTCTTGTGACTAATGGGGTACCCACGATGACTGTCCTTGTTATTTGAGTGCTGTATAGATGCTCTAGGGAAAGTGTAGACAGAATTTCTCAGCAAGTTATTTGGCAAATGCAGTACCTTATTCCTAAAGCTGTCACTTTGGAATTATGCCGGATGTTTTAATACAGACAATTCCAGATGTCAGTTTTGGCGTTTTTAAAAAAGTACTTATGAATACGGTTTCAGCTGAGAGGAACGCTGGTGAACCAAGCATGAAGAAACATCAGAGAGAGATGTTTATGAAAAGATGCAAAAAGCAAAAGCCTAATTTTAGGAAACATTAGAGAAATTTGTATAGAAAGAAATGACTCCATGTAACACTTTCTAAATTGGATGGGCCATGGGAGATGTAGCTCACATACAGCCCGCGTGCATTGTGGTGAACCTGCGTGATTTGTGGGTAAGTATTTAATGAAGGAAGCAATATTCTGTTGCAGAGATATTATAAAACTTATTGCAGGCTTTTTTTTTTTTTTGTAATTTAGACTTCATTGTGGATTATGACTAATCAAATTAACTGCCATAATTTAGCTAAAAGGAGCGAGTCTCACTAGTGATAATGAATAGCTGTAATGTAAAATCAATATTTAATCTCTGATATCTTGTGTATGAAGAGACTAAGCTGTTAAATGTGACTTGGAGTAGTAGTCTTTCATCTGACTAGCCCTGGATGCAGGAAAGGGATGTTGTCTTGAGTATAGACTCCTATCTGTACAATTTAGGAACACTAAATAGTTGCTGAAAATGTTAAAATTTAAGTGGCTTTTTGCATAGCAGTACAATTTGTAGTACTTTCCCAAGTTATGGTAAAGCAAGTCGATAAATATAAAAAGGAGGGATTATATAATGTAACATACTGCTTATTCTTCATATCCAGTACAGGGATGCTGTAAGTTTACATCCATACAATTTCATTCAGTTGCATGCACTATGAACCAAGTCTTACAGTTTTGGAAGTGGTGTGTTTCAAATGTGTGCTTTTGCATTTAGCTGTTTGGATTTTTTTTTTTTTTTAGCCCAGAAGGGAATGGTTTTACTGTGTTTCTATAGCAACAGTGCTGTAGACCTGTCCTTGGCCACATCAGTCTTGATGGATCTGTCTGAAGCTGCATGGCTTCCTATCTTAAATATAGTCACCTTGTCTTAAATTAATAGAGATACTGCTCATCGTGAAGTTTGCCATTTTCTGAAATATGACTTGTCATTTAAATTTGAAGTTTGCCTTAATACAGTTTTCAGGAACACATGCAGTATGGAAGTTTTAAAGTACATATTTAAGAAACACTAAGGCTTTCAAAAGGAAAATATTTCTGCTTTTACCTACAAAGCAGTAACCATTATTAAAAGGTATTACAATGTTTCAGGGATGCTGATTTAAGGAAAAAAATATTGACTGGAAATTGGGTATGCTGGTGTTTTTATTTTAAGATGAAATATTGTTGGTGAATAAAGTGACAGTCTTTGCTTACTTAATCTCTTTTCTATGTTCTTTAAAGACAATGAAGTCTCTCTGGTCTTCTTTTGTGGCCAGCTCCTGTGCATCCAACTGAGAGTGGAATGAAGAACAACTGTAAATAGCAGCATAGGAAGGTGGCAGAGTTCAATTAGAGTATTGTGAAATTGAGTTACCTTTGGGCACTGAAACAATGTGGACCTGTCTCGCCTCCTGCCTGTGGTTTTGATTAAAAAAAGGTCCATTTTGAATACTTGCTGATATTTCCTTTCTGAAGCCTGTGAAGAACTGAAAGCCTGTCAGGATCCACATGGCAAACTAGTGTTCAGCATGTGGAAGGAGCACTTTGAGAAGGTAAGGCCACTATATTAGCAAAACACTCATTTTGCTCCTTCTGAAGCTTAGGGAGTGTGTCACAGGCTGAGCCTCAGACTGCTGAATCAGCAGAGGTGAAGGTGGATCTTAACAAATTGCCATGGTGATTTTATATTCACCTAACACATAATCTTTCAGGTTCTCTGGAGCTCTTAATTGTAATGGGCAACTTCCTACTTAAAGCTGTGCCAGAGGAATGAGCGGTGCTAAATAGGGCACCAGTTCTTAGAAATCTGTCCTGAGCCTAGGAACCTCTGTCATGAGAGGTTTGTGGGAAGATAACTACTTTCTAATTTAAGATTTATTAGAACTTGTGTTGGTTTCTTCACCATTCTACCAAAATAAACCGTTACAAACCACTTGCTTTATAGAAATGTCACAATGTATACCAGGAGGGGAGCCCAATTTTTAGTGAGCTCAAAGGACTATGAGAACTTTTGGAGGAGAACAGAGTTGACTGAATTAGGTGTGTGCTACCGATAGGTTGATCTTTGTTTCACAAAGGGCAAAACTTTCAGGGTTTTTCTTTCTAAATGAAACTGGTGAATGCTTACAGATAAAGGAAAAAGGAGAGAATTCCTAAGATGTCAAAACACTTTGTCAACATTTCCAAAGTGTTGTTTCAGAGATGTCTTTGGAAATACTTTGTAATACTTTCTAGCAGTTGTTGGTTGAATATGTGAAATAAAAATGATTTGCTTTTTTAATCTTTGCATGATGGTAATAATTATTTTCAAATAGTAGTACAATTTAATGTGTTAAGTTTTGCATTTGAAATATTTTAGGCATATATTATCCACTGTTGTATCTCAGAGTGAATCAACTGAGGGTAGTATACAAGTTAATATACCACAGAATAGTACTGTAATGGGTGCTTCCTAAGTATATGATTGAACCCTGTGATAAATGTGAGATAATGATAGTTTACCCTTGAGGCGTACGGTAAGGAGCTTCATATTTGCTTAGGGTTAGAAGCTAACATATGGGCTGTTACTACAGAGCAATGCTTTTCACTGTAATTGAACTTGGAGCAAGCTGTTAATCTACTGCTGCCTTTATTTACAGTTGGTGTATGTTTGGCTCTGTGTCTGAGGTTAGAGCAAGTCTTTCAACTGTACACCAGGGAAGACTGTAACAGCCTGTTCCTTTATTTTTGATTGGAATGAATTGTAATTGGTCAGTATATTTGCCTATGCCTGTCTTCCTTTATCTTTTGTTTTTCCTCCTAGTTATGACTTGAAGTTCACCTGAAAGCAGCTCAACTCAAATGTACTTTTTGGACTTTTGCTCTGTGTTACTTAGTAAAGTTTAGAATGAGTAAAAAACAATTTTACTATTGCTATTGACTTCATGGAGAAAAAAAAATATAAATCTTCACATAAAGCAGGTTTACAACAGGTTTAGTATCTTCAGAAGTCACGTTTTCCTTAACACATCTTCAATGTGTTAAAATTATGTAAACCTAATACAGCCTTATGGCAAATGAACTGTTGTTACTGGTACTGTTTGGATTATCATTTGGCTAGTACATATTAGAGGATATACACTGCAAATAGTAGTGTGTTTCTGTAGCACTTCAAGCTTGAGCGGATATTCTGATTGAAGCTAGTTTTTGTCAAGCATGTTTAAAGTGAAATAATTTGGAAACAGCACAAAACTTGATGTATGCATCTCAATCAAAGGAACTTTAAATCAAGAAGCAATTAAAAGTGAAGCCTGTTGGAGGTGACAGGGATTTCATATTAATTTTTTTTTCTGCTATTAGGAAACACAAAAGAGTCTTTAATATCTCTCAGTTACTGTAGGGTTTGTCACGAGGGTGTCTGATAATGTGCTGGTGGCATCTCTCCCTTTCCCCTCATCAGGTTTCACGAATGCATGATGGACATTCTGTGTTGCTCTGAGCATAACACTGGGAAGGAGGTTACCATTGTGTCATGATAGAAGACCTGTCATTAACAGGAAGGCAATACTTTGCCACTGTGGTCCTATGGTTCATCACCTGTAGTAGGTGATGAGTTTCTTCCTTATGTTTTGGCATCCCCCCTCTCTTTCCTTCGTTACTTTCTTGTATAAGAAAATAAAATAAACTTGTGGGCTTGTAGTAGGAATATTGAAAATATGACTAATTTTACAGGCTTTGTTGTAGCTGCACCTATCTTCTATTACCTTGGTCACACAAAAGAATGAAACTGTCTTTTCCATCAGTGTTCTTTAGCTGATGGCAAGATGTCACCTGTGATTCTCTTAAAAAAAAAAATCATGGATGGTGAACAAATATGAAAATGGTCAAATATTATATGACAAGAATGGAGTATATCTTATGAGCGTGTAATCTAAATAATATTGTCACTAGTAAAGAAATCTGTTCCATCCCATAAGATACTGTTTGAAGCTTCTATATGCCTCATAAATATTGCCTGTTGATGCATCGCTGCAGTATTATTCCAGGAAGCATTTAGTGAATTAGAGTAGAATGTGAATTTTTTTCAGATATAGCTAATTGGTCATCTAGATAAAGAAAAATAATTTTAGTGTAAATTAATTGAAAATACTGCAAATTTATCTTTTTTTTCTCTTTATATGTTTTTCATTTTTAGAGCAGTTCTTAATTGCTGAAATGTAGTATGATCTCAGAACAGTTCTGTTCTGTGTTGGGTGGTAAATCTGTAAAATTGAGTGGCTTTGAGTTCAAAAAGGAGCTCTTAAGCAGCTCTGTGTATCAGTCCAGGACATAGTAATCTGGAAAGCTGTTTGAGGGGCCCATGTTGTTTACACTCTTTCTACTAGGTTGTGCTGACTTCCCTGAGGTAACTATCCAGTAACAATGTAATGCAGACTTTTTAATATGAACAGTAAACCTTCAGCTGCATAGTATTTGTTGCAGATTTATTTCCACCATTGCTTCCATCTAAAATGTTCTTTGTAGGTGTGATAAAAAGGGAAGTTGGAAAGCTGGGATAAAAGCAAATAAGCCTGAATCACAGGATCATGCTGTGATGATTTGTCAACCAGTTTTTGTCATGTAGATTCATGTAGATTCTGCTCAAAATTGAGGAGTTG
Organism: Heliornis fulica; assembly: GCA_013399135.1. Classification (NCBI taxonomy): domain Eukaryota; kingdom Metazoa; phylum Chordata; class Aves; order Gruiformes; family Heliornithidae; genus Heliornis; species Heliornis fulica. The sequence goes on along the minus strand of VXBZ01005950.1, from coordinate 48,709 downwards.
TGGTACATTTCATAAATGTTTTAGGAAATTTTAGGGAACTTATTTTTCTAGATAAATAATATTGCAGAGGAGGCTGTTGATGTGCGTGCTGAATACATCTATCTACTGATACATGTAATACATATTGTAAGGGCTGTCTCTCTTTTTTAACTACTTTTTTGTTTCCAAATATTTCATTGCTGTGCAAAGCTTTAAATTGCATTAAGTGTTTGTTTTCCTAACTGGTTTGTGAGCTGTTATTTGCAGACTCATTTGGTTTGATTGCATGCGATGTTGTTCTTAGAAAAATATATAAATTTTGCTTTAATGGATAAGCAAATGTTTAGAAGATTGCACATGCTATCACAGGTTTGGTTTGAGACAGTGGATCTATTTATGTGACTGTAATCAGCCATGCAGTGGTGTTTATTACACTTGGGTTATATGATTACACTCTCCATACTGATATCAGAAAAGGTAGTGAAAAAGATTATTTTTAAATAAAAATCATGCTTATCTCTGATAGACTATTCAAAAGCTGATGATGTTTCCTGGCAGGAATCATTTGGCAGGATGTTCATTTTCCCTCTGCATGTTCCAAAATCTGGTGGAATTATCCCCAAAAATGAGTGGAAGGGAAGCCTGGCGCAGTGGCCCCCGGAGGAAGAATTCATATATTAAGCAGCTGCTGTTAAAAGCAGAAAAATCTGCTCTTTCCTGAGGACCAGAACTCAGCTGCCATCGGCATTGGTGGTGATCCTCCTGGCTGTTGGTGTAGAGCACTGTGGCTGCAGGAGCTCTCTCCTGCTGGGAAGGTCTCAGCTGGCTTTAGGCTTGTGTGGTGGTATGTTTAGTGTCCTGCCTCTTCCTTGGCTCATTAAGAGTGTGGTGGGGGATAAAAATTTGTAAAATGAGCATCTGTTCACAGATGATATAATATGGGGTCTTTAAGCTCATCTACATGATACTGGAATAGACTCCCAAATCTTTCCTCTGGCTTGGGGAAGAGAGATGTGGCTTCATGGCCTTTGACTGCAGTTTATCAGAGTGCAGCAATATGATCATATTTTGCTTAATTAAACACTCTAACGTTCACCTAATTGGAAAAGCTTAAACTTTAAAATGCTTATTTGAAGTCCTTTATTTACTGTTTCTTGGTGTTCTCTTAACAAATGCATTCTCTAACCCGTTAATACTAACAGCAAACTTGACTGCTGCTGCAGAAGTTGAGCTGAATTGTTTCAATTTCATGCTTTACTGCCTTACTGAAGTCCCATCAGCACTAGTGAGATGGGAAGCAATGCTTGTGCAACCTTTCCATCACTAATAGGGCTACATGATTATAATTGGATTTTTTTTTTGTAAAATATTGCACAAGAAGTAATAAAGCCATCTGTGTTTGTTTAGCACTGTTTTGTTCTCACGGCTTCAAGGAATAAGAAGTTATATACTCATTTTCATCAAACAAATATGACTTTCAATACTCACTGGGAGAGAGCCTACGACCTAAAAATAAATAGAAGACAGTTGTGTTTCAGTTCCAGTTAAATTTTTGGAAGAATCATCTCTTAAACTGACCCCTAAGTTACTAGCACTTCAAAAGTTAAAACTTTGGGCATACCAAGCCTTTTATTTAAGACCTCTTACTGTTGTCTTTTAGTTTCCATGTGTTTGATGCAAACCAAATACCATTTCTGTGCCTATTAGCTAAAATGAACCTTCAGTGTGGAAGCCTTTAGCTTTCATTACAGACCTAGATCTTTAATAGAGAATCAGAGTTATGGCTATTTGTCTTTTGCCCATCCATTTACCATTGTCACTTGGATGTTAATGATGAACTACTAAATTATCCCTTGATTGCAAATATGCATATAGTTGTCAGTACTCAATTTTCCCTATTTTAGATGTTTTCCACTAGCATTGACATTACAGTTTGTAGCAAAAAAATGATTGTTACTATTTTAATTTAAAAAAAAAAGTGAAGTAAGCTCTGAAGGACTTCATTTCTTCCACAAGACAAACATTAGCAAGCAAATGAAAAAGCCAAGGCCCATCTGACATCACAGATTGTATTGTAAACACTTTGGGTGAAGGTTTTTGGTTTTGTTTCTGGATGAATCATAAGGATTTGGTTTTTCATGGCTTTTTTTTTTCTCTGAACACTGATTTATACTGTGATTGCTATTACTTGCAATCCATTATAAAATATTTCTCTATACATTGCACAGTAAACTGCTATAGACAAAGTAACAAGTGATGACTTTCAGTTGAAAGCATTTCAATGTCTATTCTGTAGGAATGTCACATTTTATCATATGTTTTTACTTTTTAATTAAATAAGTTTATACAAATTTATTTATCCTGTATTTGGGTTTGTGAAGTAGTAAGAGGAAGAAAAGGGCAATGCTTCATCCCCCCCATTTTTCCTATTTTTGATCTTCCTTTCTCTTTTCTTCTCTCTGGTAGAAATATGTACCCACCTGTGGTATGTAAGGAAGATGCTACTGCATTCTCCTCTCCTCCATGGTTTGGGTAAATGTAGTGCTTGTATCTCCAGTTCGCTGAACCTTTTTGCTGACAGATTTGTTGTTACTTAATTACTGAACATGGCAATAAAGCATAGTCATTGCACTGACATCTGACATTGAGGCGATGCCAAACATGTCGTGTAGCTGTTGTTCCTTGTTAACTATATCTACAAGGACATTTACTTATCTAGGGGAGACACTCTAAGAGTTTGTTAATTTTTTATTATTGCTCACCTGAAGAGAACTTTAGAAGGCTGAAATCTTTTCACCAGAAAATTAATGGTTGAATAAGTTTATCTGCTTATATAAAACTCTGCAGCTGAAGTCCCCTCACTGTTCTGGCAAGGCACAGGCGTCCACTTGCATGTTCTTGAAGTGTTGCCATGGCCAGCTTTCCAGCCTCACAGAAAGAGGAGATCGACCAGCTTTCTGGGCCAAGACACTGTTCCAGGGACTAATCAAAACTCCATTCACTCAATTGCATCTTCCTGTGCTTCTTTCCAGCTGGTCTAGGTTCGTTTCGTTGACTCTGCAGTTCAGAGAGTGGTGGAACATGGATGATAAGGGTAAATGATTCCCAGTAATGATGAGATGAAGAGTCTGTTTGTTTCCCACTTGTCTCTGCCAAGTGGTGGGAGGTTGGGACCGCATGTAGAAGAGAGGCTGTTCTTGCATTGACTGTTACGTCCCCATTTGAAGGTTTTTCTTTTTCCTTACAGAGTGTTTAATCGTTTGCAGTGTCTGGAAGTGTCTGGGTTGTAATCTTTAAGCCTATCAACCTGCTTTTGTTTGTACCTCTTGCCTAGGGAATACCTGCTGTTGGCAGTAGCAGATGGTAGGCCATGCAGTTGTACAAGACCTACCAAGCTGGCTGAAAAGGGCCTACCTGTCCCTGTGGGGCTGCTTAGCTCCCAGGCACAAGAAACAGGACCAGGTTGTGTCTGGGGTCAAGTAAAATCTGTTGTGTGTCTCACTGTGCTGCAGCCTCGATGCAATTCTAACAAATAGGCTCAAAGTACCTCCAAGAAAGAACCTTGTGACACAGAACCAGAAGTTAGTTATTATGTAAATGGTGTTTCCCTGAAACAGTAAGGGAGAAGTTAGAAATATCAAAATGCATTAAAAATATAACCCACACTCCAGTAAATTATTTCCAAAGACCTCTGGTTAAAATTATAAATGTAAAATTCCTTTAGTTACTTTTTAAGTCTTAGGATAGCATTCTTTACTGTGTTTAGTTAAAAAACTCAAAACACCCAACCCAACAAAACTACCCTTCTATTTCTCCCTTGGAGTATGTGGAGCTCTACATTAATGGACTTCAGGCAAGTAGAACTTTGCTTTTTAGGAATCTTCGAGAAACATTTGGAGAAAATAAATTAGAATTTAAGTTTCCCATTTGGTATTTGTCTTGTCATGTAGAATTTGAAATGTCATGGTTTAAAATAATCTTTCTGATTTAATAAAAATGAATTTGGGTCTTCTGAATGTAATTTCTAAATTATGTATGGTGGGTTTTAAAAATATTTGTTATTGTAGGCAGCACATGCACACTTATGTAGGTTGCTTTAATATGATCTTTTTTGGACTGCATGATCTTAATGGTCTCTTCCAACCTTAACGATTCTATGATTCAGCTGGAAGGGCAGACCTTCGCAACGTATCAAGGAAGTATTTTAATTTGGTGAATTTATAACAACTGAAGCAGTGCAGTGGTGAATTGCTTCCAGTATATTAAGCTGCCAGGTATGGTATGATGGTGGTCTCTTATCTATCTACTTATTTATTTATTTAAAAATGTGAGTCACAGATACCTGGCAGGGAGAAATGCAAGAACTTTCAGAGTTATTTAAGTTCTATAAAATCCTCTGTAAAGGATTTAGTAGCAATTGTGGAACCATAGGTCACAGAGGCATTGGTTAGAGAAAGAAAGTTTGCTTTTTTTGGAGGGGAAATAACCTTAATCTGAGTATGCTATTTGTTTTCCCCATTCCCTGTAACTGATTTCTAAACCAGATTTCTCATAGTGCCTTTTCCTGTACAAAGTGTTCTAGGAGAGTTTTGTAATTACTGGAATACAGTATTTCACAGGGCAAATGCAGTCTTTGAACTTCTGAAATGGTAGTTAATTGCTCTCGTTTACACTGAACGCTCTTGATTGCAATAGCAGCAGTGCTGCCTTGTCCCTCATCTCAGCTGATCTCACTGCAAAGTTCTGAAAAGCCACTTAGTTGCATGAAGGCAGCTTTTCTTTCCTGCACTTTTTGGCACGAGTCAAGAAGCAACAGATGGTCGAGCCTGTCCAGGAGCTAGGTGGACATTTCTCACTATGGCTGAAGGGCAGCTCTAGTACAGCGCGAAGAGCGTTGAGTTTCATTGGAAGTTGCCTGTGGTGTTTGTTAGCTTCTGTGTTTCTCATACCAATCCAGAATTGGTTCTAACTTTGTGTTGGGGCAGAGGAGCTAGTCTGCTTTTGTGGGTCCTCAATCCTGCTCTGAAACTGGCAGACCGAACTGGTTCTGCACTGTGCTGCTTCTTGGAGGTCTCCCATCTGGTTGCTGACCTTTTATACAGGAATTTGCAACCAGAAAGGTTGCTGTAGATGGAGGAGATACTAGAAGCCAGTTTAAGAACCCTGAGGAAAATGCTGATCCTCGTCTAACAGACTTGCAAGCTTAGCTGAGCGCATACTCGACCTGAGAAAATCAACTGGTGGTTCTGTGAGTACAAAGACTGTTGCTGGGCAGAGACTATTATTTAGCAAGGGATTAGCTGGGCATGGTGACCTGGGCCTCGGCCTTCCTGAATGTGTATTGGGGTTGGTTTAGCTTCTAATTTCAGTTAGAACTTTGGCTTTTCTTGAAATAACCTTGTGTATCTGGTTTAACAGAGGTTTGTTCTTGCTCTTTGTAGTATTAATAAAAGCCGAAGGTTTAATCTTGAAGACACAAACTGTCTGGAACCATGCATCCATGTCAGCTTTAATCCTGTATGTGACCTTCTCAGCAGTGCCTAAGAGGACTATTGTGCTGCTTTGGACGGTGCTGTTTGCACATTAGAGTGCATTAACAATGGGTCCAGTGATGTAAACTTTGGGGTTTTCTTTTTATGTATTAAAGAACAGTGTCACTAAATTATCAGCTCTATTTTTATTTCAGTGAAATGATATATAAAGAAGTACTTTCTGTTTTCATTGCTACCCTCCAGATTAAAGATAATCAGTTAAGAAAATAAATACAAGTTGGAATGGAGGCTCCTGGCAGAAAGAGAGAGGTGGTCAAGCCAGAAGAGTTTCTTTGAGATAGTGGGCAAAGAAGGATAAATAAGTTTTCCTGCGCTAGGCGGCACTAGAGAAAGCAAGACATGGCATATTGGTACTCTATATAGATTTATCTCTGTGGTGCATCCTGTGTGTCTAACTTTGACACACTTAATATTGTTGCTAACAGCTGGAAGATTTGAGACAGAAAAGTTGGGGTAATAATCATACAAAGGTGGGAAAGGCTGTTTTGTGGAGTTTAGGCAGGGGGTGGGGGTTGTGAGAAGACCAGCTTCAAACTAAGTATTGTTTTGTGCTGTTTGTTTTGCTACCATCCCTACTTCTGTTATGGTTTGCTGTCATGATGACTTCTTATTTCTTATGGTATTCTCATTCCATAACTTGTGTATTGAATAATATTTTTTCACTTTTAGCTTTTCGTCAGCATACTGTCTTGTGTTCTAAATGAGGAAAATGCTAAAAGAAGCCAGTCTTTTGAAACATGTATTTCACAGTGTATTGTAAAGAAGCCTAAAATTCTAAGGAGCTCTAGCTTTTGGGGAGCATTTTTATGCGTAGATACTTGTATTCGAGATGAGATTTTTATCAGACTTCTCACAGGGAGAGATGGTCATTGCATCAGACTTGTCCTTTACTATCTATTGTGTTAATGCTGCAAAGGAAGCAGTGTGTGTGTGAGAATAAAATATATTTGAGCTTAATGATACTCGTGCTTCTGCTTAGTATGTAGTCGTTTATTATGCTTTTTGTGTTGTTACTAAGAATTGAAGTTAGTTGCTGGCATGTACCCACAGGTTTGCTCCCAATTGGTTTCCAGCATTGTTTTCTCCAAAATATTGATAAAATCTTAACACTACCAGGGGTGCCTTATCTTCTGTGTTTGACAGCCTCCACCCTCAGCTAATAGCTTTCAAGTACAATATTCTCTGAGCTTGACATGTGGTGCTTAACTGATGCCTGTGAACCTGAAGCATCCAGATCCTGCTTTCAGAACAGATATATACTTATGGACAACCTGTCACTTGTAATATATGTTGTTCCTTTAATCTCTGCTTGGGACAGGTTCCTTGCAAAGCTGCTAGCCTTGGTATGAGTACCTGTATAAAACATAATTGGGATCCAGAGTTGGGATAACAGCTATTGCAGAACAGTAGTTGGAGGATGGGAGTTCTGTATTTTCTTCATAGTTTTCCAATAATTTTTGAACCTTTAATTTTTTTAGTGTTTGGGAAATGCCTTAAAGCATAGCAAAGGCTGTCAGAATAATTTTCTTCTTGGTTGTAAACTGGAGTGCTGCAGAAATTCACAGCAGGCAGAGGTGCAGCAATTTATTTGATAGGCATTTAACCTTCATACACATCCAGTAGCACTATCATCCTGATGTATTTTTTTTAAAAAACAGATCTTCAGCTTCTTCACATGAAGACCACAGGAATAATAAATATTGTGCTTATGAAGCCCCTTGTGAAGATGCAAGAACAACCCAGTTTGTGGTGTAGTTCCCAAGGCTTGGGTGGAGCTGCCAGCCACCTGTGTCCTGCACGGGTTTTGTATCCCAGTGTTTTCAAGTATTGGACCTCTTGCCTTCTTGGCTATGGATAAATCAATTAGTAGATCTCAAGCCTAATTGTGTGTTCCTTGCAATCTCTGTCTTTTTTCACAGCATCCTTGGTGTCTTGCTTATGTAGTAGGAATAGGTAAAGGTCCACTGAGTACAGTGTTCCGCAGAAGCTCTCTCCCCTTGTGCGCTGGACTAGGTGGAGCAGTAATGGCCACACCACTCTCAGTGCAGTTTGTGCCCTGTCTTGGCAAGGCTGGCTAGACAAGAATAAATTTTCCTTTTTTTGTGTTTTTTTTTTTTTTTGTAATATATGGGAGTGAGTAGAGGTCTTTCTGACTGAAAGTATCAGGAATCAGATCTGTTGAGTAACAATGTGCCTCCCAGCCCCCGCCTAGAGTAATTTTGCATTGGGTAACAGTTCTTTTGGCCTGGCTGAAGCTGGCTTGTATTATTTGTAAAGGCTAGACTGGTTTTAATAAAGATAATTCTCTTCTCATAACACAGAAGAAAAAAATACTCATTTATTAGGTTCAGGTTCTTCGTGTTCCTGCAGCACTGGCCATGAACAATAAGTCTGATTTTGTAGTTTTCTCTTTGCGTTAGTTTAAATGGTTTGGATTTTTTAATTTATTTTTTTAAACCATAATAAAAAATGGCTTTTCTCTTTCCTCATTCTGTATGTTGCCAACATACAGAAAGTGAAGGCAACAAGAGGTGGCTAGTCATCATGAGAGGACCAAGATGCTTTCTTGTGTTGTTTTGGGAGGCTTTAGTTGAGACTCAGATTATTCTTTTAAACAGTGCTTCTCTCATAAGCAAAGCTGATGTCTTAGTGTTTGTATACATGTATTGCTTTGACCTATAGTAGTTCCATCAGGCTTCTGATAGCAGTAACTTCTGACAACAGCATGGAAGACATGGAAAGCTTCATACAGGAAGTATCTGATCCAGGAGTTGAAAATACCATGAAGGTTATCAAGGCTTTTTCTATCTATGGGAGATTTCAAGAGCATCTTAAAGCTGTAGCATGAGGTAATGTAATTAAAAACTGACTCCTAACATAGACACGTTTCAGATGAGAACTTTTTTTTTTCCTGAAACTTGTTTAATTGTGCAAGTGTGACATCCTGTGATGCTACTTTTTTCAATGATGTTCTCGTTTGTTTTTAATTGGAGGTAAAAATAAATTTCATTGTCAGGAAGAATTTTCTCATCATAATCTTTTCCATGAGTTATGGTCAGTAATTGAAGCCAGGGATGCTCCCTGGTCCTGTCTCATCAAGAAACTGATGCAGAGAAGTGCTCAATGTCCATAGCTCTAATTCTCTCACCGAGAGATGAAAGCAGACAGTGCCTGCACATTAGGTTAGGTGTGTGACCCCAGCTGCAGGAAGAAATGGATTCTGCAATGCTGTCTTGTTCAGGAGGGGTGCAGAACTGTAAGAGTTGCATATGACCTGTGATTTCAGAAATGTTTATAACTTTTTTCTAGATTCTGAGCATTATAATTGGACAATGCTTGTAAAGCAGTGTATCCTGAATAAATTGAGAAGGATAGTAGAGCCTTGTGGATTTGAGTCTAAGCAATATGTTTTGAAAGTCAAACTGAATTAGTGATACGATTCACATGAAACCATCCACTAGAACTGCTGTGGGGCTGCTCCAAAGGTTTTGATCAAATGCCTACGGGCACCAGGGAATTTGCTTTCATATATTTGCGTCCAGATTTTTATTCCATAAAAGGTTAATAATTGATGAGTTTAAATTTACGATGGGGAGAACCCAGTGCTATTTAAAATGGCAAACTTTAGATGGACTGTTCTAGTCAGATGCAATTTAACATGAAAACTGATGCATTAGAGTTGCTGTATTAGATGATCTATTAGAGTACTGTACTGAAGCTTTGTCTTTTCACTGTGTCCAGTTCAGGGTGTCGTTTTGAAAACAACCCAGTTTTTGCCTGCCCTTTAGTCTGATGGATGTAACGATTGTTCCATTAGAATTTCTTATTCTATTGATATTAACTTATTTATGAACCTTGCTAAAGGCTTATTAACCACTGTGTTTTATATTTAATGACAAAACCTAGTATGATTGTAGAGATTTGTTGCCTTATGAGTGTTAAAAGAGTTCTGAAAAATAGTTTATCCACCTTAATTAAAGAATTGATCCAATAGTAATACCACTTCGTAGGTTTTTTTTTTCCATCTGTACACACGGAGTGAAGTTCTGGAGGGCGCTGTGTTGATGAGAACTATAGCTCAGCATTTAACGAGATTGCTGAAGTTTGAACAACCTGCCCAATTCAGAGTGCAGTTTATTCTCAAAAAGGTAAATTGCAGTGGCACTTCCTTAGTCAATTGGTTTTCACTGAATCATAGCATAGTTGAAGGATTGGAAGGGACCTCCAGAGGTTGTCTTGATCAAGCAGAGCCACCTGCAGTCTACTATCCAGGACCATTTCAAAATGTGTTTTCAGTATCTCCAAGGGCAGAGACTCCACAACCTCCATGGGCAACTTGTGCTAGTGGTTGGTTACCCACCATGATACAGAGGTGTTTCCTGATGTTCAGGGGGAACCTCCTGTGTTTCAGTTTGTGCCTGTTGCTGCTGGTCCTGTCACTGGCCACCACTGGAAAGAGTATGCCTCTGTCTTCTCTGTTTTCCCCCTTCAGGTATTTATGTGCTTTGGTAAGATTTCCCTTGTACCTTTTCTTAGTGCAGCTCTCAACCTTTCATCATGGGACACACGGCTTGATTATCTTAGTGGCCCTTTGATGCACTTATCAGTATGTCCGTATCTTTCTTGTGCTGGGAGCCCAGAGCTGGACAGTTTCTTGTTGGTATTGTGAACATCCCATTTGTTTCAAGGTTTAATTTCCCTTTTTTTTTTTTTTTTTATTTGGTGGCTAATGGGTGACATGTTATAACAATGCCTCATTCTCCTGGAGTTTTTTCTTTTTTTTTTAGTTCCCTTCAGAAGAGGGGAATACCAGCCAGTCCCATCAGGTGTCAGAGGAATCATCTGTGTTGTGCGTCTTTGGAAAGTCTGTCCTGCTGACATGATGCAGCTCCTATGTGGATGTCCAGGCAGGCTGAGTGATGATATCAGGAGCTGGTCCTTAAAGAAAGATGCTACTTTATTTAAGATGTGACCACGTTATATATGAATATGACAGGAAAATGGAAAGCTGCCAGACCTCACTTTGTTCTTCTTTCTTTTTATTGGGGCCTTAATTTCAAAGAAAAATGGAGTGTGGGGCAAGGTAGGCAGACCCTAATACTTAATAACCTCTGGACACTGGAGAAATGCTTTTATGTTTAAAGTTTCATTTTTTAAAGACAAAAAAACCCCAGTCCATTTCTGAAAATGTCTATAACAAACTTGTTTGTAGACTGGAGAAGACAAGATAGGGCAAAGCTCTAACCAACCTAAACTAATTGGCCTTTTTACACTAGAACCTTCACATTTGTACAGTTTTTGGGTGTAGGCAGAGAGGTGCGAGTGCTTTTGATCAAGGTGAAGGCTTATTTCTTTTATATCTCACACCTAAGGATAGTTGTGGAAGAGATCTTGCACTGGTTCGATATGCTCTGGTGTAGTATATGCAGTTACAGCCTCACGTGGACTTGCAGAGAGCTGATTGCAGAAGTAGGATTCAATAGGTTGGGCTTTCTGAGCCTCTGAGTTTCTCAGTAGTGGTATTTCCTTGTTACTCCCTGTTTGTCTTTCCTTCTGTGCTTTCTGAAATTTTTATTAAAGTAGAATCAATGAGAAAGTACTACCGTAAAAGACTCCTGCTACAGCATTCTGGAAAGTGTATGACAAAACCTTGCCTTCATCCTTCCCATAAAAGCAGGATCAGTGTTTCTCATAAATCCGTCTGCCTACTGATCGCTTCCAGTGTGACATCCTAATCCTCAGCATGTGACGACACAAACCTTCACAGTCACTGATGGTGGAAAATATTCACATGATTCAGAACATTATTACACGTTGGCTTTAGGCCTAATTAATTGGTTTTAGTTATGATGCTTTAATTTATTTGGAACAGAATTTTGAATGATACTGTAAAGGTGTCTTAGGCATATGTTATGCTGACATTGGCAAGTGAGTCAGTGCTGGCTTTTTTCATTTATTGAGCCCCAGCTTTTTAGCTCCAGCTGCTTGCTTCTACTGCACATCATCAGTTTTCTCAACATGTAAATGATGACTTAAATGAGGCTGACTTGCAGCAAGTCATCCTGAAGTACTAATGAATTGTATTGAAAGACCTATGGCAAAAGGTAGTCTCAAAAGAAAAAGAAAATGCATTCATTGAGTTTGGACTTAGTGAAGATTTATTGTTTGTTTGTTTCTTGCTAACTAGCTATGTTTCTGTATTTAATGTATATTTCCTGTGTTATTTTTGCTACTGGTTTGTTTGATTGTTTCTTTGGTTCTGAACTGAACTGCCTCTCTGACAGAAAATAAATCATGTGTTTTCCACTGAGCATCTGAGGGGCTTTCAGAAGTCCAGTCATTTATGACTTAACAGAACTATTTTATGCAGAACAGGTATCATGAGATCTTAATGTGGCAAGGCTGAGCCCGAGAGATCATTGAACAAGCAGCAATAAGGAAGATAAATAAGCTAGAAGCATTCAAATTCCATATTTGCACCAAAATGCAGAATCAAGTAATAGCAATATGTATATGGTTCCAAACCTTTAATAAATAAGCTATGAGGGTGTAGAAAATGGCTTCATACGTTTTACCTAATTTAGCATAACAATACCAAGCCTGCATATGTCTGGCTTGCTCATTTGTTTTTCCACCTAATGACTCCCATTCTGTAATAATTTAAGAAGTTTATTCTGGCACTTAGCTATAGAGGAACACAATATAAAACACTTTTGGAGAAAAAAGCATTTTTATTGTGATCTCTTAATTAAGCATAGATGTGCTTTACGTTGTGACATCAAGTCCATGCATAATCCTGGAGTTACCGTGTTATAGCACACAATTTGTTTAACTTCTATTCAGACTAAGCAAGCTTTGTCTTTGTAGTTACATCACTAACTGAACAGTGTCCCTGGGTCTTTAAATTTTATTTTTTTTTTTGACTAAATCTTATGCATCTCTTGCCTGAGACTGAGTAACAATGTCTGCTAAATAAAGAGGCTGTTTCTTCTTTGAAGAGAAATTTCATCAGAGGTGGTGGTTACATGCTGCTGTACTTCTCTTGGTTTACTTTTGTCTTGTCTGGTGTTTTGAGTTAAATTATTTTAATTCAACAAAGAATAAAAGAAACAGCTAAAAGAGAAGGTGCTGGGGATCCAGATGAGCAATGTTGAAAGGCAGAGGCTCAAGTAAATGTGTCCCACTGGTTAAAGGAAAAAGTCTGGAGAGAAAGAAAAAAGGCATCAAAAACAGAATGAAAGATCTGCTTCAAATAAAAAGATATCCTTAAAAAATTGAAAGTGGTATCTACTGGAAAAAATAGAGAAGGACGTACGCTTTGACATTTTAAAGATAAAAATCAGGAAAAGAATACCACCCCACTTCAAAGCCAAGTTTTTAAATGCATAACAGATAATAATAACAGAAAAAAAACATAATAAATCAGCATAGCTGATAATAATTAGGATGAAAAGGAAGCATTGCTGGTGGATACTGTAATGGCAGCACAGATAAGTTAAATATTTTTTTCATGGGACATCAAGTCTGAAGAAATCAACAATGTTTCCCCCATTGAAGTACTAGACAAAAGGTTGAAATATGTTGTCACTTTTCTGTAATGAAAAAAGTTTCCTGTCAGACAAAAGCAGCTATGAAGCCTTCTGAGGGACCTGGTGGTTTCAGTAATTAAATGCAGGTGAGATTAAACTTTAAGTACTAAACAATGTATTGGTAAAAAGGAAAAAGAACTTGAACCTTTAATTTAGTAAATTACCTGTTGACAGTAAAGAAAGACATGAGTAATGCTTTAGGAATTGTTTCAGTATTCAGTGGTACTAAAAGGCTGTTGACAATTTACTAGTAAAGGTATAGAGAATAAATCAGAAAACATGACTTGTGTGAATGAATAATTCTGTACCACATCCACTTCTCAATACTTTATGCCCTCCCTAACACTATAGTTCCTTGTATGTTTACTATTCCAATAATATTTTAGAAGTAAGGTTGTCATGTTTGATCAAAGGTATGGAATATTTTCTGAAGGCTAAAAGACTTCAGCTTAGGAAAAAACCCCAACCAAACAGTTGTATGGGAGTAGATCAAATAGATTTTTTAAATGAGTGCAGTAAAGAATGTGAATATAGACTTCAGTTTTCATCATTTTGCTTTAACGATATGAGTTTAAGTGTATGGTTGAATAAGGGGGGAAACAGGTTGTTTAAAAAAGCCAATGAAGAAACAGACCAAAGACTTTTTTCCTTCAGAGTCATTGCTCTGATGGTACTGTTGTGGTGGTGTAGTTGATTGTCTATAGGGAAGAAAGGTGCAGTTTGTAAGAGCGGGTAATATTCTTTATCACTCCAAGAGACACTATTTGTAAAAGCAGAATAGTCTGAAGAAATCCCCATGTATCCAGAAACATCTCTCTTCACGTCCCCTGCTGCCCTGGCTACTCAAATAAGCAAGTTGTGAAAGTTACCATGTAGTAAATAACTGTGAAAACAGTGTACAGCTGCATTGTAAACACAGGAAACACATTTCTTCAGAATGTAGATTTTTCTTGCACCTGTTCCTGGTTTTTCTAATGACTCTGTGTTCTCCATGATAGTGCAAGCATTAGATTGATGAGTCAGTGTCACAGAGCCAATTGTTTCACTATTTTTTAATCTTCGTGGCAGCCGTTACACTGGTAATTTATTTTACTAAAATCTTGACTTTTTTGGTAGACTTTACCTCTTAAGTTTAAATTCATTATACCTTTTTCTAAATAATGCAGCCTAGTTATTGAAGTCTGTGCATTCTTATATGCACAATTGTAAAATGTACAACTTTGTACAGCGTGTACCAAGTGACCAGATCCATGTTGATGGCTGGTAAAGGCTCAGATGTCTTTTGCTTTGTTTGCATCTCTTCCCTGAGAGGAGACGCAGTTTAGTCGGACGTCTGGACTGTCTCCGTTTGATACTGTTTTCCTTTTTGTGTAGCGTGACTTCAGTATGTTTCTGAATGGTCTTTTTAAGTATCTGGGTTGATGTTTACTGCAGAATTGTTGGATTAATTAGTTGCTAGAGAAGTTAGCAATTAATTGCTGCAGAGGTAAAGAGGAGAAGGAAACTCAGCCTAGTAGACATGCCTGTTATAGACTATGAAGGATCTATTTTGAGAGAGAATTAAAGGAGACCTTGTAGTAAGTAGGGTGTGTGTGTGTGAATCATGTAGCCTTTACACCAGATGTAAAAACTGTTAACTGTTTCAGACGGCAGAAGGATCTGCACTAGCTTTAATACAAGTGAGTATTTTGCAGTGAAAGCTTTTGTCTTGTAAATAAGGCTGAACTAGTTGATATTTATTTTCATTCTGCTGTTCCTGAAGCCTTCAGTAGATGCCCAGTAATCTTTCAGATAGTCTGGAAATAACTCTCTCCACTGATAAATCCTTTTAATGCATAAATGCAGCAGCAGTATTTTAAGAACAATTAAAGCAGTCTTGTTTAATGAACCACTGATTTGAACAGATAACCCACTGGCTTGCCAAAGTTTATTCATTAAATATGAATGCTGTTCAAAAATAGGGCTGTAGATTTCTTTTGTTTCTCCTTTTTAAAGTTAAAATCTGACATGCCTGTTTCCTAAAAGAAAAAAACACCAGACCATTTCAGTACTCACAGTACATCCCTTTATACCAGTGATTTCAAGTTATTTTTCCTACTTTGTCTGCTTCTATGGGTAGGTTTGTTCTACTTGTTTCTGATATTTTCTTGGTCTTCTAGATTGTTAATATTTTGATCCATCTTACCCCCCCCACCATGTTTTTAGCTTTTTGATCTGTAATTTTACATGGTTTTCCTGGGTTTGAACTGTACTGTTCTCCTGCCTTACAAGAACAGCATCTAACTTCTGAAATGTTATGCCTAAGTATTTCCTTCCTCCAATTGTTACTTACCTCCCTGAAAAATAAAGAAAATCTCATCTAAGAAATTACTTGACCCTTTCACTCTGTCACAGATCATCCTATTTATCTGTATTTCTCAGGCTGGAAAATGACACCAGCAGTAATTCTTAGCTTACAAAATCCTTATGAAGGTATAAGCAGTTGACAACATTATTGTTCTATTTGGAAAAATAAATAGAATATTAAGTCAAATAAGCAATCTTACAGTTTAAGAGAATAAATCTTCAGATTTAACTTCACTGACTGTATTCTGGTTGGCTCACATATTGACAGATTTGCAGTTGAGCACTTTGTGGACTGTGCTTTGGAATAGGGTGCCTGAGTGGCAGCTACAGCTGCAGATAGTGATGGGGATTTTGCCATTCAGGAGGGTGACTCAGGAGGCTACAACAAATCATATGCACTGCTTCAGGAGGGCTGAAAACCAAGGGTGAGAGCAGGCGTGTTGAAACAGTGTTTTGGTACACAGACACCATCTTGAGTGCAACCAATTTCCAAGGTCCATCTTTCCAGTTGAATTGGATGGACATAATTCCTTAAAGGGAATTTGGTGATCTCCATCACCTCTCAGGAAGAAGTGTGAATACTTCTGTGAGATGGGCACTGTCATGCTGGATGAGCAGAACTACTGGGCAGGCATATGCTGTGCACAGCATTCTCATTTTCCTTGTGCACCGTGTACAACCTCGCTGCAGAATTGGGTTGCAAACCTGCGTTAATCACAGAATCACAGAATATTAGGAGCTGGTAGAGACCTTGGAAGACCATCCACCCAATAATATAATAGAAGCCTGTGTATCTTATTAAGTTATCAGAAGATCAGTTATGCTTTTACATGCCCAACATCCAGATGAGCTACTGTTTCACGATCTCAAGGTGCAGATGTCCTGAGATGCTCTGTGAACATGATCAGCTGGATATCAGGATGCTTTGTCTAAGGCTGAAACGGATTCCAGCAGTCCCCTTTAAAGTAATGACTCTATTAGAAGAGGCAGGTTTATTTCATCTGGTCCCTCTGGCTGAGGTGTGGAACTTCCACTGTCTTGTTTAGTTGTATTTCTTATTTGCTTTTATGTGACTGCATCTGGTCCTTACTTGGAGAGGAGGCTGGCTGAGTGAACAGTGAGGCTGTTTGAGTTCCCTGTGGTTGCTGTGGCTCTCATTACATTTTTAGAGTGTGGCCAGGCTTTGAGCTGTTTACAAAAGTGATCCTAATCGGGGTTTTCACCCCCTGCCTATTTCTCCTCGTAGTTGGTGCATTCCAGATGCCAGGGTTATGTGTCAAACAGGATGGATTGGGTGGCATTCACTCTTTACTTTGAACCTATGGGGAAGTCAGTGAGTTTGTGATGTGTGAAGTGTGAGAATAAGAAATTGCTGTGTGCTGTGTAACGAGTGTGGGAGCTCTTATGCTACGCACAGTGTTGCTGGAAAGGTGAGCTTGCTTTTTCCTGCGCTGAGAGAAGCGAGCTCCCAGAACCTTCACAGACCCCTGTCTAGAGCTGTATATAGGGCTTTGCAGAAGAGAAAGGGCTGAGCTAGAGACAGCCTCGGAGCACCCTTGGCCAGCAGAAAGCTTGCTTCAGCTTTGTTTGTCATCTAGCAGTTCCCCTTTGTGGCAGTAGTGTCCCAAATATAAATAAGAGCTCCAGAACTATGACTGCTGCTGTTCTCACAAAGGTGAGATGGCAGACATCTGTTTTCTGGTAGTCTAGCAGAGAAGAGATATCCCTTCTCAAAGAGATAAGAGGTAGAAATACTGTTAAAACTTGAGTAAGAGGAAAAGAAGCATGTGGTTACAGACATATTACAGTCTTTCCCTGGTTATTGTTTCTTTTCTCCATCTTTGTGTACTCCTTGGGGTCTTTCTCTTTTTCTCCTGAGCTGTGCTGTACTTGGAGATCACTGGAGTGCTTAGACCCCAGTGGACACAAACTGAGACTGGAAGTCCTCGTAACTATCAGTCAGTGTCACCATCCTCAATTAAGAGACACTTGGGTTCTGAGTTTACAGATTCTATTGATTTTTTTTCTTTAAAAATTAAACTCCCAGATGTTACTGTGTGGTACTTGAAAAAGACAAGAAGCAATCAGTGCACTATATTTAAACATTGGAATTATAAATAGGCGGGTGTCTTTAAATGGTTGATTAAATATAAATAATGGAACAATTTTGTCTCCTTTTCCTAAAGGAGAAGAAACAAAGTGCATTAATGCTTGACTCAAATTTTAGTTTGACATTGTCGGTACTACGACAACAAATTTTCCACTTTATCATGCTTTAATTTTATTTTAGGATCCAGATAATTTGGCCAGACCTGGTTGATGAATTTTAATGGTATTTAGCTGGAATTCCATAAAGCTTCAAAATTATGTACCTCAGGGAGTAAAACAATGACATTCCAGTGTTTGCTTGCCTGAGCTGCCATGCGAATTTCAGGCTTTCCTAAGGTGGGTTTACTGTTGCACTGGTTGTAGTGATCGAGTTGTGGATATTAAAAAGCAGTGGGTTTGTGTACTTAAGGCCAAGAATTCTAATGATTTTCCAGTAAGTTCATTCAATTCCCATTCCTCAAGACTTCAGGGACTTCATCTACTGGATATGTGCTACTATGTTGCACTGATTTTATTATTTAAAATTAACTGGATACAAAAAGGAGATGTGTTTAATGATGTTTTATAGTGCTGCAAGATTTGGCTGTTAAATAAACTCTCCATTACCTTGGTCTTGTTCTACTTGATCACAGAATAGCCAGTCCCTGATAGTGGAAAGACAGAATCTATGTAATTATCTTTTTTTTTTATTTTTTTTAAGAAGGAAGAGACCCAACAATAGAATATAATTAATTACATAGTTTTTTTTTTTTGTAATAATGACATCTAGTTATTTCTGTATGATATAGTTGCTTTTTGAGGGTTAAAATATTACAGGTGTACCTACTAATGCTTTTAGAGGAAAGGGGGAGAAATTAGCTGTCAGGGGATGGAGTGACTGTTGGAGCACAGTCCAGCTCTCTTAGACAACCCCTCAAGAAGAACACTCGGAAAGGAAGGAAAGACCTCAAAAAACATTCATTTCTGCAGCAAATGTTCAGTGCTGTGGGCAGCATGTTCCCTCCTTAACCTCTGTTTGCTAGGACTTGTCAAGTTTGTCACCAAGTTTGTTACTTTAAGGCTCTGGTTTCATTGGTACCTTGAGTAGCTGTTGACTAGCAGCAGTGCTGTGCAGAGGAAAGCATCTTTGTTTTTTATACTTCTTTAAACAGAAGCTGTAGAGGGTAGCTTTGAATGGGGAATGAGACAACTTTTTCAGGATTTAGCTGATGCTGGTTGCTGTGAACTCCCTCCCTTACCCTTCAAGAAGAGGAAGCAAAAATCCTGTGACTTTTCTTTGAGGTGTAACCAAGAGCTGTGGTCTCATAAGGTTGTGACTTCTCCCCAAGATCCCTGAAGCGTAGGTAATGAATTTACCTCTTGTAACCAGCATTCTCAAGCAATTAGTTGTGGCTGCTATTGCAACTCTAACAAATTTCTGTATATTTTCAGCAAAACAGCTTGTGAGTCAGCTGGTTTAGCTCTGGTGTCTTGGGTTATGTGCTGAATGAGTCTTCCATTACCCTGCTGGCCTGGTTTGATTGGCCCAGCAGTTAACGTGCAATCTTCCTCCGGTGTGAGTATTTGGAGAACTAGGTGGTGCTCTCGTAGCTGGGATAGCAAATCATATTTGGCTCTTGGCAGATCGCATATTAGAGCAGCCTAAATTACTGGAATGAAAGAAAATTGCAGAGGGGGTAAGCACAGAGAGAGATGTGGTTTTGGAATGTGTTTTATGCAATGGTCCTGCAGGATATGAAATATCTAAGAGTTTTTTGACAGCAAAATGCCGAGGTGAATAGTAGAAAATGCAATGAAAAGCCCTTCTAAAATTATTTTCCAATAAATTGATTTAGTACTGTGCTGTGCAAAATGGGGTGGTTTTTTTGCAATAAAAAGGAAGCTGTTTCTAATTGTGGAAATTCATTAGTGTCAATTTTGAAAAGTAGAAGGTATGAAAATTGGCTTGTCAGATTCTCGACTGTGTTCCATTTCCTTTAAAGTTAACAGGAAACATTTCTCTAAGGTTTACAGTAATTAATTCATTAATATTTTGATACTTAATGAATGCAAATCCCTTGTTTTCTCTAATGTCCTGATATTTTCCATGATCTTTATGAAAATCAAAGCTCCTGTTTTTGTTTTTTTACTACTTCTGTAGTTGAGTCAGTGAATTTGGACTGCTGTTGACTCTAAATATTCCATTTGTTTGTTTTTTCTTCTATGCAGCGTATACTGTAGTGAACACCTTTTTTTTTTCTCCTTTCTTTCCTACGGCTGTAGTTTTTACTGCATTTAGGGTCATATGAGGTCATGTAGGGAGGCAGCACTTATTCAACAGTGTCTCATTCCCAAAACAAACTCCAACATGGTATTTCCTGTGCTGGAGCCAGATCTCCTTTTGTGTTTGAGAGACATGACTTCGCAGTCTACAAAGTTTGTGGAAGGCTGCTAAGAGCGGCTAGTCTGTTACAAGTCCTTGGAGATTTGCAAGCTTGCTTTTTACCTTGAGGTGAATACTTTTTCAAAGATAGACTGCACTTTTCTGCATGTGAGCACATGTATTGGGAAAATGAGTTCATCTGAGCTGTTGGATACCCGGTCTGTGTGGCTGTTGTGCTAGGAGAGGCAATGTGTGCAGATATAAGTAGTGTGGTTTATAATGCAAAGGAATTTGTGATGGTTTGAGCAGCAGTAACCTCTCTCTGCTCTGTGGTTGGAACCAACATGTGGTTGGGAGAGCAGAATACACAGTACTGCCTACTGTGATGGAAGGCCAAGGTGAATGTCCTCTGAGGCTGACTGCCCTGGTTCTTGCTTCCGTTTACTCCATTCAGGGTACTGTTTTGGATACGTGGTTAAAAATAGCATCAAAACAATCTTCCCTAAAATCATGCCAGCATGTACAGGAGCTGTTCTGTGAACAGTGACAGCCTGCTTTCTGTCCTCTCTACCCCAGCAACTGTAGGTCCCTACCTGTCTACCCGTGGCTCCTGGGTAGGGAGCATTGCTGGGGAAGCTGGCTGGGGTCTGTTTGGGTCCTGGGGTGTTCCTGCTGCTGGGTCTGCCAACCTTTACCAAACCAGCTGCAGAAGAGCTGAGCTTTGCCTTTTGGCTAAACAAAGCTAATCCCTTCTCTGTGTGACTCTAAACTTTAGGTCACCTAATTGCAGAATGTGATGATCTTGAGGCCTTATCTCTTCATTACATTTACTTGAAGCTTGCCAACAGGATCAACCCACGTTAAAAATACTGCAGTCTGCAAAAACCAGCTTGTAATAATCTGGTAAGTGCAGGCAGACACAGATAATTTCTCCAAGATAAGAGAATTCAGATGCTCTTCAACACTCTCAGTCTTGGGATTATGCTGTGTCTGTTAAGAGGTGCCTCTTCAGCATGCAGCGATGCCATTAAGGTTCTTCATATTTGCACACGTTTATCCTTCGTGTCCTGTGGCTCACCATGGATTGTGTTGGCAGAAATTTGCTGGTCTCTTTAAGTGGTCATATGATCTTTCTAAGATAAAGAAACTTGTAAAATCATCTAGGAACAAGAAGGCTAATTTCAGTATTTCATCCATACAAAAGAAATTAGTTATGAATAGGCATAATTTGTTACGTTATACTATATCATGTTGGGTTTGGAACTAGAAATAGTGACGTTCTGTTTTTCAGGTTACTTCTGAGACACAGCAAAAAACCAATGTAATTTTCTGTGTAGACAAAGTGTATGATCTTGTATAAGAAGTGATAAATCATGTAATCCTGTTGTGTAAAGCCTTCTGAGGCTCTAATGAGAGAAAAGAAAGTTAATTAAGCATCGCATTAAATCATGCTCTTTGTTCTTTGGTTCTATTTAGCTGAAAGGCTACTGTTAAATTTTTATGTTGGGAGTAACTTTTATAGAATTTTTATGCATGGTCAAGATAGCTATGTAGGACTTAAAAAAAAAAAAGACTCCGTGTACTTTATAGTTTCTCGCTGTAGGCATATAGTTCACCAAGAAGAAGTATAAGTACTGCACCTCAGGACTGAAGAACCCAAGTTCCCTCAGCTGCTCTTCATAAGCCAAGACCCCTCACCAGTCTGGTTGCCCTTCTCTGAACACAATTCGGGACCTTGATGCCCTTCTTGTAGTGACAGGCCCAGAACTGGACACAGTACTCAAGGTACAGACTCACCAATGCTGAGTACAGAGGAACAATCACCTCCCTAGACCTGCTGGTTTTGATACAAACCAGGATGACATTGGTCTTCTTGGCCACCTGGGCACACTGCTGGCTCATATTCAGTCTGCAGTCACACAACACCCCCAGGTCCTTCTCTGCCTGGCAACTGACCAGCCACTCTTCCCCAGGCCTGTAGCACTGCCTGTGGTTGTTGTGTCCCAAATGCAGGACTCTGCACTTGACCGTATTGAACCCCATCCCGTTGGTCTCAGCCCATCGGTCCAGTCTGTCCAGGTCCCTTTGAAGAGCATCCCTACCCTCAAGTAGATTGACACTTCCTCCCGTCTTAGTGTCATCCATGAACCTATTGAGGGAATATTCAATCCCTTCATCTAGGTCACTGATAAGGATATTGAACAGAACTGGACCCAGGACTGAGACCTGTGTCAGGACATTTTTATCAATGCACTCCTTAAAGAATCCTACTGGATTGCTGGTGCCCTGCTGCATTGCCCCTCCAGCACAGATAAGGGTGTTTAGTGTCCCCCAAGAGGACCATGACCTGTGAACATGAGACTACTTCCAGATGTTTGAAGGCTTTATCTACACCACCTTCCTGTTCAGGTAGGTAGCCTGTAGCAAGCACTCACCATGTCATGAGTTGTTCTGCCTGCTAGTTCTGACCTGTGAGCCCTCAGCCAGCTTGTCACCCGTAGCAAGACAACTCCATGTGTTCTTGCTACCTTCTCACATAAGGGACCACTCCCTCTCCTTGCTGGCCTGGCTTTTCCTACCTGAAGAGCCTGTATCCATCCATGACAACACATCAGCCGTGTGATCTATCCCACCATGTCTCTTTGATACAGCTGAGATTGTAGCCCTACAGACACAGGTGGGCAGTGTCCCATGCTGCAGACATCAGTGTGCAGGCACTTCAGAGAGGTACCAGTTGTGCTAATGTCACAGTAAGGGTAAGAGCTTCCTGCCTCAAGTTGTCTTCTCACCGCTCCTTTATTTGTGTGCTTTTACTTGAGATGGGTCCATTCCATCCCCCCTTTGTGGATTTAACAAGGGCAAGTGCAGGGTCTTGCATCTGGGGAAGAACAACCCATGGTATCAGTATAGGTTGGGTCTGGCCTGTTGGAGAGCAGCATAGGTGAGAGGGACCTGGGGGTCCTGGTGGACAGCGGGATGTCCATGAGCCAGCAGTGTGCCCTCGTGGCCAAGAAGGCAAATGGCATCCTGGGGTGTATTAGAAGGGGTGCTAATGCTAGCATTAAATGCTAGTATTTTAATTATAATATTGACAGTAAGTGTACTCATCAATGGCAATTGTGAACTTCTATATCCATCACTTAAGTAAACTTTTTATTAGTTTCAACTTTGTGAAACTGCTTCAGTGGAAGTCCTTCATGGTCTCTGACAGGCAAATGTTTACTGTGACATCAGGTTGTGGATATAAAACTTTAGACATAAACTGTTGAACAGGTCTGGTAGTTAGGCTGCACCTAGCTGCACCAAAGTTCCTCTCTGAGGAAAGTTTAGAAAGCAGGAGGGTCCTTTCTGAACCTTGTTACTCAGCAGGGTCACTCCCAACCCCCCATCAGATTCATACACTTTATGTGATAGATATGGACATAATGGAGGGCCGCTATTAAGGGACTAGAGCATCTCTCCTATGAGAAAAGACTGAGAGAGCTGGGACTGTTCATTTTGGAGAACAATCAGGAGTAATCTTACAAATTTTATATAAGTGCCTGTGGTGGTTTGACCCTGGCTAGAGGCCAGACTCCCACCAAAGCCACTCTATCACTCCCCTCTTGGCTGGACAGGGGAGAAAATACATGTTGAGAGGCTTTGGAGTCGAGATAAGGACAGGGAGAGATCATTCTGCAATTAATGTCACGGGCAAAACAGACTCAACACAGAAGAAAGACAAGAGAACTCTCTAAGTTATTACACTCCACACACACAGAAACCAAAGTCGGATAATGAGAAGTACAAACAGCTCTTAAAACACCACCCCCTGCCCCTCCCTTCTTTGCAGACTTCACTCTATTCGTGATGTTTCTCTTCCCCAGGATGGTACAGGGGAAAGCAGGGAGAAATAGGGAATGGAGGCTTCAGTCTTCAGTCAGTTATCTGAAGGGAGGGTGCAAACAGGATGGAGCCACGCTTGCTCCAGTGGTGGCCAGTGACAGGACCAGTGGCAACAGGCACAAACTGAAACACAGGAGGTTCCCCCTGAACATCAGGAAACACCTCTGTAATGTGGTGGGTGACCAACCACTAGCACAAGTTGCCCATGGAGGTTGTTGAGTCTCTGCCCTTGGAGATACTGAAAAAACATTTTGAAATTGTCCTGGATAGTGGACTGCAGGTGGCTCTACTTGATCAGGGGGGTTTGACCAGATGAACTCCAGAGGTCCTTTCAAACCTCAACCATGCTGCTCTTACTTATTATCTAAATGTTTCTGTAATTACTGTGCTTGTCTAAAGCCAGTAGCGTTTATTGCACAATATTTACCGAGCACTAAGTAATTTTAGAGTATAAGAGAAGTTTGTGATCCAGTCTGGAAAATGCAGTGTTTTGAGTTAGAGAGCCACTGATGTAAAATGATCCTTGTGGGTCCCTTCCAACTCAGTGTATTCTGTGATTCTAGGTAGCAGTGGCATGTAGCTACATGGTACTTTACTGTAGGTGAGAATGATGGAAAAGCACAAAATTAAAAGGTTACACTCTGTTGCAATTCTGTTGGGTGTGCTGTGGTAGTATATAGGACAGTAACACGCAGATGTGTGGGTAGGTGTGCCATGTTCACTCATTCTGGGGATTTAATTACCTAAGTCATTTTTTAATTAGGAACACTGCCTCATTAAAATTAATTGTAAAATATAGAAGTTTAGAATATTATATATATTTTTCACTCTTTAAGAATGAAACTAGTGACAAGTAATTAAATTACTAGTAATAAAGCCATACAGTGGTTAAAAAAATAATCTCACTTTAATTGGGCAGGATTGTGCTGTGTGATCATTAGTAAAGTATGAGGCATATTTGCTCTTTAATCTTTTTAAGCTGAAAAAGACAGAATGCAGATGATGTTGTCTGTATCACCCCACGGTGAGAGCAGCAGATACCACAGGAGTATCAGTAGCAGAGGAACAGGATGAGTAAAAAGTACTTTACAGTGCATCAGATTTTGTGGCAATGGCTTTACAGACTCCTTTATCCACAGTTGTTTTCCACCAGCCTTTGCCATTTACATTTGTGTTCTTGTGTTTAAATAACTAAATTTTAATGCGCTGATGACAAGATATGAAGCTTTTCACCTTGAGATTACAAGTTCAAATTCAAATATAATTGTCAATGGCGAAGTAGTTGCCCTCTGCTCAGCAGCCTGTCTTGAACGAGTTGTTGGTCCTGGCCTCAAGCTCTATGGTAATGTGCCCACGTAGCACATGGTACGGGAATGATCAAGCTTGCCAGTGGCTAAGAATTGAACTGGCATCTGGACACTTAATTATTCTTTGACTCCTACGAAGTATGTTTATTTTTTTTCAAATATGTGGTCAGACAGCAGTCAAACCCCATCAGATTGCCTCTGAGCTTTTTCTTTGCCCTGAGTCTTTCTGAAGCCGGGATACAATATGAACACAAGCTCAGTGACCTGTGCATGCTGGTTTAATGTAATGTATAAATGGATGTGTTTAATCCTCCCTAAACATATCTCATTTAATGTTGATGTGGTTTAGTTGAACACAGCATCTCCAGTAATGTTATTTGTAACGCTGTCCTGTGTCTTATTATTCATAAGTAAAAAGTACTGTTTATTATTATTCATAACTTCAAAAAGACCAGTTGTTTGGGCGGGAGATGTAAGTATTTGAAGTATTAACGAAGACTTTATATTTTTTTTCTTTTACCAACTCTTTCTTGTAACTACTAGTTTGTGATCAAAATGTATACTTGTAAATGCATTCACATACCTTTTAATCTGATAAAAACATTAATTTGCATGACTGAGACCCACAGGAAAAAAAATGGGCTAATGTTGACTTTTCATGCTATGACTAAAATCTTCAAAAAAAGAGAAGGTTAGACCAGACTTCAAAAGCTTTTGCTATTCTGTAGCAAACGTGCTTCTTCCTTTCCCCACCAGGCTGCCTGGGCTGCTGTGCTTCATCAGAAGTGCTGCATGTTTTTAATCTGACTGTGTTCCTGAAAAGACTTGAAATTTGCAAACTTTTTTTTAAATTTATTTTTTTTACTACATTCCGTGCCTATGCATTAAATCAGTTATTTGGTTATCTCCAAATCAAGTCTTGCATATATTTCCTTCTGTGTCTAGTCAGATGTCTGGGGGGTGGATGGGAAGCAGCTGGAGGACCACCCTCCCTTCCAGCTACGATTTGTCCAATTCAGGATTGTACTGATAGTCAGACATGTCACAAGTGAATGTCTTTCCTTGATTTCACTGGGCTATTGTAAATTTATCACTGTATCAGTTTGCTTTCTGCCTACCAGGTATCTGACTCCCAATATTGGATTGGAATTTTCTGATACAAGTTTTCTGTGACAAATCTGGGTCCAAGATGCCAATTGCTGCTGTATTCTTTGCTTGGTCTGCCTGTTCTGTGCTTTCTGATAAAGGTCTAGGGGCTCCATGTAGCTTGTCATCTGTTCTGTT
Source organism: Heliornis fulica (assembly GCA_013399135.1). Classification (NCBI taxonomy): domain Eukaryota; kingdom Metazoa; phylum Chordata; class Aves; order Gruiformes; family Heliornithidae; genus Heliornis; species Heliornis fulica. The sequence continues at coordinate 22,296 of VXBZ01005950.1, read as the reverse complement.
AGGTGTATTTTTGACTTGAGCTAAATGTCTCTTTTTATGTCTGTTTATAACTCAGTGATTCTGACACTTACGTGTCTGTAAAACATTATTATGTCCTAACAATTACTGGCAGAACAATGTTATTTATAATCCTTTAAAATCTTACAATCAATTTACTTAATTTTTTTTCCAGTTATCAGATCCTGTTTTTATAAGCTGTGAAATTCCAGTTCCTTTCTCAAAAGCAATTGTAAAAGTGCTATTTTTGCAGACAACCCTCGCCCAGTTTCTTTCTTTTCTTCTTCTTTAAAAAGCAGTTGTCAGAGTACTCTCATGCTGCGTATATATATGCATGTAGAATAGAGAGAATAGTGCATTTCTATTCTGTATGCCCCAGAGAGAATAGAGTATTTCTAACACTTTGAAATTAGTATAGATATTGGCATATTTATTATTGTTGCTGATTGTAGAGTCTCCAGCAGATTGTGTTCCTTGTTTTGGTTTGGGTTTAATCCATGCAGAGACGTAGAAGATTCTCACCCAACTTTTTGACTACTCCAGCATGGAAAAAACCCCAAACATTATGGAGAATTTTAAAATTGCAACAAATGTAAACATGTATATGCATTTTTCTTTTTTTTTTTCTTGTTTTTGTCACACTCCCCTCCCCCCCACCTCGTCCCTTACCCACTCCCTGGTTAAATGATTGGCAGTTGTACAGGAGCTGGAAAAAAGAGTTAAAGGCACAAAAATAGGTAGAAATTAAGAGTATGGAGGTGGTTTATCCTTGTGCTGTCAGACTTCCAAACACTGAAATCAACGGCTAAAAATGGTGCCTCTTTAGGAGGTTAATTTACTAAGTAAAAGGCATGTTGGGATAAATAAATTTCAAGTGAAATAATTCATTTCATGAAGAAAGTTTTTATGGTACACAAAAGCACTAGCTTCTAAATGCATATGCTTTAGTCCCTAGTGTTTTCAAGGGAGACTTTCAGTGTTGCTCATTAGAAACTAGTACAAGAAAGATTAAATAACAAGTGTTATCGTGGTGTGTTGATTTTTGTATTCTTTGATTCATTAGAACTAAGTATAGACAGTTTCCAAAATATGCTTCTTCCAAGGTAAGTCTGCTGCTGTGCCTCAGCTGAATCCTTCTAATTAAATGTGACTGTTTCACGTTTCATTAAATTGGTTATTTATGTGAGGGAATTTGATCATTACAGACTACAAAGAAAAAAGTGCACCAAAGTACAAATTTAGAAATACAGCTAGTCAAATGAAAATTAAAGGCCAGTCTGACAACTTGAATTCACCTTTTATTCAGATTTTCATTACACACTGAAGTTTTTTCTATGTATTTTCTTACGCTTGTAACATACTTTGAAATCCCAAGTATTCTAAGGGGCTCTAACATAAATCAACCTTTAAACACTCTGAATTAGACTGTCCAGGAATGTTATCTGAAGGTGCTCAGTTGTACCTTCTATTGCTTTAGAATAGTGAATGCAAATCCTCTGATGTGCACTTGATGTTCTGCAGTGTGACAGAGGAAAATCATGTGGCCAGTACAAGGAAGACTGCTTCTACTACTTCACAGTGTCTCTGCACTTAAAGCAGTGTGGTTCCTTAGATGGTCTTGAACCTGACCATCTACTGTGAGTGGTACTTCTTTCTCTCAGTGCTTGCCTTTGCCTTCTGAGGCTTGGGCAGCGTTGCTAGAGCATTTGCCAGTGAAGACCGAGGTTAAAGGGTTGTTGAGCACATCAGCCCTTCCCCATATGCCAGGTAACCGGGTCTCACATTTCCATCCCAAGAGAGTCCAGGTTTTCCTCATCTTCATAGTAGCACTGAAATACCTGCAGGAACTGTTCTTGTTGCCCTTGCCTCCCTGGCCAGATTTAATGCTATCAGTGCTTTAGCCTTCCCAACATAATCCCTGGCTGCTCAGACAGTTTCTCTATAGTCCTCCCAGGCTAGCAGACCTTGTGTCCATCTTCTCCAGGCTTCCTTTTTGTGTCTGAGTATGTCCTTGTTCATCATTGAAGGAGGCCTTCTGGTGTTTTTCACCTCCTGACCTTCTCCAAGTGTCCTCAGAAAAGTGCAGGAGAGGACTTAAGAAATCAATATCTCTTTTTTTTTTTTTTTTTTTTTTCCCTAGGTCTTACTTCTATACAGCAGGTTTAGTTTCTTACATTCTTTATTTTATTTTTTATTCATTCTGTCTGTTGCTGCAGACTATTAGCTTGCTTCTCAGATTACTGAAAATCAGTACCTAGCCCTGGTCTAATGAACCTAGAGAAGACCTTATCAGTGTAAAGCAGGTTGGAAGGCTGATTTCAGGTATTTTTTCAGACTGCTGTGTTGTCAATCCTTCATGTTTTTGCAATGCTATTAAAAATGCTGTTGTCTTATACTAATTTTTTGATATTTCCCTGGGAGTATTCATCTTTAAAGTACTACTGCTCCACTGTTGTATTCATCCTGTCATTGCACAGTTGATACTCTCTTCGTCAAGTCTTCAGCCTTGGGTTTGTCCTGGTTTGCATCAATGGTCTCATAGAAAAGATGGAAATTCCTGTCACCAGAGTTTCCTTGGAGTTTTCCATAAAGGTTTTGCTTAGTGAGCCTGGGGAGATGAGTTGGTCCTGCGCCTCTGGAGGTATTTATACTAACAGGCAGGTGCCAAAGTCTTTTGCATTATAGGTTGTTAAGAAATGCTTGGTTTTAATGTACTGTATAGTTTGTTTCTTAAATTGTTTCATCAAATTCTACTGATTTTTTTTTTTCTAAACTTGCATGTATTTTTTAAAAACCTCACAAGGGATATCCAGTATACCTCTATATTCTCTTTATGTTATTAAGGATCAGATTTTCTCACAATGAGAAAGTTCATCCTTCCCACAGAGTTATTTGTGCTTTTATTTTTTTTCAATTCAAAAGCTCCTAAAGCACTTTTGGATAGAGGAGTTACTTTGCCTTGGCTTTTTTT
>VXBZ01005950.1:2582-19276 GCA_013399135.1 Heliornis fulica | reverse complement strand
TGTAATACTTTGTGACTTGTACTACCAGCCTGATTTTCCTTTTCTTTGAAAATGTTGGAATAGCCAAAACCCACAAACCCCTTCCGTTCTTGTCCCACAAAGCTGTGTGGACTTTAACCTGAATCATGTAAAGAGTTCTGTCCTTGCATCGATTGCAAATTTCTTAAAATTATGCAAAGAATTTCAAATCTCTTAAGAGATCCAACAGAATCCGCTTTTTTTCTAAAGCTGATTTGTCTCCTGCCCTGAATTAAAGAACTATTAAGTATTTCAGTAGAAGAAAGGGTTGAATAACCAGAATATTCCTTTGTAGTCCCTTTAATTCAGATTTAGAAAATAAAAAAAAAGTACTGTGTCTACAGATTAGGATTGTTTTTTCAGAATTTGTGTCTTGAATTACAGAATATTAGTAGCTGCAGAAGACCTCAAAAGATCACTCAGTCCAACACCCTGCCCGAGCAGGATCATCTAGAGTATGGATTCATGCAGTTTGTAACTTTTACTGTAAGCTAATGAGGTATTTAGAAATGCCTTTGCAAAAGGTAACTTCTTGCTATATCACCATTCTCCTAATTTATATGACATAATATTGAAGTGTCACCTTTATGACTAAGAAAACAGAGCAGCAGTGAAGATAGAAAATTTTGTTTCTGTGGTGTTTGTTCAATAATATTTTAGTTAATTATAATTTGGGAAAAGCTAGCTTGAATGCAAGCACAATCCTACTCATCTGAATTATTGAATTAATAGTTAATTATTTCAGGATTTCTACACAGTGACATTATGCCACTCCATTTGTGTGTAAAGGGCTCCTTACAGCTGACAATTTGACACTGACAGCCCCCGGAAACAGGAGTGATATTCTGTATCTGTTCGGCATCCTTGCTTTTTGAAAGGTTAGAAGCCTGTTTCCATCTCTTGCTGAAGATGATCCATGTTTGGCCAGAGCCTGCTCTGGCTTCAAGGGAAACAGTTTGCATCAACATATGTAGACCTAGTCTGGAAATGCAGGGATGCTTTTCACGAGTGCCGAGAGCTGGCTGCATGTTATTTGTGCAGGAGCTTGGCTGCTCCTTTCTTCTAGCACCTGTGCCCATGACTACACACCATTTTCTTGGATGTTTTTAAGGCCTTATGCTTTTTGATAAACAGCAAGACTTTCTATGTATCTCTTACCCTGTAGTATGTATTTAATCTTTAGTTACAGTCTCATCTGGGCACTTGGGACTTTAGTCTCTGTAACCTTTTATGCCTCTTTGAGATTATAGGGTAGCTGGATAAAATTGAGGTACTAGTAGTGTCTGGAGGCCAGAAGACAAATGACTTATCAGATGCCACAGGGGATCTTTCCACAGTGTATATCAATACCTCTGGTGTCCAAGCTGCAGCCCGAGCAACTTCTCCTTCTTCTGCATAATCATTCTGCAACATCCGTTTCCAAGGTATCGTTTCCTCTGCAGTGTGGAACAGGGTACAAAACATGCAGATGAGACACTTGTTGCTGTATGTACCTCTTTCTGTTCAGGGTCCTGAATAGTACTACTTGTTTGTGCACTTGTGAATGTCAAGAGTCTTAGATTCCTAAGGTATTGTAGTCTTCCTAATGAAAGCATCACAAATAAGCATCCGTTAGAGACCTGGCACATTATGGATGTAAAAGCAAATGAGACATATCCAAGCTTAGAATGTAAAAATTCATGATCTAATGCTTGGTGCTTATATACCAAGAAATAAAAGCTAACTTTCTTTTGGATTTTTGGCTTATAGCATTTTTCCCTTTATATTATCATATAAAATACTTCAATCTAACTCCCAGGGTAGTAGAAAAATTGGTATTTTGAAAATTAATATTTCAATTTGTTCTGCGTTCTGAATTTATTTCTGAGCTATGAAACATAAAAAGGAACATAGTGGTGTAAAGATTATTAAAGCTGAAAGTATTCAAAAACTTCTTCTTTTTAGAGCTTGTGCCAGTTTTAGCTTAAGATCTTGTTTTTTAACAAAAAACTTCCTTTCTCTAATGAAGAAGATTTTTTCATTTTCTTTCATTTTCAGATTTTTATAAATCTGTGTAATTTAGCATTGTCTAGATCAAGCCCCATGGAAATGTGTTGTCCACCCCAACTCCCTCCCCCCCATCTGTCTTATTGCAATTAGGAAAAGAAAAAGGGGTGGGGGGAGAGAGGAGGAAGTCAACCACAAAGTAACAATAAAACTCCTTTGATTATTTTTCCAAACTCTTGTGCCAAATTATGTCCAACAGTGTCCTTCAACATTTTTGTGTACTTGCGTTCTAAGAATAGAACTACAGTCAGCATAAACACAAGTTACTTGATGTTTGATGGGGATAGAGTTACTTTTCTTCCTAGTAGCAGATACTTTGGATTTAGGATGAGAATGATGTTGGTAACACACTGAGGTTTTGGTTATTGCTAGGTAGCATTTACACCAAGACAGCTTCTCATACTGCCCCACCAGTGAGGAAACTGGTGTTGTACAAGAAGCTGGGGAGGAAACGTGACCCCCTGGCCAAAGGGATATTCCATATGCTGAGCATGATGCCACATGGTATAACTCAGGAGAGGCTGGCTGGGGGCTAGGACTGTGGCTTGGGAACTAGCTGGGTACCAGTAGTCTCTGGATCGTGAGCAATTGTGCTGTGCATCTGTTTATTTATTGTTGTTATTGTCATCAACATCATTATCTTCCTTCCTTCTCTGACATATCAAACTGTCTTTATCTCAACCAGAAGTTTTCCCCTTGTTTTTTTTGGTTGGGCTTTTTTTTTTAATCTGACTCTCTCCCACATCCCACTGGAGTGAGGGGAGAATGAACGAATAGCTGTGTGGTTGTTTCAGCTGCCAGACGAGTTAAACCAAAAAATAGTTGAACATTTGCATGAATAATTTAGAAAGCGATACTATTTTAATGCTTTCTATCTTTAGCAACATGGTTTGTTCAAAATCTTTACCAAAAACTGTTTAACATTATTATTGTATCCTTCAGGTTTTGTTGTAAGTGGGGCACCATGTGAGCTGTACCACATATTCACGTTAATGTGGATAGGGAGGAGAAGATCTAATTTTGATGTTAGTAAGAAGTAAAGTACTATCAGGGATTTAACTTGAGAATTAAGTCAATAGGGAGAATTTATCACTGTATTTGGTGTATAGTAGCTTTCTCTTAAAGACAATAGGACCACATCAGTGATGGTGGGAGTGCCATCAGCTTGGTACAGAGAAAAATTAAATGCAAGTCTAAAGTGAACACAGGGTGGATACACTGGTTTGACTAGAAGGGAGGGAATATTCCCTATTACTCTGCCATATGTCCTGGTATATAGATATATTCAGTAAGATTGTAGTTGGCGGGTCTCTCTTCAGAAGTGTGTGGTACAAGGGAAAAGGTGAGCTAGCAAATGAATATGGCAAAGCCAGAAGTGGCAGAATTTCCTAAAAGGCGATTTTTGCTTGTGTTATAGAGGCAGACAGGAGCTGGTTTTGTTAATTAAGGTTGAAAATGTCTTGCAGTGAAGTGTAGTGGTAAGCTGGGTGGGTGGGTCAGTAGTTCAGGCCTGTGAATGGCTAGTTGCTCCATCCTCCTGCAGAGTGCTTCCCTGTGAGTTACAAAGGAGACGAGCAAGTGAATGAGGCATGTGTTTTGTAAGGTCCACTGGCACTGCCCTGTGTGCACAGTCCCCAGCAGTTGCTTATAGCAGAGAGCAATGCATGCTTCTAATTCGATAATATTTGGGTCACTTGTGCTCATGGATTTGTACGTATAGACACATGTGAATAGTGATTTACATAACATTTGGAGTGCTTGTAAGCATTGTGCTAGTTAAGATGCTGCAGCTGGTGGCCACGTAAGACTAGCTTTGCTGTAGCAGTGACTGTGAGGCAGCCCAAGTGTAGCACATTCAAGAAACCTGTGGTCACTAGTGTTGAGGAAGTAAGCATCACACTTTCTCAAGACAGTTGATACAAGTCACCCAGGTATTTTAAATACAAATGCAGTTAATTTTCAGTGTCTCCCAAAGGGATTTCTATAAGGAGGTACATCTAGTCTGTGAAGCAGTGGGTATTTCACTCTTAGGCTTAAAAAAGTGCAGACTGCTGTAGGAATGGCATGACTTACTGATGACTTGTGGCTTCCTACCTCTTCCCACAGTTATAGGAAGTACTTGGGCTGGGTCCTGGACCATCTGCGGAACAGACTCCAAAATACATAGTGGGTCAAGCTTAGAAAACCCAACCAAATAAATAAAACAATGAAAACCCAACCCAAACCCCATGATCCTCTACTTTCTGTCTTATTTTCAACTATCATAATATGGAGACACATAAAAATTAAAAGAACACATCTTACATTTGGGGCGGTACCTCCAAACTGGAAATGATGTAAAAGGAGTTGGGTTACAGGGCAGCAGTGTTAATTGTTTTGAGTCTTATTTCTGGTTTGCTTGTTTCTTCTCTGTGCATCCCCATGTGATGCAGGGCTGTGCAGGGATGGAGCAAGTATGGAATCACCATGGGACAGCTTTGTGTCCCTCCTCTCCTTCCCAGGCTTTTTCAGCCATTTCTAATATTCTCATTGCAGAAAGAGAACTGCATTTTATTCCTGGGTACATAGTGTACTTGAAGTTCTCTAGCATCAATATACATTATTCAAACTCTATATAACGGCAAGCAACCAGCACACACGTAATCATAAGATCAAAGAGACTTGGAAAACAGCAGAAAAGGAGTTGCTTCCTCATTAAATTTGGAGATAAGGATGCAGGCAGAAGTTGAAATAAACTTTTATCATTAGAAAAGAAAATTATTTGGGCCAGAGGATCTGCTTGCCAAATACTGCTAGACTTCAAAATGCTTGCAGGGCTTCTGTGCACCTATTTCATTCATAGTGCCTCTTCTTTGGTGAAGATAACTGTGAGAGGGGGACAGTGTGACCCAGAAACAAGGCAGCTCTGGTCTTGGGAGAGATGGGAGAACATTGTGAGCTCTGTGACCAAGTAGCTGTGTGAGTCTTGACATGTTCAGTCTTCATTTGTCAGTGCTTTGCCTAACTGGGCAGAGCAGGCAACACCAGTTACTGGCACAGTTAGTGCTTCCTGCTGTATATTCGTATCGTGCCTTGTACCACTAGTTGTAAAAGCCTGTATGGGGTCTGGCTGAGATGGAATTAGTTGTCACCACAGCAGCCCCCATCATACTGTCCTGTGGATTCATGGGGAGCCAGGTGGTGGTAACGCACCAGGGTTTCACACTTGGGCACAGCACCAAGGCTGTCTCACCTTCATCCCCCCTCACCAGCAGGCTGGGAGTGGGTGAGGCCTTGGGAGGGAGCACAGCCAGGGCAGCTGACCCAAACTGGTCAAAGACACATGCTGTGGCATATGATGTCTGTTCATCAATAAAAGCTGAGAAAAAGGAGGAAGGGGGCAGGGAGGGATTTGTTAATTATGATGATTGTCTTCAGGAGCAATTGCTAAGCATAATGAAGCCCTGCTTCCTGGGAAGTGGCTAGACATCACCAGCTGATGGGAAGTAGATAATATATATTTTGGGTTATCTTTCTTTACTTCCACTGATGACCTTTGTTTTTGCTTTATTAAACTGCCTTTATCTTGACCCACAAGTTTGGTTTTTTTTCCATCTTATTTTCTGTTCCTCCTATTCCTGCTGATGAGGGGAGTGATAGCCAGGGTCAGCCCACAAGAATGGCTTCAGTGCCAGAAATAATGCATGTTCCAAGCTGTGTAAAATACACTGGATTTTAAAAATACTCAGGAAAACCAGAATGAAACCATGCAAGTCTACTAGAATTCTACATCAAGCCACAGAATGGGATGGTCTTAATAATTTACTGCAGAGATACTTCATTGCTAGTGGCTAGCTAGTAGATAGCACTTGCTCTACTACATTAATAAGTTTGCATCAGGATGCAAATGAGGTCTTACTCTGTCTCTTCTGTTTTTCTGGGTACAAGGCAGTGGATGCCATGGGTTCTTGGTCAGATCTTGGTTCTGCTTCTCATTACTGTCTCGGATATCTGAGTAGCCATAATGCCCGATGTTCCTTGGGGATGAAGTCTGCTGGCAGACCCTGGAAGGGAACCCAGCACTGTGTGCTTGATCAGCACAGTGCTTGATCATCAGAGCCTCTAGAGCCCCACCATGAGAAAGGGGGCTGAGCATGGCAGCCATAGCTTGTCCAGGAGCACAGGACACTGCAGCACTACTGCTCAGTGTGCCTCATTGCTCACAGAGTCTCTTCCTTGGGATCTGGGCAGAATTTCATCTGTTAGTCCCCAACCTCAGTTGTCCTCTTCTGGTAGGTTAGACACAGCTGCTGTGTGCATGGCTCCTAGTGAGGAAAACCAGCTAAAGTCTGACACCCCCTTTGTCTCTTGCATCTAGGCAGCTGGGACAGCCAAAACAGAAAAACAGCTGCTTTTACAGCCCTGTGATCTATCACTCAAGCCGGCCAAGGCTCCAGGACAGTTGCTATGTAACGGTTGATCTGTTGAAGAGCACAGAGCATCTTTGCATTTTCTTCTTCTGTCTGTCCCAGAACCTGTTCAGCCCTGGGGAGACTGGCGGAGTCAGGAGAAGCTCAGTTGAGCTGCTCTGAACCTGCTTCCTTGCCTTCTCTGCGAGGGACCAGTTTGGAGAGTTCTCATCTATCTCTGTGATTTTTGCTTTTTCTTTTCTTACAAGTAATTGAAGAAAAGAATGGTGTTCAACTGTGATTTGAAGGTTTAGCTGCAATCTGCACTTGTATAGCTAGGGCTGAAAAACCCAAGCCAGAAACAGGGGTTAAGGATATGTCACAGTCTAATATCACAGAATTACAGAATGTCAGGAGTTTGAAGGGACCTCAAAAGATCATCTAGTCCAACCCCCCTGCCTGAGCAGGATCACCTAAAGTAGATCACACAGGAACGTGTCCAGATTGGTCTTGAATGTCTCTAGAGAAGGAGACTCCTCTGACTGCCTCTCTGGGCAGCCTTTTCCAGTGATCTGTCACCCTCACGGTGAAAAAGTTCCACCTTATATTCACATGGAACTTCCTGTGTTCCAGCTTGGACCCTTAATCATCCTGGTGGCCCTGTGCTGGACTCTGTCAAGGAGTTGTATGTCCTTCTGGAACTGAGGGGCCCAAAACTGGACACAATACTCCCAGGTGTGATCTCACTAGGGCAGAGTAGAGGGGGAGAAGGACCTCTCCTGACCTACTAGCCACCCACCTTCTAATACGCCCCAGGATGCCATTGGCCTTACTGGTCCCGAGGACACGATGCTGGCTCATGGTCATCCTGCTGTATTTATTTGTATAAATGTACATATATTTATAAAATTATCTCTAGTATTTATGTGAATATATCTAGTATATATAAAAATATTTCTAGCGCATACTATGTTGTGTAAACATGTAAGAAAAGTTAAGGTCTAATCATAATCTCAGCTACACAAGAACCTTCTCCGATCCCACCAGAGTCAAACTTTAAAACATGGAAAAGGATTTGGCTGGTTGTTGCACTCAGAGTTGAAATCAATGGCTTGATGTCCATGTGGAGATAGTGATGAGTGGTGTTCCTCAGGTGTATTTGGACTGGTGCTGTTTAACATCAGCAAAAAGGGGGATCGAGCACACCCTCAGCAAGTCTGCTGATGACACCAGGCTCTGTGCTACGGTTGACAGGCTGGAGGGAGTGGATTCTGTACAGAGAAGCTGTGGCTGCCTCATCCCTGGCAGTGTTCAAGGCCAGGTCGGATGGGGCTTTGGGCAACCTGGTCTAGTGAAGGTGTCCCTGCCCGTGTCAGGGGGTTGGAACAAGATGGGCTTTAAGATCCCTTTCAACCCAAACCTTTCTGTGATTCTGTGCAGCACTGCAAATTCAAATTGTTATGTTAGCCTTATATGAATAAACATTGGCTTCAGCACAATCATAGTAATGCTTCTCAGTTTTTGTTCATTATAAGGATACCAAGTATCTAACAGGGCAATCAGTGTGCTAACTCTGTGGTCTTTTTTCCAGCAACATTGGTTAGCAGAGGTAATCAGGATAATGTTGCATGCTGGAAAGTTGAATTATTCATTGTGTAAAGGATGGAAGATTTCCATGAAAAATCAAAGCTGCGTGATACATAGGTACCAGTGAGTGCCATTCTGTGCTGGACTGTTGAGCATTCCACCCTGTTAATGTGCACACACGCATAAGGTGTTCCGAAGAACGGGAACACTGAATCACAGAATCACTTGGATTGGACAAGACCTTTAAGATCATTGAGTCCAACCACAGCCTAACCCTGCCTAGTCCACCTGTAGACCATGTCCTCAGGCACAACATCTACATGCCTGTTAAATGCCCCCCAGGGATGGCGACTCCACCACTGCCCTGAGCAGCCTGTTCCAATGACAAGCATTGTTTTAGTAAAGAAATTTTTCCAGATATCTAACCTAAATCTCCCCTGGTGCAGTTTGTAACCATTTCCTCTCGTCCTATTGCTTGTTACCCGAGACAACAGACCGATCCCCCATCCCTCTGCACCCTCCTTGCAGGTACCTGTAGAGAGCGAGAAGGTCTCCCCTCAGCCTCCTTTTCTCCAGACTAAACAGCCCCAGCTCCCTCTGCTGCTCTGCTGCTCAGCCATTATGTATTAATAGAATGTTGTGGAGCAAGGAGCATATAAACTACCACCAAACGCAACAAAAGACAGCAAAACCAAAATGTTACTTCCTTTCCCATTTATGTACTAGTGAATCTTGCCATCTGGCTTCTGATCCAAAGTACTTCAGTTACGTTTCCTGTTTTATGGTTGACTCTTGTCAGTGTATGTGTTTGCCTTTAAATTCATTTTAGGTTCTGTCTTGCCTCTCTAGATTTTAACCTCAGTGAGATGTGGCTGCGTAAGGTGTCTTCTGCTTTACTGGAGCAATGCACAGTTTGTGTCACTGTGGCATTGGAGAACCTGGGTAACCTTTACTATTTATTCCCATAATGGCCAAGTTGAGATTAGGAAAGTGTTCCTGTCCCCTGTTTCAAAGTTGGAGCCTAAGGTTAAGAGAGGTGATGTGATTGCAGGAAGGACTTTTCTGAAGATGGCTGTGTGACCACTTCAACACTGGAAAAGAAACCAGTAAGTGGGCAAGACAGAGTCTCTTGTGCATGCCTTTAAGGAGCAGGCATCAGAAGATCTGGTGTAGATACCCACTGGGAGCAGGGGTAAATACCCTACACTGAGGCATCTCAGGTATGACACTGTTGTAGGTGTTGCCTTCAACACTCCCTTCGTTGGACCCCTTTTCTGATTTTTATCTACTGAGTGTCTCTAAACTGATGGCTCTCTGACTTGATACTGGAAAAAAATGCATGCCATAAAAAAAATAATAAATTAAGTGTGTTTCTACCTCTAAGCATAATTCTAGTATATGAATTTACGGGGTTTGTCAGGAAAGCCTTACATTTTGTTTCATATCAGATAGATTTCCACACTTCTTAAGTGTGGAATTGCATATGAAGTGTTCCACACTTCAGTACCTAAGATATTTATTAGAGTCAGTGATGTTTTGATTTTATAATAATTTTAATGGTCCTTCAAATAAGCAATAACTAAGGGTTTATTTTGGAGAGGTTTATATTCTTTGCCCGAATGCTGTTGATTCCTTACTGATTTGCATGAAAGTGACAAGTATGTTTATGTTTGTCAGCCACAAATAGCCAGGGAACAAGTGCTAGAATGTATTTTTATGAAAAGACAAAACCTCTAATAAAAATACAATTTTCAGAAGAAAAAAAATGCTTGTGTATGTTTGTGCAATATTTAATATCAGAATGCTGTGAAACTATGGGAGATGATTAATGCAAGCCCTAAGACTTATTTCTATATGCTAGGTGTAAAACATAGTATTTCTTTAAAATGTATCATTTTGTCTTGATGGTGATGGGGTGATGATCCAAGTTCTTGTTGTTAATATAAGGTGACTTTACCAGTTTGAAGATCACCAGAAGTGCTTTATGTAATTGGATATGAGAGATTCTGTTTATTCCTGTATATGACAGCAGCACCCCTGCACTTGGAGTTCATGGAGCTGTATCTTTGTCTCACAGTGGTGTGATCAGATTCTTCACGTTAAATGTTGTGAGGTCATTCAGCAAATGACAGCTTGTCTAAGGGCTGTAAAAGTAATGTGTATTTTCAAAACTAATTTTCTATACCAGTGTATCAGGGTGTTATGAGTAATCTCTGCACTTGAGTGATTTGCGACAGCTTACATTGTTTTAAAGATGATGAAAAATGTCTGCATGCGTATCAAACGAGGGCATACTGGGTTTTGATGGGTTTTTTAGTGACACTTACTGTGATTATGTAATATATGCTGGATTTTCAGTGATAGTGTGGAGCCTAGACATTCTATATTCTTGAGCTGACATGTATTTCTGGGATATGAGAAATATTATAGGGTTGCTCTAAAGCAAAAATCAAAGCAATAAGTTTCAAGCTCTGCTATTATTTAAGGAGCAACTTTTTACCCTGCTTCTAAGACATGTTATTTATTCAATGGTATTAAAATTGGTTTTCCTTTTATTTCATGGTTCTGTGTTTAGAAATCCATTTGGTGGGGAAAAAATTGCAGTTAATTATAATTACTGTTCTGTCTGGCTCTATTGGCAGAACATAGTGTCCATAGAGTATTGTGTGTCCTATACTCTATATTCTCTTGACTCACGCTGTGAAACAGGTGACTGCTGGATGGATATTGTGCTTTTATCTCACTTTATTCGCTGGCAGATGATACTCAAAAGAGGCACTTGATGTAGCTTCCCCTAAGTGTTCAACATGAACCCTGCAATTCCAAAGTGAAATGTAAATGTGAATATTTTTGTAACTTGCATTGATGTTTTTATCACTTTCGTTTTATGCTAAGGTTTTATTTTCTCCCCCAAGTTTTTCTCTGTATTCAGCACTGCTAGAATTTTATATGTACTGGTGTGTGCTTTGAACATGCCAATGCATGTTACAGATCCACTTTATTTCTTTCATCAGTTTTGGATGAAAGCAGAAAAAGAGTATCTTGAAATGATCCAAATTATTTTTAAGAATAAAATTTAAATGAATCTGTGGGTTTCTAGTATATCCCTTTCCTGGGACTAAATTTCTTATGGGCTTTTTTTTTCACTTTTTTTTTTCCGAAACCTGTAATAAGAGTGAACTCCCCATATTTTACACCTAGAAAAATTGAATGTCAATAAAATATCCTACTTGTCCTACTCTGTCCTAGATACATACACACAGTTGTAATACTCAGTTTCCCTTTATTCAGAAGTGAAGATAAGTCTAGTGGGGAAAACAGTGACTTATCTATAGGCTTTCAACACTCTTTCTATATACTCTGTAACCAGAACTTAAATTATTTTAAGTGGGTTCCAGCCAGTTTGGACCAGAATGAAAATGCATGCAAAAATTCTGTAAATCTAAACTATCATGTCTTATTGTTTTTCATTAGTCTTTTCAGGTTTTCTAACTCCACAGGGAAATGATAGTTTATCCTGCTGAGTATTTGTAAAATTTATTAGGCCTTTATGATTTGACCTTCTTTAACTTACATGAACTTTAACTTAACTGAAGCTGTCATGAGTAACTATAGGTGTAGGTACATCAGAAGCGAGAGAAAAGCATTTCATCTTTGCCACTACTGTTGAATGGCTTACCTCCATCAAAGGTAAAATACACTTGTGTATTACACTGTTTAGTTTGCTGTATGATAAAGATTCAGGCAGCCCTGAAACTGTTAAAGCAGGTTTTAGTCAAGCTCTGGAGACAAGGGAGAAAACAGGCAAGCAGGAGTTTCAGAGAATCACTGATAAAGCCTAATTCCATGTTGGTGTGATGCAAAAAAATCCCACTAAAGTTGTGCTATTTGTAACGTCAGGCCAGGTTGAAATTAAGAATCCATGGGAAATTTTGGTGCACAGTAAATAACAGTAATCTGAACTCAGTCAGCTAGCTGAGGAAATGTCTTCTAAAATGAAGTGTAAATAGACTGTGACTTCCTCCTGTAGCTGTCCTCTGCTTTTGCTGCTATGCCATTCTGTATTTTAATTGTTTTCCTTAAGATCCTGTTCCCCTGGAACAGACTGCCCAGGGAGGTGGTTGAGTGCCCATCACTGGAGGTATTTAAAAGATGGGTAGATGCAGTGCTTGAGGACATGGTCTAGCAGTGGACTTGGTAGCGGTAGGTTAATGGTTCAACTGGATGATCTTAAGGGTCTCTTCCAACCTCAACAATTCTATGATTCTATGATTCTAGCTTTCAATTATTTTTTGCTGCAGCTGTGCAAGTGGAAAGATGTCGCATCAGTCCATGAAGATACTAACTTATTGCAAGGCTCTTTATTTTTGTATTTAATTAATTTGTGGAGTACTATAATTGTACTGCTTCTTTCCAAATTGTCTTTGTTCTAAGCAACTTAGGTGCTTGTGTTTGCTTATTTACTCATGAAATACCAGTTGGGACAGAACTAAAGGTGATCCCTCCCCTAAAGATATTTTGAGATGTTGGATGAACATAGTAACGTAATTTGGATGTATCTTCATTGCTGGTTTTAATTAGTTAAGATACTGCAGTCTTTCCTGAAAAATCAATCATTTTGAATGAGTAAGAACTCAAGGCTCAGAGAGGTCTTGAGCTCTTATTGGTGACTCTTTAAGGTTGAAGGTAACTGTGAAGAGTCCATTGGTGTAAGATGGACTCTACATCGCTGACTTAGGTAACACTGGAACAGTATAACTTTCACCTGGCATCCATTTCTGCAACAGATTTCACATATTTGTGGGCAGTCCCGCCCATTTTGTTACCCCTAAACAGCTTTCTACTTAGATGAAAGCTTTTGTGTGTACCCT
This sequence comes from Heliornis fulica, assembly GCA_013399135.1. Taxonomy (NCBI): domain Eukaryota; kingdom Metazoa; phylum Chordata; class Aves; order Gruiformes; family Heliornithidae; genus Heliornis; species Heliornis fulica. The sequence goes on along the minus strand of VXBZ01005950.1, from coordinate 6,366 downwards.
CTCTTTTAAGCAGAGCATTCTGTGACCTCTTCTCTTACATGTCTGCATGTTAAGGCTTCAGCTTGGATTAAATTACTTCAGAATAATCTTATTTGTTTGATCTACTTGGGGAATATTTTCATTCTGTGCTTGAAAGATGATCAAATGAGTAAATCAGTGGAGTGCGTAGTACAAAATGGAAAGCAGTACTCTTAGAATGCATAAAACCAGGACAACGACTAATTTCATGGTTGGTGTAGTAGAATAGTAGAAGTAATGAAGTCTAGTTATAGGAAGATTTGTTTTATTTCAAAAAACTTTATGTAGTTGTTCATTTTGTAAATATGACATTGATTTTTAGTAGAGCATCTCATGTCCGTGTCTGTCTTCCCGTAAAAACATTAACTTTGTTATTAAGATCATGTGTGTAATATATGCTCAAGTCAGAGGTCAAATTATCATAATTCCAACCTCATTACAATGTTGAGGAGAAAGAGAGTGCCATGTGGTAAGGTTTGTGTGTCGTGCACCTGACTGTAACACTTAGAGGAAGCAGATAAATCCCCAGGCAAACTTAGTTCACTGTATCTCATAAGTCACATCACACAAGCTGTGAGAACAGTGCCCTCATCTTTTATTACTGTTTAACCTATGAAGTAGTAATTCACTGTATTTCAAAACACACTAGGATGTATGTCGTGATTAGATGTAAACTTCATGATCGTGAAGTTATAACTTCACGCTATCAGGGATGATTAGATGTGGAAGTGACCTGTGGCCTGACCTTTCCTGGGCTGTCTAGTCCGGGCTAAAAACTAATGATGCTTGCTGTCAACTGGCTGTTTATATGAGCTTTCAGTGATGCAAATCCACTGACTATCTCCACTGTATCACAATGGAGAATTTTTGACAGTCTGGAATTGTTCTGGTATATAAAGTATCTGTTTCTTCATATAAAACACAGAAAAAAAGTAAAATATTCTCTAATGACCTAAATCCCCATACTGCCTGTGTGTTGGTATAAGTGAATTTAATTTCCTTAACACGCTCTAAGGTATCCCCACTGTATATGTAAAGAACTGGGGGAGAGAGGAGCTGTGCTTTTTCAGAATCAGAAGGGATTTGTGTATGGGGGAAACCTAGAGAAACTCCCCCTCATGCTGTAATGGACCTAAACTGGACATCTTGTGAGCCTGTACTCTGGTCCTTCTTAGGATGCGTGTCTAGATGCAGGGAGGTCTTTCCACATGCAAGTGTTTTTGTTGGGGATTTTCTTCAATAAGAGAAGACAAAGGTCTGGCTGATTTCTGCTACAAAGTTGACGGTTTTTTTCCTCTGGAATTTAATAAACTCAAACTGTTTAGGTGCTAAGATATATGGAGCCCTTAATGCTAAATAGCTACTGTGTTTTTTCAGTAACAACAGAGCTTTAATTGCTTCTTTTCATCATAAAGATGCCAATAATGAAGCAGTTTATATATGTATATATTCTTTTATATATAAAAGTGTATATATTCACTTTTTTGTTTTATGATATATTTTTACATTTTTGAGAACATTAGATTTATACAGTTCATCATGTCACAAGTTAGGAAAATAAAAATTTGACATAGATGTAAATATTAAATCTGTTTCAGATTATGATATCTTGTTCTTTCTGATAAAATTATCTTAAAATCTCTCAGAGAACACCAGGCTGAATTCAGTGTTGAGGCACCTTTACCAAGTTGCTTTTTTGAACTGAGTGGAAGAGGACAGGTCAGAAAAGACAGCAAATAATATATTGATTTTTGGAGATTTTTTTTTAGTATGTTGTGTGAGTCAGGCTGTATGTTTCACTGACTTCTAGTCACTCACTGCTTGCCTGGATTTTACAGTATTTCACATCTTGTCCATCTAAAAAAATACGTGTTTTACATCATTTATCCATAAGAAAGGAGAAAATGAGGATTTACCCAATGTATTCAAACTGAGACACATGCAGAACACAGGATTATTAATGATAGTTTTAACTGGAATAGATACTTTCATTACAGTAGTGGTGAAACTTTGCCTGGGATGGCATTTGTCACAGGGTTCCGTGGGCTGTGAGAGACAGGTTGTGTGAAGTTTCTCGCTGGACACTTGTACAACGTGCTTATGGGTCTTGCGTGTTTTCTGACTGTACTTTCCTGAAGGAGGACTGTCCATGGCAATGGTTTATGGACCTGTGGCACACATTAAAGAAACTTGATTGTATGTGCAGTGACTTGGAGATCTCTTCTGTAGAAGTCTGTGCAGATAGGAAATGTCTGAATCCTGTGCTGCTTCCTTAGAGCAGAGTGGTTAAATAAACTGGGTACTCCCTTAGGTGTGCCCAGTCTCCAGCCAACTGTTCTCACTCCTGCCAAGAGAAGTTAACTTCCTTGAGATGGACATGTTTCAGCATGCTATCCTAATAATTAAGGGAAAATATTTTAAGATGCCAGGTATTTAATATAAACTCCTCATAGCAAAAGTTTTCATATTTATTGAATAGGCCTGCATTTATGAAAAGTTACAGTCTTAATCTTGCAGCTTCTGTTTTTGAAAGTTCTTCTCGGCATCGGCGTGCTGCCAGTAGCCACACTTGCCCATCTGGCTAGCTTCCACTGCAAGGGGTAAGAAGGTCTTGATGCTTTTTCCTCAGAGAAATAGTGGTGGTGTGTTAGTTCATGCACCTTTCTGAGCTGTGCTGCTATTGGAATAAACTCTTCCTGACAACGTGCCCCTCTCTTACTCAGCCAAAGCTTGTAGTGCCATCTACTTGATACCGTGACAGATCCTAAATTTAGGAGCTAAACCAGACTGGAGACAGAGAAAGATTGCTAGGATAAGGATGTTGGCAGATTCATTGCGGGTCTGTGTTCTGGGCTGTAAGCCTTGCATTTGATGGGTTCAGATTTGGCAGATGACATTTATAGAAGCAGTGAAAATCAGGGTGAAGTAGTGTGACTGGGGAAGCAGGACCATGTGAAAGAGAAGCCATATGCTGCTACAGTGGCTTCTGCTCTGCACACACCTCCCCTGTAATGTCCTTACCTCAGTGTCACCTCGTGAAAGCACGTTAAGCTGGGCTGTCCCCAAATTCCCAGCACAGCCCTCCCCTTTAGTAGGTGTATTATGATCAGTTGATAGGACTCTGTGCCACTTGGCTGCCATCTGAGCAAAGGTTGCTCTCAGCAAGGTTAACTTTAGTGTAATTTATCCTAGTCTTATGTGACATTATAAAAAACTAAATCAACACCCCACCCCCCTAAAAAAAAAAAAACTCACAAAAACTCTCAAAATATTTGCCTTTTCTTCAAAAAGGGTATTTTTTTTCCCATCTTAAATCACAGTAACTTCTAATAGCTGGTAGTAGTTAACAAATCCAGTGGCATCATCCTACCCTTGGGTGATAGCTGGTGAGGAGTGCTGCAAGGACACTGCAACAGAGCAGTCTCGTGGCATTTCCCAAATACTCAGCCAGGCGAGCTGTGCTCTGCTTTGTTTTAATAAACCAGTTAGTAGGTCTGTTTTTTCCAAGGTGCTGAAAGCCTGCTGATTACCCCAGGCAATGTCACAGGCTTGGGCAGGAGTGGCTGGAGAGCAGCCTGGCGGAAAGGGACCTGGGGGTGTTGGCTGACAGCCCCCTAAACATGAGCCAGCAGTGTGCCCAAGTGGCCAAGAGGGCCAATGGCATCCTGGCTTGTATCAGGAACGGTGTGGCCAGCAGGACCAGGGAGGTGATTATCCCCCTGTATTCCACACTGGTGAGGCCTCACCTTGAGTACTGTGTCCAGTT
>VXBZ01005949.1:232956-423848 GCA_013399135.1 Heliornis fulica | reverse complement strand
AAGCTGCTCAGGCCCCAACACTACCAAACCCCAATTCCTGTTAGTTTAAAATGAAGAGCATGTTAAGGAATATAGGCAAAACTAGTACACAATTTTCAAGGTCAGGTGTGAGCACAGATTTCATGGAAGATCCAATTTTGAACATCTGGAAATGAAAAGCTTGATTCTAGCCTAGACAGTATGAGTAATCCCGGGAAACATGCTGCAAATGATACTGATAGGCCTAAGGACTCAGGTTTGTTGGAATTTTTGAAATTCAGAAGTCTTTAAGAACTTATCTGTTACTCTAAAATTGTCAACAGTCTCCATTTCTTGTCAGTCAGTATTCATTTTAAAACTCCATTGTCTCTCCCATGGAACAAAAATGCTTTTATGTAAGGGATCATGTTGTACATATTCTTGGTGTCTTGTATCTTTGATTGTGTCTAGGTGGCCCTGCTTGAACATGGGGGTTGGACCAGGTGACCTCCGGAGGTCTAACCTCAACCACTCGGAGATTCTGAGATACAATAAGAAGGTTGTGGTAACAAGAAGAGGCATCCGTTCTCTGTCTGTTTCAGTAGTTATGCCCTGTTGTCACAGACATCACCAAGACACCCACTGAATACACTACCTATCTGCATTGGTGCAAGAGAGTTCTCAGAAATGGTCTTTGACCATTGCTGAAATCTTACCCATGACATGGAAGAAGCAGAAATTCGCTAATCGGGAAGTGCTTCGTTTTTCTCAATGTAATGTAACAGTAATTTGTCCTCCATAAGAAATAAGAGAATTCCTGCAGATATTTTGAAGAAAGAAATATATAACAGGCACACAAAACAGATGTCCCATGGAAGTGTTTGTTTCTACCGAGTAGCCAGTGTTGGGATGTAGCTGTGGTTACCAAGTAGCTGAAGATAAACAGAGAGGAAGATGTATACTGTTTCCTTTGTCTCCCAAGGGAAAAATGATAGAACATAAACATTTTACAAAAGTTTTCAGTCTTGCTTACTTATGATGCCTGGCATTTGAGAAATTCAAGATCAAATTAATTTTCTGTACTCCACCTTTTAAATTGGAAAAACCTCTGTTCATATAAGCAATTTTGAAACTGCATTTTATAATTTAATTTTTTTAATCTTACATTCAGTAACTCAAGAGTAGCTAAATGAGTGTAGTAAGACCGTGATTAAAACTAATAAATAACTTAATTTTCATATTTTTTTCTTGAATCATCTGCTGTCTTTGTGTTTGATGGGGTTTCTGTTTGATTCTAGCAAGTGGTTATCCAGGCAATGTAGTGAAGAAGCACGAGCACAGACATATTATAAGAAAGAGACATACTTTATGGAGAATAGTTAAATCAGAAAAATAAGTCAAACCAGACTCTGCTCCTATGCCCTGAACATAAAATAATTCTCACCTCTCCTAATTTTCCCCCTCAATTTTTTTTCTTCCAATAGATGATTTTTCCCTCTTAGAAATAAATGCAGTGATTGTAAATTTTATGTTCTGCCTTCAACGAGTATCAAATACAGATTAAAAAAGGAAAAGCTTAGGCAAACCTCTCTACTTTCTCCTTTGATTTGTATGAAGCCTTTTTTTACCTGCCATCCAATACCAATATGGATGTCAACATTATCATGTACAAAATATCAATACAGTTCATTTTCCTGAAAAGCCTAAACATGACCACCAATGTTTTTATTGCAGAGAGTCTGTGTGATGATGGTGCTCACTGTGACACATGGCAGAATGTCAGGTAACTTCAAGAAGCACTGATATTGCAGGTGGTGAAATTAATGGTGATGTGTACATGAGGTAGTTTGAGGTTCTGTGGTAGTGTCATCTCTCCCTTTGACATCAGTGGTGGAACAACCATAACCTCAGAGGATAAAAGAGACAGTTTTCAGACTCGGAGTTTGCATTAATGCCATCTCCCTCTGGCAGAACAGCCTGTGTTGCTGTATAATCAGTTTATAAAGATACAGCAGCCTGTTTAATCACACCGAGTGTCAATGCTGGCATTTGACTTGAGCATGTAGATCCCCAAAAGATTAGAGCTTGTTTTGTTCCATGGCAGGATTTCAGTGCACAGACAGCTCTATAAATATTCCCCCAAAGCTATACCATCTAAACAAATTGCTGTGTGCTTTCAGGTGGTGTCATATGATGTCGCAGCACTTAAAACAGGACACGAAAAGCAGGGATTGTGAGGAAAAAAAAAGCGAAAAATTTCAGAAAAAATTCGAGACTGCGCTTTTAAGAGCAACATACATCTTTGATAAACCAGAGGAAGCAGGAATGCTGATCTTTTGAAAGTAATGTATTGAGCACTTAATATGCTGAGATAGTTAATTATTACATGTTCTGCTATTCTGAACTAAATCTGAAGACCCTATGCTTTTTTTTTACAAATGCATCCATCAGGAAATTCAGTGAGATATTTGACAGGGAAAAAAAGGAGAGTAGATATCAGATTTTTTTTCTGTATTAAAGAATAAAATATTATTGAGATGCAAAAAAATAATTTCAGCATGTGTACATGTCCTAAACTATGCTGACATGTATTCACCCAGTATGGCAATCGTTTGTCGATATTTAAAAAATAACAGGTCTTTGTAACCAGTATTGAAATATCATATTTATAGGAATATAAATTCTCAAAAAATTTGATTTACTTTCTAAGAAGAAAAAGCATGAATAACAACAATAGCAACAACAACAAATTATGTGTATTTTTTACAAATGCAAAATTCCCATTTTATTATAATTTTTTCAGTGTTTTCTTAAAAAAGATTTCTCATGAAAGTACTTCATAGAACTCTCCATATGCATTTAAGTGAGATGTCCAAAACACAAGAATGCACACGCAAAGAGAAGAACACACCTGTCAAGCACATTTACTACAGTAATTAATATTCTCTTGAATAGCATGTTTATACATTGTGTGAATATCAGGCTACTAAAGTTCCTCAGTAATTGTTGCCAAATTTTCATATTTTAATCCACATCATCTTTTATTTTGTTTACTCCTGAGTAAAGTTTCCAAGATAAAATTATTTTGAAAGCAAGAGACTCGGTACCATAAAAGTGAAAATAGGAATGGACAGAAATAGAGCTTTTTTGAAACTCAGTTGATTTCCTAAGATTAACATTTTCTAATTATGATAGAAATTTTTTTTCTATAATGTTTGTTTCATTAATGTGGTCCAGAGTTGAATGAAAACAAAGTAAAAAAAGGAATATATTAGATACTAATGAAGAGTATTCTCATCTTATAGTTATATTGGAGTTCTATTTTCAGTCTTCAAACTTAATGAGATAGGGGGAAGTAGCCTAGTGATATATTTTGCATTAAAGTTTGGATGTTTTATTGTTTTGTACATACCAGTGTTAATTTTTCTTTAGTTGTACTTTCATTCTCATTTGACTTATATAAATCCTGTTTGACAGTGACCACTACCTTAACGTATAAACATCCAAAATACAAAGAAAATATCGTAAAGCTCAGTGAAAGCAAAAATTTATGTAGGCACTATATCCTTTTTAAAACATGCGTGGGAGGATTTTTTTATTCGGATAAACACAATAAATACTGGTATAAACATTTGCTGAGAGACCTCCTCAAATCCCGGATCTCTTTGTCTTTTGCTTTCTACTGTTCTTTCCTAGCCTTTCTTTATATGGCCAGAATATATTGGTATTTCTGTCTAGACACGAGGTGGTTACATGACTACTGCAGGGAACAGAACTCGAAAATTTTAAGGCACTTTTTGGGTAAAAGGAAAAAGCAAACAAACAAACAAATAACCCAAAGCCCACTTTCCAACTCCTTACATGTAATTATTTATAGGAATTTAACACACAGAAGAGAATAATTGCAAGGAATATCTAAAGCATAGCAAAGTCATGGAGATTTTTGCCTGATTCATTCATAAATCCTTTATGGCTCCATCTGAAAATCCTATATAGTATAGTCCCTATGGACATTTTGCTTTCTGACAGGGAAGCCTAATGGCTTCATGAAGTACATCACAAATTAGATACTTTTTGGGCTTGTTGGTTTGGCCAACTTGAGAAATGAAAATTTTAATTTGAAAATTAAGATGTTTTCTAAAAATGTGGAAATGGAGAAGCATAGTGGATATTCCTAGGGCTCTCCCCACAAAGATCTCAGGTTGTTTGCTCTGTGCTCTCTTAAACATACAGAAAAAAGTGTAACTGATCTTATGTGCAAATGAATTTGACACCTACAGACAGATTTCAACTTCTCTGTGATGAAGTGACTATGACATGGATTGGACTAAGCATTTGAGGTCGTCTTATTTTAATAATAATGGAAAGAGAATAAACCCTCTACAGTTCAAAGGTTCATGTGTCTGGTAAGATCCTTAGTTTTGATCGTTACAAGTATGAAGCCATCTTTTCCTTCTTTGGGTGTAGCAGCAGGAGCTTAGCCATTGCAACGCTTCTCCCTTTCTGCCTTCGTGTCTCTGAGAGCAGGAGAAGCACATACTCTCCTCTGCACGCCAGTCAATTTACTGGACAACAGTGTGGTCTCTTTGTTGGAGATGCAGGGCAAGACTATCATATTCCTGTGCCCTGTTCCTAATTTGAGTGCTTGTGGAGTGGCGGTTAAAAGGTAGCCAAGTGCTTTTGACAAACACAAATCAATCAGAAATTGCAATCATAAAGTTTTAGAGTAGGTGAAGTGCAGAAGATCAGTTCTATATTTGTGCACCTATAATTACTTGTATTACTACCCCAAAATGAAGCGTGCCACATATATATTGTTGCGGCGATAAGCCAATGGATGAAGTGTGTGAGATCATTGTGTGGTAGTTCATATTTAGTATTTTTTTGCTACCTAGAAGCTAAAATTCTGACAGTGACATCTTAAAAAAAAAAAAAGGAGAACTCAGAAATCAAGCTAAACTTCCATATTTCAATACTAGGATAATAAAGCAAGATTATTAAATGATCCATTTATAGGCTTAGAGAGTTAAGTGATAGAAACCCAGACAGCACAGATTTTCTAAGAACAAATTATGTCAAACCAATTTAATTTCCTCCTCTGACAGGATAACTGGCTCAGTTGATGAGGAAGAAGCTGCAATTGTACTGTACATTGACTTCAGTAAGGATCTTGACATTGTCTCATGCCACATTTTCATAAACAACATGCAGTCATGCGAAATTACCACAGAAATTATTTAAAACCTCCTCTTGAGCAGAAGCTGTGAGTGATTTTTTTCTTCAATGAAGACAGCAATTCTCATGTAGCTTTGCAGAGGTCTGTCCTAGACCTGATTCTAATCTATTTCTAGTAATTTGCTATGCGATACTGTAGATGACGCATTTAAAAAATGCATAGATTGAACGCAGGTTATGGTGCAAATTCTTCTAAGAACCAGCAATAATTTAGAAATGTCTTAAATTAAAGTAGTGATCTGAACAGGTGATGAGATCCAGTAAAGAGAAGTCCTACCTTTCAGGACAGATCAAATGCATAAATTCTAAAATACGGTATGATTCGGTTAGAGATGATATTGTAAAAATAGAAAAAACTAAAAGATGTAATGGATGACAAGATAAAAATTAGTTACAATTATTGTACTGTTGGAGAAACTACATCTATTTCAGAATTATCACATGTAAGACATGGACAGAAATTTTTCTGCTCTACTTAGTGCTGATGAGGCCTCCTATGATTACACTTTAAGGAAATGGAGATGTAGGCAAATCCAAGCAGGGAAAGAGTTTTAGTAAGAATGACATTTAAGAAAAAGAGGACAAATTTAGGCAATTTTACAAATGGGAATATAAATGAGGAGGACATGTATTCTCACATTACAGAGGCTAGTATACTGAAAAACACACTAAATGCTTCTTCTCTGTGCTGTACTGGCAGGGCAGGGCAATAAAATACTGACTTAATATGTAGTAAGGGAGATTTAGGAATATGTTTTAAAGGTAAAAAAGCAGTGTGTGGAACTAGCTGCTGATGCAGACTGAAGTGTTTCATTGGAGTTTTTTAAAATGGCTTGGATATATGCTGAGCTTCCTTATTTTTTCACTTCAACATTTTTAAGACTGTTGAAAACATGACTTCTTTGTTCTTATAAAATGCAAGATTCAGGTAGCAACTTCTCTTCACAATTTTTATTACAATATTTTACAGTTTCTTTCCAATAAGAGGTGCCTAGACTTTAAAGCTTACAGAATTTTCTCTCCACTTACCAAAAAACAGTTTCTAAAATTCTTTGGGATACTGGGGCAAAATTTAAAATATCAACAAAGTATTGTAAAATGAAAAAAAAAAGAGAAGAAATCTAAAGGGCAGATTTGTGATAGGTGCCATTTATTTACACTGTTCTGGTTTTCAGAAAAGTAGTTGTCTTCCTTCCCCTATCCACATAACTCTGTGGAGATATATAATACTAGACTATGTCTTTCCCCTCAGCTCTTATTATATTACACAGTAGGGTTTCTAAAGATCAGAACTGTACATTGCAATTTGGTGTACAAGTTTATAGCTTGATTCTACCTACCAAGCACAAGCACACAGATTACCTGAAAGTACTTGGAAATCTGCAAGCTTTTTTGACTAATTTATGGGTATTGGGTATTCTGATGAGTATGTTGCAATACATGTTGCGTTGGAACAATGTTCTTCAGAGAGAACAGTTTCTACAGAAAGAAGAAACGGTGACTGATGTTGGGTGTAGCACATGTGTAAGCACAAACTCACACTGATTTGCAGTGATATGCCATCTCATACCAACGAGCAGTCCAGGTTGCCGGCTGAATGACAGATTGTAAAAAACAAGAAGTGTCTGCCAGATAGCGGATGGCTGCAATATTGCCTTGTTTCTTTTTATTTTCTTCTAGGAATCCAAAACCAGCCATTGTTCAAACTGTTTTCCCCCTGTTCTGGGATAAGAAACAGACCCCTGAAGTCTCTGTGATCCCTCATGTCAAGTGGCCACCTCCTGATGCTGCGGATGCCAATGAAGCCAGGGTCTCACTGACTTATGGGAAGATCAGGATGTGTGTTACGGGAAGAGTGTACAAATAAAATTTGATGCAGAAAAACTTCCCATCTGTATGGAAGAACAGAGAGAGGAGAGGAAGGGTAAAGTGTTGGTGGTGTAGGGCAAGGGTAAAAGGAATGTGATGGGTATTACGTTCTGTCCCATGAATGTGAAGTCTTTCTCTGCAGAAGGCAGAAAGTGGTGTAGCGGAAAATGTGGGCACTGTAAGAGTTCCAGGTTTGTAGAGTCAAGCCCATAGAGAGGTGATGTAATGCCAAGAGCAGTCATGCCCACAGAGTCACAGCTCCTGCCATGAGTGTTAGCAAAGGGTGGTGTCATAGAATTTTGGAATCATAGAATATGTTAGGTTGGAAGGGACCTTTAAAGGTCAGTCACTCCAACTCACTCTGCAGTGAGCAAGGACACGTTTAACTAGATAAGGTCATTCAGAGCCTCATCAAGCCTACCAGTGGCACCAGGCCTGGGGCCTCTACCACCTCACTGAGAAACTTGTGCCAGCGTCTCACCACTCTCATAGTAAAGAACTTCTTCCTAACATCTAATCTAAACCTACCTGGCTCTAGTTTAAAACCATTACCATTACTGGATTACTGCTATAAAGTCTTCTCTAAGCTTTCTCTTCTCCAGGCTCAACAACCCCAACTCTCTCAGCTGGTCTTTGTAGGAAAGGTGCTCTTCCTGGCCCTCCTCTGGACCTGCTCCAAGAGGTCCATGTCCTTGTGCTAGAGCTTCCAGAGCTCACACAATATTCCTGGTATGGTCTCACCAGAACAGAGTAGAGAGAACCAGCTCTCTTCACCTGCTGGCCATACTTCTTTGGATGCAACCCAAGATGTAATTGGCCTTCTGGGCTGCAAGTAACATTGTTGGCTCATGTCCAGCTTTTCATCCATCAGTGCCCCCAAGTCTTTTTTTTGCTTTCTATCAAGCAAGGTCTGCTTTCTATCACGAGATGCTTAGGGACATGGTTTAGTGCTAGGATGGCAGTGCTAGGTTAACGGTTGGACTCAATGATCTTAGAGGTCTTTTCCAACCAAGATGATTCTATGATTCTATGATCATGTCATGGGAGGTGGTAACTCAGGACAGCAGTGGTTTCTAGGGATGCAGTGGTCAGGGTAATGATTTATTCTCCTTTTCTGCTTCTCCCTTTCTTTGATCCAGTGCAAGGTAGGAAAAGGACAGAGAGAAATCTCCAGGAGTAAGGTCTACTGTCCCAAACAGAAGGTCTTCTCTGCCTTACTGCTGGAGGTGACACACTGGCCTACAGAAGTACGCCTGTTGTTTATCTTCTCTCTTACCTAGAGGTGAGAAGTGAAGCTGATAGAAAGAAGTGTTTCTATCATTTATCATGATTTTTTTTTTTTTAGAACCACTAAGTTTGCACAACATATGAAATAATACATTATGTAACAGATCCATTAATTATTAGAAAAAAGTCTGTATTTGCAACACTACCAATACCAGTTCTTCCTAACCCCGGGCTTTGCTTATGTAATATTTTAAACATAACAGGGTCCAGGTATGGTGAACCAGGACTGATATTGGTACCTACATGCGTCTTGGCAGATTCTTTAGAACTTGAGAGTCTTAATGGTCCCAGTACAGCAGAAGTCATAGAATGACAACAAATGCATGCACATTTGTAAAAATAGTACTGTCAGTCAGCCTGTAAACTAAAATGAAGATAAGGATCTTGAGTAAATAAGGTTTCCTCAGTGACGTCATTCAGTGCTCACTTAACTGTACTGCTTGGCACCGGAAGTTTCTTCATTATATTCCTCCATGTTTTTTTTTATAACTACAAAACTGTATTGAGTGAAAGAAGAGAAAAACACCTGGTAAAGTGTCCTTGCATGTTCCAAGATCCCTTAGAGTCTTAGTGAAGCTTTTTCTACATGAGCTATTACGAGAAATATCTGGGATTTAAGAGTACTTGTGGCAAGGTTATTCACTTCACAGATCTCCTCACTGTTGCAAAAATAGTCTGAGAAGCAAAAAAAGTTTGATCCATTTTCTGAACATAAAAGTAAAGCTTCCTCTTCCATTGAAGAGACACCTTATGTGAGAGTTGAATCTTGTTTCTTGATCCTGGTCAGAAAGACCACTGCAAACACTGACTTTTTTTTAAGGTTTGGTTTCTGTTAGGTCTACAAAAAATAATACTGTTCCAGCCAATGGACTGGAACTCAAAGGCTGCTAGAGGAAGATGAGATAAGACGATCCAGTTTGGTGCCTGAGTCTGACATCAGTGATAAGGCATTTTTGTAAATAAGGACACAGTTATTTGAGTAGAACCCTGATTTCATCCAAGTGCATACTAATATAGGCTTTACCTGAATAACAAATTCACACACACTGTTTTGGGATATCTGGGTAAGAAAATGGTGGTACTGGAACACAACTTCTTGTTCAAACCACGATGTTCTGCATTCCAGTATCTGGATTTCAGTAGCTGTCAAATTCAACTATAGCATAATTATTCTCTAAAAATACCTAAACTATCTTCAACACAATTATTGTAAAATTCTAATATTGTAACTGCCTTTTGATGGAAAATAATATTAAAAAATTCCCCCCATGAAATTCTGCAGTTCCTATGATCACCTGCATGTAACAAAATTTCTCCCCTTCCCTCACAGACTCCCAAAACTTCCAATGCAAGCGCCTGTGTTTTACACGGTGAAAGTGATTTTTACATTATTATTGCTAATATTAGTCTGTAGACAACTCCACCCTTCCTCCACTTTTGATCTTGACTCACTCATACTGACTGCTTATATTCTACACATGATGCTAAAGAATTACAGATCCATTTTGGGCAACAGATGTTATGTGTTGGGCTTTTGATGTGAATTATAGGTGCAATACTGATGCTACTTTTACTTTACAGCTCCTTAGAGTGATTCCCAGTTCATGAATCTGAAAGCACGCTGTGTCCATATCCTTGTTCTCTGTGAGGAAAAGGCACAGATTTGCAGCACTTTCCCTTCCACAAATCCTATTTGGTACGTAAAGGAATCCTGGCCACGTGCTCAAGATGGGTGCCATTAAATGCTCCAAACAGGTACTGATCTGGATGATTATAAAGAACTGGGACGCTTAGTAATAGAAGCATCATACACATCCAAAAGAAAGCATAACACCTATCTTAGGTAAATAAATTGGGGGTTTGTTGCTTTCTAATGTGCTAATCTTGGGTCTAGGAATCTTTTAACTTAGTTAATTGAGTTTAGTATGTGAGGATACAGAAGAAAAAAGTATGAATCACTGAATGAGGAATTGCAACATCAGGATAAGAAAGAGATCCTGAACAAATGGTATACACTGAATACCTCTTTCTATGTAGCTTAGAAATTAGTAATTTGCATAAATGGAAAAACCCTCTGAAAGAATTTCAAAAGAAGCCAAAATTTTCTCATGGTACATAGACATATTTCTGCGCCACCAGCAAGAACCACTGCTTAAAACTTCGTTCAGAAGAAAAGAAAGCAAGCTGGGATATTGCTAATACCTGCTAGTTTATTGCAGCACCTCTGGAAATAGTTTTATCTTACTGCCAACTGAAGAAGGTAGCTTGATCTTGCATGTTCCTGTACAGGAAAATCAGAAGACTTGTTCTCAGTTTATAAAGAGAAAACAGAGTTAAATAGAAGTTTGGAGAGTTGCTTTGCCAGTTTTCTAATGTAATGAGAGACATTTAATCATGCAGGAAGGATGAGAACAGCATTTTTATTCCTAGTGAAAAGATAATAACTATGGTAAGTGTGAATTTTGCCTTCTTTTATAAGTTACTGTTCCACTGATGCTGTTTTTCACAGTGTTAACTGGCTCATCTGGAGGTCAGATGTTGTATGACCAGTGACTTTTGGATTCACTTGATAGTAGGGGGTCTGGAAAGGGACAGGGAGGACCAGCAAAAGTGGGCTAGAGCAAGCACACAAGTACTTTTGTAGTTCTTGGGACATTAATCTGCCTCTTGGCTCATAGAGGGGGACTCCTTTTTTCCCCTGTGTTTACAGTCATTAAGGTATAGCAGCAATTCTCTCTGGTGCCCTCTGAGTAGAGGGAAGTAAAAAGAGTTAGACTAGAGCTCACAAATCTGGAAAGCACGGGAGGGACAAGGAATCCTTTGGGCACAGAGTGACAGAGAGTAAGGTCAGTGCTCAGAAGACAAAAGCTGTTGATCCAAGGACTGCAGAGCCTTGATGTATCACAGATACTAGGCAGATGTTTGCCGCATTTGCTCCACTGCCAGATCCTTCTGTTGTTTCTGGGCGATCATCCATTTACTCTGTTGCCTCAGCTACAAGGTTTTTCTTTCCTGCCTGACAGCTGCCGATACCCTTTTTGGCAACAGTACTTCTGCTTTACTTGCTCAGTATTCCTTGTTTAAAGAGAAACTTGGTTTTACAGAAATAATTTCAAAATTTCTGTCGCTGATTAAAATGTAAAATCTTCTCCTGCCAACAAATTCCAAATGTAGGACTGTAAATCTTAGCAAAAGAGGTAAGGAGCAAACATTCCTGAAAAGAAGATGAACTGTATAGCCTTATCAGTAGATAGCTCTTTTCCTGGTATCAATTTTCATATAACATTTCTATTCTGATTTTCTAAAATACTTTCCAAAAGTCAAACCTAAAAAAAACTCTAACTGGAAGATGTGAATTTTGAGATTTTCTTTTAAATCAGGCAAAACAGAACATGTTGAACATATCACATATCATGTGATCTAAAAATTCAGAACAATAGTTCAGTTTCTCAATGTACAGAAGAATTTAGTGACAAAAACTAAACACAGTCATGGGCTCCTGAGTTATTCTTTGCAAAATGAGGAAAGCCACACACTGTACACACATCATGTACTAGTAAATGTGAACATGAGCAAATGACAATAGTGGGGAGAAAAGTGGAAAAAAACATCAAATGAATCAACTTGCTGATGAAACTTTTGCCTCTCAAAAATGTTTAATAAAAGTAATTAGTGTAACACTGAAAATTTTGGCAACATCAGAAAAACTATTGTTTCTCTCTATCCTCCCAGATGTCATTGTGGTCGTAAAAGGGGCAGAACAAACTTGAAAATGGATTTGCTGCTCTCAAACTTGTCACAACTCTTTTGCACACTGCATTGCTGAAGTGAAATTTGCTGTAAAAATGGTAGGTCTGCATCATCTACCCAAGGAAAATGCACAAGGAAGCTTTTCTGTTAATTTGTCATTTGGTGTTAAAGGTATATTGCAGTTATGACAAATGTAATCACATTTCATTGTTGTCTGCAGAAGAACTCATTTGATCATGCCTGTAATACATGTCTAAGCTGCAGATATGAAAAAGGCTATTAAAACCTAAGTCATACAACACTTGCAATGCTGAACATGATGCATACCAGTTTCACCTCTGTGACTGGTATCTATGGCTTCCTGTTGATAACGATGCTAAAATGTGAGTGACGAATGGGTTATTTTCATCCTATTCTCCTTACTTACCTCAGCCAATGTCAGGAGAAGAGTTGATCTGTATTATTTTCTGCTATGGTCTTTGTTATGAAAATGAAGCATCAGGGTATTCATTTCCATCAGGAGCAGAGAGGGGCAGAAGCAGGAACTGAATACTGCAGACTTCAGGACTTTAGATAGAATATTACTGACAGTATTATGAATAGAAATAGCAGAAGTGTAGGATACAAATACATGTAAGATTTATTTATTTTTTTTTTTAGGAAAAGTGTAGATTAAAAATGTTAATGGCTAAAAAATGTTGCATATGTAGATTTTCAGAAGCCAGAAAATATTTTAGTAGTACAAACTCTAAGGTTTGCAATGGCACTTCAGTTCCAAAGGCAAAGAAATCCTTTTAAATATTTGACTCAAAGTCTTATTGCATATGAAGGAATAATTAGGTTTTAATTATGCAATCTTCCACCCCTAACAATGTAGGAGGGGTTCACATCTGACATTCCGTATCATCAGAATTCCCAGACCGAATCACATAATGTGAAGAGTTTGTGGTTCTGCATTGATGGTGCTGCCCTGTGCTGCTATAGGCATTTTGATATCTTGTATATATTATGAGGGCACTAATAATATTTGGGCACAAGAAAGAGTAGCACAGCATAAATCTTTCACCTTTACAGGCACAAGAATGAATACAGTGAACAACCAGCACTGCTTGTGTATTTGCTATAACAAAGTCCTGTCATTTGCGGAAAGTCTGCAAAGAGAGGAACATTTCCAAAAGTAACCCAAACACAGCAACACATAGTGTTCTATTTTTAAAACTGAATGTTAAGACCACCAGCCTCTCTGAGAACATTACTGCTTGGTAACTTGTGGGGACCGAAACTGCTTTCTTTCTGCTTCCTCTCCCTTCTTACTGTACTTCTGTGTCATGATGCTGCATACGGAGTTTTAGTCAAACAGCCGTTTGACTACTTCTGGCAAAATCCACATGTATGCTTTGCATCGCCCTGCTCAGGCTCCCTGTAGCTCCATTCTTTGATCCCTCCCCCTTCCCTGGTTCCCCAAGCAGTCAGCCTGATAAACAAGATTCTGGAGCCCCATCACTGATCACTATGCAAATCCTATCGAGCAGGGCTTCCCCAGCCTCTCCCCCTTCTCTGATCTCTAGGGAACTGTCCTAAGTCCATTCCCTTCCCATTTCTTTGGAAGGGAGTATTCTCATTGAAATTTCCTTTGAAATAAATCAGCCATATGCAATGACAAGCAGCAAGTTGTGAGGAAATGGATGAAAAACTCAGGAATTTATAATTCCAATCCACTGGTTTTAGAATGGTTGTAGTAAAATACTACGACTTCATATAAAAAAAAGGTATCCTGAAATGAACTGGAAAAGTACCTAATGTCAGTATAAAAGACCTTATAATAACTTGTGGGAATAAGATCCTAATTTTTCTTGGATACAGTTTTAGCAGTATAAGCAATTTAACCAATTTTATTCTTTCACTCCAAACATCCTGCTTTATGTTTTATCTTACTTTAATCACTTGCAACTGGAAGAGACTTTTGCTGGACGTAGGCCCTAGCATTTGAGTCTATTAACATGAGGGAAAGCATTGATCCCTGAGACAGTAGGAGACAGAGGAGTAAAAAACTTGGAGTCAGGACCCTGAAACATTAAGCGAACCCTCCCCCATTTCTGATGCTGGAGGAAGTAGATATCTTCCAAAGATCTGTCAAATAATTGCTAGTCCCTAGTTTGGAAGCTATAGATCTAAACCGAGAAACCCTACTGTGCATTCTGTAACCTATATTTTACTGTTCAAAGTCAGCTTTGATTTCATAATGCTGGCAGGGTCTGCTAGCACAGTAACTGAAGCTTTTGTATTTTAAAAGACTTACAAGTAATATTCCTAGGATTTCTAGGGGAAAACACTTCTTACAAAGATACACTTTTCCTCTTAAAGACTATGTGCATTTTTGCCAAGATTTCGGTCAAATTGGATGCAATTATAAATAGAAAAGACTTTAAAAGCATCTAAGGCTTCGATTTTCTTCTCCCCTTTTGCATGGCACTCCTCCTTCCCAGCTCTTCCAAACACTTCATATGAAGAAAGACTGTTTATTCTGTTTGGTCAATTAGCAAGATATGTTCCATGAGCAGAGTAAAAGGCGAACTTTTGTCACCCATTGGCAGATTTCCCTTCCCATTCAAATAGGAAATGATTTGTGCGCTTTTTTGCCGTGTCCCTCCCCCTAGTTGCTTTATTACTTGGACAAAACCAAGGGAAAATAAAATTCTTTCCCCAGCTCTTTGAAGCTGTTCCATGGAATATTTTATTTTTAAAAACAACACTTGTTCATCTTTATACCCTTCCTATGGCTGCTTCCAACACAGTTCTCCCCGCATCATGGAAGAGTTTTCCTGTTCCCATTTTCATTCTTAGACATTTGAGCCTGGGGGAGGTACACTACTCATGTAACCATGCAACTTTGAGTGTGCAGCCAATTAAAAGTGAGTAGCCAAAGTAAATAACTGAGCTAACCCTTGTGTTCGAGGAAAAGGGAGGTGCATGGGGAAGAACACAGAGGAACATGTTGTAGATTAGATGTGGTTTAGACTTCCGGTATTGGAGGGTGGATTCGGTGAACACAGTTGTCATCTTTGACAATCAACATAGCTATTAAGGCTTTCTTCCTTTTTATGACAAGTGTTGGAGCTGCATTGGTAGTTCCTTTCTCACTTACTTATTCCTACTTTTGGACAAGCTGCTATTTCACAACATTTTTTTTTGTGTGTTGCTAAGAGGACTTTTTTTTTTAATTCTGTGTGTATGGTTAGGAAGTCCAGTAAGACCAAAGAATGTTCTTTCTACAGTGACTTTTTACAGAGCCAAGAAACTCATCAAGCATCCCGAGGCTGGTTTATGTTGGTATCAAGCAGATATTCAAGGTGCACTGTTAAAAAAAAATTCACAAGACAGAGAACAAATCCATTTGTTTTTAGCTATGTTGCAAACACATACAGATCATAAATTTGAGGGAAATCATATTTTCAGAAGTATTTCAGGGTCAAATCCACAGTGGGTACAAATGGGTGAGTCAGTGGAGAGAGTATTTTACATCTAATTAGCTGGGGTTATGACATTTGTATCCATTGAGATAGGCAAATTAAGTAGGCAGATTTGTGTCCATTGGGGTAGGCAGATAGGCCGAGTAGGTAAGGTCTGATACATTATCTTCTTCAGAAGGTTGTCTTTCAGAGAACAGCAAATGCAGGGACACAGAAATACAAGAATATTCATGTGGAACCCAAAGAATTGTCATCTGTAATATCTGATGTGAAAATAACTGCGCACACAGTCAGCAGCATTCGTGCTTACCTCAGGCTGTCTCTGAAGGACATGTAAAGCCAAGGAGGTTTGCATCAGACTGTAGATGAATGTCTTGACTGGCAGTGGAGAAAGTTCTGGTGTGTCAGTTGACGAAAATACACCAAGAACCAGATTTTGCAAGTTGCAGGTATCCAGGTGGGAGTTTTAATGGTGACAATAATAACAATAATAATGGACTCTTTTTTTTGTTTGAAGCTGATAAGCAGCTGCTACAGCTCAAAGCTAGATTCACCAGCAGGTGGGTGACAGCAAATAAACTACAGCTGTGTTTGCTGTGGCTCTCATTTTATTTTGAATTATTTATAAATAGCACTAGCAGCAATTTAGGCATTACCAAATGATATGCCCTTTAAATGATTAGTTAATTTTTTTTTATCTTGAACACATTCTAACTGAGCAAGTAGGAGCTAGATGGAAGATAATGTCACACAGGTGCAGAGTACAATTCTTCTCAGACCCATGACTCCTGTTGTCACTTCAGCAATAATGAAGTTGTGAGTGAGCTTTTAAAAAGGAAATCCAGCTTGGGCTTTAATTTAACAATGTGCTGCAAAGCTCCTGACCACACAAATATTCCTCAAGCAACACCATCTGGATATGTCACAAAATTGACAGAAAAGCAACCTAAAATTTTAATGAGATGAAGTAAGACTTATTGTTCTTGCTCAATCTTGTCCTCATGCAGAAGATACTGGTATCCTGTTACATCTTCCCCAAATAACAGCAAGTGTTAATAGCACATAAATCTCCCATTTGAAATCCCATTCAGTGGTGCATCACCATTGTCCCATTCATGCTTTTGATGTTCTTCTGTTACCGTACCTGGAATATGCACAGCTGTGACATTCTAAGACCTGAACTGACCAATTTGCTTAGGCAGTCATTCATCTGTCACCTCTCATTTTTCCTCCAGACAACTCATCATTCCAGCTGCTAATATCCAAATATCTATGCTGTGTTTTTTCTCCTGTTCTGTTTTGCATGCTTAGAAGAGATTCCTTGTAAATATTTTCAAGGATCTGCTTTCAAGAACAGTCTCTTAAAATCCACATTTCTGAATACTCAGGTGAAACATTTGACAAAGACAGCTGTCCTGTCATACTGCCTAAGCATGACTTGTTCTCACCTTGTCCTCCCCTGCCTGACTGAGAGCATCTATTGTCTCATCTCCTAGATTATAAGCACTTTGGAAGAATGTTGCAGAATTTCTTTTAACTGTTTGCCCATCACTGCCAAGTGTCCTAGACATTGGGTGGGGAGAAAAGACCTTTCTGTCTCAGGAATAGGCTGAGTCTGTTGCAATACCTCGTAAAAAGTAATACCTGAATTATGAATGATGGTTGAGGATCTAAACTTGTAACCTCCTGTGCCCAGTGCTCTCTCTTCTTCCACACAGAGATGAAAGGGACCTGTATATACTGAGAAATGTTTTTAGCAAGAAAACATCAAGAACAGATTTACTGTACTGGACCTTTCTTTCTACTGCACAGACTGACACATCAGCTGTGGAGCCAGCCCTGCTCCAACATAGCAGAGATGCCTTCTGCTCAGAAGGCAGCATGGTGCCTTAAGAGCTGGGACCTCTGACACACAAAGCAGGGACATGCAGTTAGTGTTTCGACTGTGTGCATACTCTGATCCTACCTGTATCTGTTCTGCTCCACAAGGGAGGGGTCACTGGGAGCAGAGTGAAGACTGATGGTGCAGAACCTTTGTATCTGAGTGTGAGGATTATGATTTTGTCTCCTGTATTTGTCTGCTCACTAAGGAAAGGTAACCGCAACTGATATTTCACAACCCCATCTGAGTATGCTATGAAAGCAACATGTCACATTTTCATATCATTGAAGGCCAGGAGTCAGTGCCCACAGTCTCCTTGCTGCGAAAGATCCAGAAAGAAGGAAGGAGTAAAACAGTCTCATGGCAGTTTACTATCCATTTCCAGAGGACTCATGGAAAAAATCCAAAAAAAGAGGGGAGGAGAAGAGAGAGAAAAAAAAAAAAAAAAACAGAAAGATTAAGTATACCATAAGGATGACCAGGGAGCCCCAAAACACATTTTATATAGTTCAAAAGAAAATTTACTTCTTCACTGTCATGGAAAAAAATGTTTTGAGTCTGGGAAGCTGAGTTTGTTGCCAGTCCAAATTGAGGCACTGAAGAAACAAGCATGGAGTTACATATCTGTTCACTGAATACATATCTTTACCCCCATCTGTTCAAACCTCCCCTGTTTTCACTATATAGATGCAGTGCCTCACTGTGCCTGTGTCCCTTTTGGCTTAGGATGCTCTCCTCCAGCCTCTTCCCTACAACTGCCAGTTTGCTTCTTAAAATATGCTTGTGAAGGAGCACTGTATATTCCTCAGAGTTTCTGCTCCATTTTAGGAGGCTTTTCTGTGGCTGTGCCTAGCTTAGGGCAGCTGATGGTCTCCTCCTGTCCAGGGCACCACTGATGCTCTCAGCTATGTAAGCTCTGAGACTTGTACCCATTATAAGGCTTAGTTTTTCTTTAAATTCTGGGCCCTTAATGAGAAACAAAGCTCAGAGAAAATGCAAAAAAAAAACAGTAAGTGGAGCAAAGGCTCAGAAACCTCCAAGGAAGTGGAGGAGAGATAGTGAGAAGTGATAAAAGTGGGAGAAGTGATACAAGAAAAAAAATATCCTTGTCTGGAAGAGTCAGAGAGCTGTTGTGCCCTCATTTCCCTGTATTGTTTTCCATATTCCTTTTAGTGGTAGTTGTACCCATACTTCCTCCCCAGCAAGGAGACCTGCATCCTGTGTGGTGTAAGAACCTCTTCTACCATCTCCAGCCTTGCCTGCCATGTGTCCTCTTCTCTGTCAGTCTGGGGGGAGGGAGATTCTCCCCACTTTTTGGGGGGCTTTGTTGGCTGACAGGCGTGACAGAAAAGGAGGGGAGAAACCTGCTTGCTCCCTCCACAGGTCTTGGCTCACACACCTCTGCGTGTTACTTATGCAATAGAAATGAACACCCACATGACACTGGTCCCCTCTTACCTTTGCTGGAGGGTGTTGGATGGTAGATTGACAATTCAGTAACGTCATAGTGTAGTGTATAGCTCATGTTAATGGGTGAAGTGTAGCTTGTGATCAGCCTCAACTAAAGGTACCTGTGCCAGGCAGCAGGGTGGCTGTGCTGAGCGTGGACGGAGCGGGGTTCTGAGTGAGCAGCAGTGGCTGAACACCTGGTGGTACAGGGTCAGGCAAGCTCCACAGCAGGTGAGCTCCACAGGCTTCCTATTGGAAAGATATTCCTCTCCTACTGGAAACATCTTGCTTCAATAAACACTAAGCAGCGTGCTAACTCTTAACCCTGCCTCTGTATTTCCACCACTTTATCCTAATCACTTTTAATTTATTTTCCAGATTTGCTGGAAGGCAGTGTTTCCCCAGCACAGGCTTTATACAGATCAGTCCCTTTGCAGCCTTTCAGGTTTGATGTACAAATTTGCATTCTACATTAATGTAGGATGGAAAGCATGAAGAGGTGGTCAGGGTAATTTCTAGTGCATGAGATCTTACACAATGTTGTGATAAGCCTTGCAATCACTGAATCATTACACTAATTGTTTGTCACTGTGCACACATGCATATAATCAACAGCCTTTAACGGAATACATTACATTGCCCCTGTGTTGGATATGGTGTGTCTTAATCCATCAAGACGATGAGTTAGGAATATCTAGAAATGAATGTAGGAAAGTGTCTAAGCCAGAAGCAGAGGTTCTAATTATTTCACACTAAGTATTTTACATATTCACTAAACTGAGTTGCCATGCTGCTGGTAATTGTAATTGTCTTCTGTCAATGGCAGATGATCATTAAGTGATTTCTGTGTCTAATGAAAATTCATTTTAACTAGAAAATTGTTTTTGTCCTATCCTGCATTCACTTAAAGAAGCTTCTGAGCTGTTTGGAAGGTGTCTATACTGCTGTTTTTACCTGAATACACATCTTGAAATGATTTTCTATACTAAATAATACTTCATTGAGAAAATTTAAATGGGTGCATTTAATTCTTCAGTGCACCTCACGGTGATAACATGTAGAAGACATTTCTGATTTCCATAGTATGAACATAGATACTTGAAAATAAAAGGACTAATTTGTTTTTATCTATCACCACATTGGTATAAACAGATAGGAAGTTAATTGAAGTTACGTCCCTTTTTGAAAGCTGTGCGTACAGTGCATCAGTAAGAACCAGGTATTGAAGCTCAGAGATTCCAGAAGCTCATTGCAATCCATCTGAACAGCTATCAGACAAAATAAGTCTGAAAGAGCCTTCAACACTGAGATTAAAATCAAATAAAAGCAGGCCTTTTTAAGTGGCATAAAGATGGTCTAATGAATCTTAACTCTAGTGTTTGATTCAGTGAAGGCTGAGGGTCTCATCTCACCTGCTCCTGCTTTCCAGCCTCAGTCACTGAGGCCTTCCTATGCCCTAGGGCAGACCTGAGGAAGTGGCAAGTCATGGCCCTGGTTTCTCTGTCACACTAAATTTCTGCAACAAGTTTTATAACTGGAACCTTTAGCATTACTGTAATGTAACAACTTGCCTATAAATAGCATCATAAAAAACATATTATATATACAATGCTTAGAAAAGTGCTGGGTTTTTTTAAACTTTTGAAGTCAGTTTCAGTTGAGCTATAAGAATGTTACAAGCAATTTATTAATATATTTCAAATGGCATTTGAAAAGTAATCAATTATATTCCCAGTCTCATCCATGTTACATAGGAAAAAGACAGTGGAAAGGACAGAAAAACAGTAATAAAAAATACAGCAATTTATTCTTAATGTGGAGATCTGTCCTGTGTTGCAATACACACACACGCACATACACACAAAATGGACTTTCTGCAGGCCCCAGTTTGTCCTCAGATGTCTTAAGCCTGTGACAGGATGCTGAAGGGCAAAGGGATTCAGGAAGGCTGGGCTTTTTTAAAAAAAGAAGTCTGAAAGGTGCAGGAGCAAGACATCCCCATGGGATGTGAGATAAAACAGTGGGAGAGATGACCAGCCTGGCTAAAGAGGGAGCTTTTAGGAAAAAAAGAGCTCTGAGGAAAAATGTCTCCCACTCTTAGAAGAAGGGGCTGAAAAAATAAGAAGAATGCAGGCATCTAGTTATGTTATGCAGAGATAAAATTAGAAAATGCCTTAAGATTAGGACTTTTGATCTGCTTGAGGGTGGAATGGGTCTGCAGAGGGGTCTAGACAGGCTGGATAGATGGGCTGAGGTCAACTGTATGAGGTTCAAAAAGGCCAAGTGCCTTCAACAAGGACAATCCCATGCAGTCCTATAGGCTTGGGGATGAGTGGCTGGAAAGCTGCTGGGTGGAAAAGGACCTGAGGGTGTTGGTCAACAGCCGGCTGAATATGAGCCATCAGTGTGCTCAGGTGGACAAGAAAGCCAACAGTATCCTGACATGTATCAGACACGGCGTGGCCAGCAGGACTAGGGAAGTGATTGTGTTCCTGTACTCTGCACTGGTGAGACTGCAGCTCTAGTACTGTGTTCAGTTTTGAGCTTCTCACTATAAGAGGAACATTGAGGGGCTCGAGCATGTCCAGAGAAGGGCACCAAAGCTTGTAAAGGGTTTGGAGCACAGGTCTTATGAAGAGCAGCTGAAGGAACTGGGGTTGTTTATGCTGGAGAAGACCAGGCTGAGGGGAGACCTTATGGCTCTCTACAAATACCTGAAAGGAGGTTTTAGTGAGCTAAGGGTTGGTCTCTTCTCCCACGTAACTAGCAATAGGACAAGAGGAAGAGGTCTCAAGTTTCATCAGGGAAAGTTCAGATTCAATATAAGGAAAGACTTCTTCACTGAAAGAGTGATCAGGCATTGAAACAGGCTGCCAAGAGTGATGGTAGAGTCACCATCCTTGGAGCTGTTAAAAAATGTGTAGACATGGCACTCCAGAATATGGTTTACCTGAAAGGTGGTGTTGGACTGATGGTTGGACTGGATGATCTTAGAGGTCTTTTCCAACCTTAAAGATTCTATTCTAATATAGGACATGATTTCCACTTTTTATCAAATTGAGCAAGCTGCATCTACAGTGTATGGAACACCTGTATCTATTTTACTGACACAGATGAATACATTAAGCTATTTCAGGACTTCTTGCCACCAAGTGGATTGCATTCAATTGCTAGCCTCTCAAAAAACCTTGCTGAGAGTTACATCCAGATCAGCTTTTTTTGAATACCCTTGGATACACAGAAAGAACCCGCCCTATTTAGGTGGTTTGTAAAAAATGGAAAAAATAGTCAAGGCTTATTGAAAAGCTGAGCTATAGTGGTACTGTAGTCCAGATTTTCAGATTGTCAGTCCTTGAAATTTTAATGCTACTCACCTCCCACACTGTTATTTACTTTGCCTGATAAACAATAAAGCATGCTGGCAGAGAATTATTGTCCCATTGCATTTCTGTCCTACAGGCAATGGAAAAATACTTAGAAATAAATTGCCAGAGCATGAGTGCCATTTCTCAGAATTTCATGGGCTGCAGTCTTTGATGATAACACAGTTAATGTAAAATATGCTTTTTTACATAAATATTAATTGTACATAAAATCACTACAGCAAAGTACAAATACATCAGATGCTTTGTAATAGATTTTGCCTCAGCACTGGTGATTTTGCAGTATAGACTTCCTTCTCTTTTTTTTTCCCCTCCTAAAAGAGTAATTGTCCTGGAAATACCAAGCTGAGTGGTGAGTTTGATGTATGTGAAGGAAGGTTGTCAACCAGAGTGACCTTGAAAGGCTTGAGAATTGGGTCAATGTGAACCTCATGAAGTTCAAAAAGGCCAAGTGCAAGATCTTGCACCTGAGTTGGAGCAGTCACCAGTATTGGCGTAGACTGGATTATGCATGGATTGTCATCAGCCCTCCAGAAAAGGACCTGGAGATACAACAGTAAAGAGGTTACATATGACCCAGCAATGTGTGCTTGGAGCCCAGAAAAGCCAATTATACCCTGAGCTGCATAAAACAGAAGTATGGGCAGCACAGTGATGGAAGTGGTTCTCCCCCTCAACTCCTGTGACATTCCACCTAGATTACTGTGTCTAGCTCTGGAGTTGCCAGCGCAGAAAAGGCACAGACCTGTTGGAGCAGGTCCAGAAGAGGGCCACAAAGATGATCACAGGGCTAAAGCACCTCTCCTATGAATACAGGCTTGAGACAGTTGGTGTTGTTCAGTCTGGAGAGGAAAAGGCTCCAGGGACACCTTATTGCAGTCTTTCCATACTTGAGTTTATAAGAAAGAGTGAAAGAGACATTTTACCAAGGCTTGCAGTAACAGGACAATAAGTAATGGTTTTAAACTGAAAGGGGAAATATTCAGATGGAAGAATTTTTTTTTTTTAAGATGAGGGTGGTAAGACCCTGGCACTAGTTGCCCAGAGAAGCTGTGGGTGCCCCCTCTCTGGCACCCTGACAGTGTTCCAGGCCAGGTTGGATGGAGCTTTGGGCAACCTGGTCAAGGGATGGGTGTTGCTACCCATGGCAGGGAGTTGGATCTAGATGAGATTTGAGGTCCCTTCCAGCTCAAAAGGATCTATGGTTTTATGATTCTATGTTTCTAGGATTCCATACTCAAGGAATTCTATAGATACTGAAGTTCATAGCATGGTAGAGTTTAGAAAGTGGAAATGGAGTGCTGAACTAGATGATCTAGAGGTACCTTCTAATCCAAACCAAACCAAATTCTATAAAACCTCACTTTTCAGGATAAAATATTATACAAGTATTTGTTTTAAAATTCTTTGCTAGATCTTCTGTAAATGTATCTTGGGGTCTGCTCTGAAATCAGACATAATTAACACTAGGGCTTTTCACATTCTCACCTTCTCTGCTCAACTGCCTGGTAATTGTTCCCTTATGTTCCTTCTTTCCATAGCATTTTAGTTTTCAAATGCCATTGCTGAGTCTTGATCTTTGAGTGAATCAGCTTAAGCCTTAGGGTTCCACTCCTAAAGATTTATGCCTGTAAGGTCGCAGGACCTTACAGGCATAAAGTTAGGACTGAATGAATTTTGGAAATCAGGCAGTGAAGCATTGAGAGCGGTTGGATTTTAGTGTCATTTGGGAGTTGCTGAATACTTCACCATTTCATTCCAAAACTCAGCTTCTTGATAATACTTTTAACACAAAGCCATAGAGCCCTCTCTATGGATATTAACCATAAAATGAGGATAATATTTTGAGGACATTCAGTGAGTATCACTGAAATGTACTTTCAAGTTTCAATTTTTATTATACACAAGCTACTGTGATAAAAAAGCATTAAGGTTGCAAAAGCAAGCACTCTAAAGCAATATTCACTCTGTACTTACTTCCCTAGTGAGCTCTCCTGAGCAGAGACACTTTTTTATATTTATCCATCAAATACCCAGCTCATTCTCAGGGGTATACAAATAATTAATACTAATAATAGATGCTGCAGAGAAGCAATGTCATCATGAAATTTTGGATTTAATGTGTATGACATAAGTAGTTCATTTTCATATTGCAGTTGGGTAGCATTTTCTGCAGATTGCAACTCTCTCTTCTTCCTAATTTAAACAATAAATATTTTATCTCACAGTCCTGACTGTCAAACCTGGAATATTTTCCAGGTTAACAAGTTTATTCCCATTTCATTATATCCTAGAGCAGAATTCTTCAGTACTGCTGCTCACGTATCATAAAATAACTAGAGCATAGCAGGCAATGTCCTATTAGTAGACCTTTCAAGCATCCATGTACACAAATGCTAAACTCCCACCATTCATCACTACTACACCACAGTCAGAATTGCATTCAGTTGCTTCATTTCTTTGGAGGAATTTAGCTAGGTGTGAACCAGCTGAATTAGGAAGATTTTTTTTTTTCTTTTCACTCTGAACAAGTTGAATTCAATTAACATAAAAAATGAATGAACTCAAATTATCATTTTGAGCCCACTCCAGCTCCTTTTGGATAAGAGTGATATATCTTCAAGAGCTCAATGTTCTTCAGTGTTTGCATGTGACGTACTTTAGTTTGTCAGTCAGCATTTCTTTAAGTAATAGCTTTACTTATGCACATATCACAACTGCCTGGAAAAACTAATAATTAGACATAACAAATATTTATACAGGCAACATGGTGTGGCAGTTGAGAACTCTACAGCTATATTTGACCAAGGGCTTCCTAGACTTAAGAAAATGCTTTTGGAGCTGATTTTTCATTAATGACCCATAATTTCAACTACTTCTTTCATAGGCCTATTTTCTCTTCTTTTTACCCCCAAATCCCATAGCCTGGGTATCTGTGGAGGACAAATCACTTATCTAGTGATCAGACAGAGGGAAGAGAGATTGCTGGAAAAGTTCTCTGCCTTGACATTAATGTTATTGTAAATGTTGGCAAATATAATAGATGAGGCAATGGTATTAATTTTTAGTTTTTTTTTCTACATCTGCTGACACATTCACAATTAGACAAGCTCCTGACAATTGTAGACTCATAGAAAATAGAATGTGTTAGATTGGAAGAGCCCTTTAGAGGTCATCTAGTCCAACCCCCCTGCAAGAATCAGGGACATATTTACTAGATGAGGGTGCTCCATAGTCTGCTCAGTAACTGTAAGCTGCAGGTAAGGCTTTTTTTATTTTTTTTTTATTTATTAATCTGTTGTTTTCCCAGTTAGAAATCTTGAAGGAGCTTGGGGTGCTAACATTAGAAGTTGCAGTAGCAGTTAAGCCACTGCTAGAAGTAATTTCACTTTTTTGCCTTTATAATTATTTCTTCCCAATCACCTTAGATCTCAGAACTTTTTAATCTTGCATTGCAAACTTAAAAGAAGCAGACAAGTTCTGTTTTAGGAATAAAGTTCTTAATTTCTTCCATTTTTTTTTTAAATCCATTTTTGAGATATTGCTTCTTCCATATTGTTTAGAGATAGGAAAGTAAGGGCAAGGGGAGAGAGATCAAAGTCAGAAACATTCACTCATTTCAAATTTGGTAGTTATTGTTTGTTAAAAGAAAATCCCTAAACAAGAAATTAAAATAAACAAGATAGTAACCAAAGCATCTATTTCAAATAGCTCTATTATTATTTATCTTTTAGTACTAGAAAACATCTGCTGTTTGAAAAACAGCAAATTGAGTCTTTTTCGTTTTTTATACACTGCACATGGCCATTCTATGAAATGAATATAGGAAATCAAAGTGGTTGCAGAGTCAGACGAAGCCTCTCTTTGTTATGTGTCAAACTCTCAAAAAGGCTGCTTTGAATACAGTATTCAATGATAATACATTATTCTGGAACATATCAGAAGAGTTTACTTCCTATCCTGACATGCCTATTCAGAATTTCTAGTTGTTAGCTATAAAAAAACACTTCAAGTTTCAGTTTCTTCTTCTATATTTCAGTAAGAAAGACAACTCTTAATGTGCCAAAGGTTACTGGGAATCTGCCTTACTTTTCCTGGGCTTTATACTTACGCTAATTTTCAGTGAGTTCAAGAAAAAAATGTAAGCTATGGAAAGACTATTGCATTAGAATTTAAGAAAAATGTGGAAACATTTAGTTGGAACTATGCATAAAATAATTCTCTCATTTCATAGTAGTGTAAAATAACTAAAAGGATAGCATCAGCAAGTATGAAAGCAATTCTGTCACCTCAGCTGCTATTTTAGAAAAATTGTAAATAGCAATTTACTATTAAGTAATTCAAGAGCTGAAAATGGTGACATTTTCTTATTTAATCACTTGCATGATTCTTTCCTCAAGGGAAAAATGAAAAAAAAATTAAAACTGAATGTTGGTCTTTAATATTGAAGTATCATCCCCAAATCCGTGAGTTCAGGTTTTATCATTACTTTCTTACAACAGTTACAAAAAAGTAGGACTGACATTAAGAAGCAAGAGCTGGAAACTCTGGAATTCAGCGTGAAGGTGTTCGGCTGTTCCTTGCCACGGATGCCTGCAGAGAGATGTGATTTCTATGCAGCCTGCTTGGAAACAGCAAGCAATCTAATGCACAGCGTGTTGAAGTTCCTTTATATGTTTCCCAGGACTTATTTTTCTCTAGTGGTATTTCTAATCTCAACAAATGAAAGAAATAAGCCACTTGAATAAAACCTAAGTCCTAAGAGTTGTTTAATTTGATAACGTGTGTGAATTTGGACTCTGTTGAAGGTTAGAGGAGAAGAGTTACCATTGACTCATTGGAGCCACTGCTTCCCTTGCTATCACTGTAGTTCACCACCTGGATTGATTTACTCTGCAAACTGTTCTGAAAAACATTTTGTATGCTTTTAGAGCCCATAAAGAATCAGAAAAATGATGATGAAAAATACAGAGAAGATTTTCATGTTTTCTCTGTGCTTTCCCTTGTTCTGCCATCTTTGACTGCCCTCCTGGGCAATCAAAGATGGCAGAACAATGTTGGTTGTAGGGGATTGCTGAATGCTACACTGTTCCAACAGGGAGAGAGGCATTAATCTGTATCCTGCAAACCCTTGTATACACAATACCTCAGTCACAAAGGGGAAAGAATAAATCCCAACAAAGAAAGAACAGTGAAGAAAATCCTGAGTTTAAAAAAGGA
The DNA here is from genome assembly GCA_013399135.1 of Heliornis fulica. Classification (NCBI taxonomy): domain Eukaryota; kingdom Metazoa; phylum Chordata; class Aves; order Gruiformes; family Heliornithidae; genus Heliornis; species Heliornis fulica. Next base: position 396,345 of record VXBZ01005949.1, on the reverse strand, counting down.
AAATAATTCATGCCATCTCTTTAGATCCATATAGGATCTACTGGTCACCAGACAACTTTCAGAATCAGTGCTCATTTGGATGCATGAAAAAGCAGAAGCCCTCTGTTCTAGCACAGCAACACTCAGTACCACTTTGGAAACATTTTCCTTGCATCACTATTACTGGCATTACTTTAGTGCCAACTCTGAGAAAATGATCGTTCACATTCATACCAGTCCTGTGTACTTGGCTGGCATGAATCCTAGATCAATATTAATGCTCTTTCCCTGCCACACTTGAAATCACAAATTATGCTGTCACTGAGAGCTACACATTTGAGTGAACTCAGGTCAGAGCTCAGCACCAGCTCACCATCTGATCACAGCTTTGTGGAGTGGGCTTCAACACTTACTGAGCCAGCTGACAGTGATAGCTCACAGTGACATAACTCGGGTGATAGCATCCTTAACACTTGTCATCTTCTGTGGTGACTGAAATCCTGATCCATTGTCTACCCGTGTGCAGTGTGTCTAGAAGCCACAAAATGAATGTGATGCCATGTTGCAATTAACATCACTGGTGTTTCAAAGCATAGAGCAGTTGGGTAGTCTTGCCTGTAGGGTTTTCTGGGAACATACTATGTATGACACAAAAAAGAGCTCCAAGGAAGCGAGGAATAAGGTTTTGTTTAGCCAGAAAGCACAGGCTGAAAATACTGACAACTAAGATATAGAATTCGCTATATTAACGGTGCTCTTATTTTTTGACATAGAGATGACTTGCCTAAAGCTTTTAGATGTAGAGTGACAGTGAGCTGCTATGAATCAAACAATACTTTGCTTCAGCCTTTAACAGCTTCTAAAAAATGTTCAAGCAATGGAAAGCTCGCCATCTGGTCTAGCATCCCCAAGTCAGGTGTTATGAAATAAGCCTCCCTTCTAAGCTGTTAGTGGTGTTACTTTACTATACAGCTTCTGAGAAAGAGAGAAGTAACTGAAGAGCATTTGTATAGCCAGTGACGTCCTGTCTCCAGCTCTGCAGGAGCAGCATTGCCTATTTTATTTAATGAGATTATTACAGTTGAAGCCTAACAAGAGGACTCTGAAATAGACCTTCTCAACTTATTCTTGAAAATATTCAGATAGACTAAGAATATATATATATATGTACTTATATTCTATAAGTAGTGTCCACCTGCTGATATTACTGTTCCAAATAGCAAAGAACCAGCTCAGAGAAATCCAGTAATGAGGAAGTTCCTTCAGATGGAGCTCTGTGAAAACCTGCCCTAAAAGGGGAGAATATATTGTAAGAGGAAAGCATAGTTCATTCTGAAAAATTCAGAGCTGAATTCCATGCATGTGATCCTTTAGGCTTGATCTTGTCTCTCTAAGGCACTGTTTTTTTAAGGTTTCACGGTAAGCTCAAGTAACCCTGGATCTTTTCTTATTAAAATAGGATGCGTATCTTATTAAGTAACTTGGATATTATTAATCAATTGTATTGACCAGCACTTTGGTTACAATCATAGAACCTTATAAATAATGAGTCATACTTTTCTGGAAGTTTCTTGTGCCCTAGTGAAACTTCAAATTACAAAATAAATAAATAAATAAATCAGCAGGTGCAGTGTTCCAAGGCGGTGAACAATGAGAAATAGCATTCTTTAAAGGTCCATGTTTCCTATTCATAATAGCTGCAGGGGACCAACCTCATGCTTCCAAACTACATACCCTGAGAGGCTGATCCTGTGCCAATATTATAAGCAGACCTTATGAGGATCAGACATAAATGCCAGAGACAGACAAAACCCTGCACATTCTGCTATTCCCAACTGTATGGAATAGCTGTTGTATCTGTCTCTGTTTTAAATGGTTTTGCTAAAAAAATGTAGAGATGAGACCAGATTTACCCTTTTCTATCAGCCTTCTTGTTGTTTGAGAGCAGAGGGCATGCACAGCATTCTGCTGTGGCAGACTGAGTACAAGTATGACTTTAATTATAGGAGATGAAATACCATACTAATAAAAAAAATGTAGTCTATTTATATGCACAAGTCTCTTTTGTTATCTTCCATTTATTTGGTAGAATAACATGATTTAAGATTATTTGTGACTCTGGTTTTTGTTATTTTGGGACTCTCATTTGCAGAAGAACTAGTATGTTTCTCAGTGCAGATCTGACTTTCATGGGTGTGGAGAGCCTAGTTCTTTCCCTCTGTCATGCTGCTAGTAATCAGAGGAGAACAAATGATTAACAAGATATCATATGTAATGGGAAATGGCTGGTACTAATTTATACTTTAATGGGGATTTATTAGCTTTATTATTTAGTTAAAGAAAATAATTACCAGTCACCCATTAATGAAGCTTATAATTTTATCCCTTAATGGGGGGATATAAACTTGACTGTTTACTTATTGTTTTTTTTTTTTTAACTCAATCAAAATATGAAGCAAAGAGAACCACAGCTAGAATGGCAAATATATTTGCCATCTGGGAGACACTGCCCGTGAAATCTGAGAAATACAGGTTTCTCCCATTTATAAAAAAAAATAAAGTGGACCAATGGATGTTTTCTTAAAACTAATAAAGACTTGGATTTGTAGATTAGAAAACAGCTAACAGGCTGAATGTACCTGAAGGTGAGGAAGAAGAGATCCCCTGAGCAACCTCATCTAGTTGGGGGTGTCCCTGCTTCTTGCAGGGGAGTTGGACTAGATGATCTCTGGGAGTCCCTTCCAACTCTAATCATTCTATGATTCTATGAATAAAACTGTAACGTACAGCCTCATTGCTCAGAATAGAAGAAATTTAGTTTAGTCTCCAGGTGTGTTTTATATTTCCTCTGCCATTTTCTATGCCCATGCCCATTTTTATGCTCAAATTTGCTGGGTTTCATAATTTGTTATTCCAAAGTAAGATGTCACTGTAGTTCAGATATGCTGCAACCAGCAGGTTGAGGGGAGGTGATTCTCCCTTTCCACTCAGCTCTTATGAGACCGCACCTGGAGTCCCCAGCACAAGACAGACACAGACCTGTTGGAGTGAGTCCAGAGGAGGGCCACAAAGGCGATCAGGGGTCTGGAGCACCACTCCTGTGAAGACAGGCTGAGAGAGTTGGGCTTGTTCAGAGGAAAAGGTGCTGGGGATACCTTATTGCAACCTTTCAATAGATGGAGAGGCATTTACCAAAGCTTCTATTAACAGAAGAAGAAGTAATGTTTTTAAACTGAAAGAGAGAAGTTTCAGATTGGACATGAGGAAGAAATTTATTAAGATAAGGGTGGAGAGCCCCTGGTACAGGTTGCCCAGAGAAGCTGTGACTGCTGCCATGGCAGGGGATGGGAAATAGATGAGCTATATTTCTGTGATTCTATACTCAGGTAATTCTATAGACACTGAAGTTCATAGCATGGTGCATTTTAGCAAATGTAAATGCATGACAAATGGTCTCTTTTTGTGCATAGTAAACTAGATGTCTCAGACAGATGCTTTGCTTTTTAAGCAGCACTCAGAACTTTGGTCCCAAACTACTGCCCTGCATAATCAAGTCCATTACAGCTAAAACATGAAAGTAAACAATCAATGCAATGTACTGCCTTCAGCTGCAGTGATTTTCCACGCATTAATACTGATCTTAAGGGCATTACTGCTGATAGCAGCAGAAGTAGTGAGAAGAAAATAAGACCTCATCTCCTCCATGAGAAAATAACCTACCAACATCTCCACCTTCAGTGCTTAGCGCTGTGTTGGTGTCATGAGTATGGACAGATAGGTGTATTTTCCAAGAACGGTACGAGACGCTTCAAAGACTTGAATTCTAAAATACTGGACATTTCAGTATCAAATGTTTTTCTATCTTCAGCTGAAAAGCAATGGAAAGCTTTGTTTCTTGTTTGTTTGAAAACAAACCAACCGTAACCCCCTAAGAAATCTCTGAGATGGAAAACAAACAACTCTCCTGGGTAAACTGAGAAAGATGAAAAGTATAATCCATGTTTTTGTCCAGTCAAGCTATGCTCATGACAAGGATGTAACATGAATGGGAGATGTCATGAACTTAACTGTCCTCTTTGCATCTTTTTACTTGTAATTTTGTGGGCTTATTCAGAGTCTATAACAAATATGATACACTAGGCTCTCTCATGGAGAGAGTTATTCAAAGTGTAACATGCTATGTTGTTAACTGCAGGAGTAATTTAATTTTTCTCTTCAGTATTACATATAAATTCTTTTACATCCCAAACAAATTACTCTTGATATATTAGTTTATTTTTTTCCTTTGTTTTCCCATTTTTATTTGTTTATACTGAGTCTTTGAAATCTGAAAGTCATTTTAAGAGGAAAGCAGGAATACAGCTCTGGGTGTCCCTGCTCCACTAGTGCATGGCACAACCAATTTGGGCATTAAGCTTTAGCTTTTACCTTCATTGCAAGCCTGCCAGGCAGTAGGTATTATTATGCCAGGAACTCTCAGCTTCATTATAACTTCAGTATGTTATCAGAAATATATATTAGGCAGGCATACTGAATAAATCCTTATTTAAAGAAAATATTTTTTCATTAGATGTAATCTTCAATATATTATTTTTTAAATTTCATATAATTTGCTCAGTATATGTAGACATGCACATTAAAAAAAAAAAAAAAAGGACACTCCATTTTCTACTGGGATTTGGTCCAAAATTAAATACATAACTGATTGATTGCAGTTAAATATCAAGTTGTCTCTGTAGGTGAGCATCTTTGATTCACATTGAATCAAACAGTGTTTACAATACAATGCAGACAGATTTTTTTCTCTTCCAGTTCCTCCCTTGATTTGAGTTTGAATATTTTTTTCTAATTCAGTATGTTTTACTACAGAATTCATTTAAATTTTTCCCTTGTGTCAGCAATTAGACAAGTTACATGGTACCTACTTAAGCTGCTACCTACTTCTGGAGCAAAATTCAGGTGACAGTAATGAATCCCTGAACAGACTTAAAGCAAGATGATGAAGTATCCAAGGAAAGGTTAACTTTGGGTTCAGTCTGCAAGCTAAATGGAGAAAATGCTGCTGCTAGCACTAGAGGTACACACACGGAACAATTTTACTATTGTATTTAAATATTTCACTTAAAATTGCCTTATTTTGCTTAAAAAATACAATAACCCTCTGCCTTTCCTCCAACCAAAAGAACGTCCATCACCTGTAGACAAAGATTCCTATTGCTAAAGTGATGCAATAGAAAGCACACAAAGTCAGTGTGTGACCTGGGGGAATTCTCTGATCTCAAAGCAGCAACAGTGTTTATGAAGGCAACTGTAGGAGAAAATCCCCTCAGTACTTATGGCTCTGATGATATTCATCCCAGGCATTTGAGACAGAATACATTATGCATTCGTGTTGAAGCTCTTTTCCTTTCAAACCAGAGCCAGTAATCACTATTTTGACACTCTAAATGGAGGGGTCAGCTCCCCTTATCAAGTTTCTGTGACTGATGGCATGCAGAGCTGAGAACAAAACGTTGGACTACGCTGGCAAAATGTGAACGTTCCTCTGTGTTTTTAGCAGTGCTAGGATGGAACAACCCCTCAGTAGAATGCTAGTATGCTAGCAGTTTTCCATCTCTGGTAAATTTATTGTGCTTTGTCTGGTAGTGACTGTCTCATAAGCTGCCCGTGTGACTCCATACACAAAAGGATGACTGAGAAACAAGGTACCGTGGAAACAGAAATGCAAAAACCATGAGGCGCTGCATTGGACATAGGCACTGCAATACCTCCAGATGATCTCAGACTGCTACAACATAACCTGTATGATGTTGTGTGCCTGGGACCATGCCTAGAAAACAGTAATTCTATATTAAAAGTTGATTTATAGGATCTCTATGCAACTACATTAATAATTTATTTTGGTTCAATACTCTGCTGAAGTTCATATTCTGACTGTTCTTCATACCATTGGATCATTTGTACTATGGAGTGGATGTTACACAAGATCTATTTAGATGAAACTAAACTGAAAAAAAAATGGTCTGGGGCAGCATTAATTGAGTGCTAACTGCAAATGGGAGATCAGACCATAGCCTCAAGCTGGAGCTAGTCTAGAGGAGACATGTATGGTCCTCATTTGCATTTGGTCCTCCACTGTTTCATTCTACAGAGCTACTCCTACTCCATGGCAACATATGGTAAAGGTTGATATAGGTGTAGAGAAAAATGGGGTTAGACCCCTGCTAAGGAGGCACCCAGAATGCCCTTCATCCTTTCACCAGTTTGTGCACAAAATGGAGAACAAGAAAAAGGCCACACAGCCTACTCTCCTTTCATTCTTTACTTTAAAAGGAAGAAATTCCTGAGGAAACACAAAAATTTGGATTATAGTTGGCTACTGACATGGAGACCAAAACAACATAGACAATAATTTTGGATGCAGCATTTCTTCAGAGACCAAAAACAGCTAATAATGTAAAAAGTAAATATTTCAATGGATGCTGTTTTACAAATAGATGTGCAGTGTAGACAGAATGTAATTATATGCAACTGTTGCTTTTTTGTTTGTTCAAAGAACAGTATAAATCACAGTAATTTGTCTTTGATTTTTAAAGAACATACTGTAGATTTGAGAATGAATCAAGGAGCATGCCTTGGCTGAACTCTGTCTCTTTTTCATTTGTTTGCATCGATTTTTCCATGATTCTTAGTGGTTTTCTATTGTATAGAGAAAACAATATGGGAGACATCTGGTGGCCACTAATTAATAGAAATTCTACAATTTATAGTAATAATTGGGAGATCTACTACTAAGATTATAAATGACCAAATACAATTTTAAAAGTCATGATAATGTACCACAAAATCCACATTTAATTTAGTTGCTACTTTAATTATTTATGGTTATACATAGCGTATTAATAAATTGCATAGACCAATTGCAAAAGTAAATGCATCAGATTTATGCTTCAAGAAACCCAGTTCTGAACTTTGGAGAAGTTGGAGACAAATTAGGAGCATGACCAGACAAGTCACAAATATGTCTGATATAGGATCAATAATTTTAAGCATATTTGTAATTAATTTGAAATTATTTGTCTATGTATAAAATTATTTACTGGAATTATTTTTTTTTGTTTTGTTTTATATTCACCTGACTGATTTATATGAAGAGGTGACAGTACTTGAAGGCATCAGTTGATGTCTCATCATTTTAATTATTAAAATAAGTATTTTTCTGTTATGTAAATTTCCTAAGCCCTTGTCCAACCTGGGTTCTACATATGTATGTGTGCATGTGTCTAAAAATCACAGAATTTCTGCATTGGCAGGGACCCATAAGAATCATCAAGTCCAAATCCTGGCTCCACACAGGGCCAGCCAAGTGAGAGCATGGGACTGAGTGCATCATCCTGATGCTTCTTGAGCTCAGCCAAGCTCAGTGCTGTGACCACTTCCCTTGGGAGCCTGTTCCAGTGCCCGACCACGCACACAGTAAAGAACCTAAGATATATTTATTTGATATATTTATAAGGGGTTTTTTTGTCACATATGATAGCATCTTGCTTCATTCTCTAACAAGGAAGATGGAATATTAAAATGAGTAGATCTTTATGAAAGAGCTTTTCCATTCAAATCACAAGAGCAGCATTCTTTTTCTCATCCCATTCCTTAGGAAAACACTGCATAATAGACATTACCATATATAGAAAACCATCGTGTCCATGACAGACAAAGAAAGAGAAGTGGTGGAGTCTCTGACACCGAGCAGGCACAGGCAGGGCTGTTAACAGAAGCCCAGCGCTACTGAACTGCCCAGACTTCCCCCTGCTCAGGGAAGTATAAGTCAAAATCTGCATCCAAAACTTTCCCTCCAATACCAAACTAAGTTGGGATGTGCTCTCAGGAGAAGCAATGGGTGCCACAGTTTTGAAGAGACTTGGAGTTGTTCTCAGCAATACTGTATCTTCAGTTCAAGGGTGTGGAATAGAAGAAAGAGACAAAAGAATTTCTGGGAAAACCTTTTAGCCGTCTTTTTCAAATGTTGTAACTTCTTCAGCTTCACCAATAGCCATACTGTGTTGCTGGGATCAACTCCCTGTCACTCAGAAAGCCATACCTTCATGAATTGCCGTGGGATTTCTGGATGTGCCACCAGCTGGCTGGAGCTGTACTACTGCCCTGGGCAGTTGGGCAGAGTAGCCCACACAGGCCATGTGTGTGCCATGGGCAGAGAGGCTGTATGGGAGCAGAGGCAGGTAATGTGTCACTCCCTGTGGCTTCAGAAGGTGAAATGCTGGCATTCAAAAGATTTTGCATATTACACTGAAGTTTTAAACCACTTAAACAAGGACACTTAACACAAAGTAAGATGCAATCATTATTTCAGTTGTTTCCAGGTTGGCAAGTGACTTGAAAAGTGTTCTTTATCAGAAAGTCCAGACCTAAACCTAGGTATCTATACTTTCCTAATTATGATAGTTAAAGCCACAGATTTGAAACATTTGTTTTCTGAAAAGAAGCATCACAAGCACAGTACAAACCTATTCTGTGATGATTCTGAGAAAAGAAAGGAAAATTTACACCATGTGTGTTTGGTATTTCCTGATTTTAGTGGAACAATTTTTGATACAGACTTTTAGATTAGAAGCATGTCTTCTAGGAGGCCCAGTGTACATTGGAAAATCGACAGCTGGCCTAAATAAGAAATTAGCATGATTTTCTTTTGTTTAGCATCATTTGTAGATCAGGTGAAATCCTTATTTCCCCAAAGCAAGTAAGCTTTAATTTCTGCTAATATTTTATTTTTTGCTGAAGTCTAGAAATGTCAAGTTGTTCTGGTAATTCAATATATTGGTTTCACAAATGTTAAGGTATTCTTAATCACGTTGCTTTGTGCCCAGGTCTACCAGTCAATCTACCAGTCTATTCCCAATCTAATACTATCTCAAAGGTATAAAAAAGGAAACCTACATCAAACATTTTTCATTTATTTTACAAAAAACTGTCAAAACATGTCACAATTTTATTCATGTCAGCATTTCTCTGAGGCTTTGAGTGTTTACATATGTAAAAATACTTCTTTTTGACACTAGAGATGTATGTCCAGTCAGTACTTTCCATTTTGTCTCCATTTTAAGTTCTTTCAGAGCAACTTTTGTTCTTAGGTTCTGAAACTGCTCTCTCACTTAACCTGCAGTTACGTCAGTGCAATTCTGCCTACTACTGTGACTAAGTGTAGGAAAGGTGGATCCTGCTTAACTAACCTGTCTCCTGTAACAAGGAGACCCACTCAGTGGATAGGGAAAGGCTGTGGATGTGGTTTACCGGGACTTTAAGCAAAGCCTTTGACACCATTTCCCACAGCATTCTCCACAGTGGAGAAACTGGCTGCTCATGGTTTGGACAGGTGTCCTCTTTTTTTTATCTACTGGGTAAAATCCTGTCTGACTTTTGGCAAAGCCCAAAGAGCTGTGCAAGTGTGGACAGGCAAGATTGATGTGCTAAGGCCAGCTGAATGATGTTCAACTAGGACAAGTGATGTCAGATGATGGTGAGTCACCATTCCTGGAAATATTTAAAAGACATGTAGATGTTTTGCTTAGAGACATGGTTTAGTGGTGGACTTTACAGTGCTAGGTTAATGGTTGGACTTGATGATCTTAAAGGTCTTTTCCAACTTAAATGACTCTATGATACTATGACTGAAAATAGTTTGGAAAATTAGGTCCTTGATTTTAGCTGAACTCAAATTTTTCTTTATTGTGTTCTTTATTTTGTTTCTAATGAATCTGTTCTGGTCCACCTCCCATTTCAGCATGTGAAAATATGTTGTGTCACCTTGAAAAGGTGATGATTTTTAAAATTCCGGTTTACTTGTGATATTTTAAAAGACCTATCATAACATTTACAGAGCACCTACCTATTCTCTATTAATCATCCGCAGCTCTAAATGCTCATAGCCATACTACATTGACATTGATGTTCTGTCACAGATTACAAAACATTGCCAAAGCACTAGAAAATACAAATCTTATAAATTTTATACATTATTAAAATTTTTATGCAGATTACTTCTTCCAGCACATAATAGTTTCTTCAAATGTCCTCAGGGAATTGCAACTACTATTGAGCACCTTCCTATACCTTAACAAAATGTCACAGAGGCACACTCTTGGTGAAGGAGACATTGACACTATAAGATGTCGATAATGCTGCTAAAAAGTACGAGGAATGTGTACCACTTGATGGCAAGGTGACTAGTTGGTCATGTGCTCTCTCTAGAGAATCATGAAGCTGTATCTGCACTTCAGTGATGGGTTTTGGCCCAGGACCGCCTGGGAAGGTCAGAACAGCAGGATCTTAACACATTGCTCCAACTGTGCAATATTTCCCTTGAAACTATGCAAAGATTTATCACACTATCATGTCCTCCAAACTTCTGAAGCAGCAAGTTCAAATTCCCTAAGGTCCTACTTGCATTTTTTCAGTGCTGTTTTTCCATAGCAGGCAGTTTGTTCCCTTTCTTCTCTCCATTTTGCATTTAGTTTAATATGTACAAGGGTATAGCTGCATAATATTTTAGCCACATAGAAAAATCATAGAATTGCTAGGGTTTGAAGGGAACAATCCCCTTGCCACAAGCAGGGACACCTTCATTAGACCAAGTTGCCCAAAGCCCCATCTGACCTGGCCTTGAACACTACCAGGGAAGGGACAGACACAGCTTCTCTGGGCAGCCTGTGACAGGGCCTCACTCCCCCTCACAGGGAAGAAGTTTTTCCTAACAACTTGTCTAAACTTGCCCTCTTTTACTTTAAAACCATTACTTCTTGTCCTATCACTACATCCCCTGATAAGCTGCCTGTCAGCTCCCTGTAGGTACTGGAAGTGGCAAATATTTGAGGTACGGAGGTTTGTGAGAGGACAGGACTTTGTAGATTGAGAAAAAAAATGTGTTCCTGTAAGGACTGATTAGACCAACTTTAAGTTCACTTGACTGCCCTCTAGGTCTTATTTTGACCACTCTGGTTAGAAAGTGTGATTTAGCTGATGATTTAATTTACCTGAACCTCACCATCTGGACAAATTCATGGTTTACAGGAAATTGATTCATATTCATTCAAAACTTCCTTAGAACTTGCTGGGTAACTTTCCACATAGACTTTAAGTTTTGTTATTTGTCAAAGAGCAAAAATTGAAATTACTGGAAACTCAGGTACTAATTAACTCAAGAAGGCAAAAATAATTGTCTTTTCGGCAACTCACATATATATAAATTTCCCAAAGATAATTTTATATTTCTTTACACCCCATCATGTATATCACTCAAAGAAGATGTTTAAACCCACCCCTATTAGGAGCAAGAACAAGGTGGATTGCATTTTATTTGATGACAATGAGGATTTTTGCATGATGTGGAAGCAAAGAAAGATGCCCATGTGAAAAGAGCTTTCTGCTTTGGGTCATCAGGTGTATTAAGAGTTAATAAAAATTGTAAAAAAAAAAGCAGAGGATTTTAAAACTCAGATTGTTAAGAACTGTACATTCTTTTAATGCTTCTTATTTTTTCATCTTTGTTTATTAATTTAATGTCTTTTGAGCTACTTCATGTCTTGAAGGTCTTTGCTCCAAGGGTTAGAAATCTACTTTATCTTTCTAAATGAAAAATGGGCTTCTCAAGAAAGATCATAATCCTGAAGTACCCGAAGCCTCAAGACATAATGTTAGAAATTATAACTTCCAATAATTTGCACAGAAAAAATAGCAGAAGTAACACACATTGGGGTAGAATATGCCTGTAAATGTAAATATGCATGCATGCAAACACGTATGCAGACATACACACATTTATGCATGTATATGTAAGTGTGGATGAATAAATATATATATGTATGCTTCTGCACACACATGCTGGGTAGCTATACCTGAGTGGCAGGAAGGTAGACAGGAAGTGTTTATAACAAGCAGCAAGCATATCTGGAAAAGAACATCTGTGAGAAGAAAACACAGGCTCTAATTTAGGTATTATAATTATAATTATTGACAGATGTCCAATATCTTCCCTATCCCCCGAGATTTAGATATTTATTTTTTATTAATCATGTGGCTTTTAATATAGAAAAATGAACAAACCTGTGAAAAAATTACATAACCTTTTATAAGCATATATGCAACTGGCCAATGGGAAAAAAGCAGATCTTTAGTACTTCTGTTTCAGCATTCTTGGATTTCTTGTCTGTGATGTCCTAAATAGCAGAAGAACCATGAGGTGTGTTTGGAGGAACTGATAGCAGAAAAGTAAAATGAACACTAAAGGAGCAAAAGCCATTGAGTGATCAGAGGAAAGTTTATGATCTTGTGTCCTGCCAATAAAGTGGGAATGCCCCCTCTGAGCTGGCTTTTTCCCAAGGCCGACAGAGGTTTTAAAGTTTATACATTTAAAATAACTAGCAATGTAAGCAGGTTTTAGCTTGCACCATGAAGTTTCACCTGTTATTTGCTCAACCTGACTATAATATAAGGCATCTGTTTGTTAAAAATTTGGATCTGAGCATAATTCAGTGGTTCAGTTGAAATGTTGTTGGTTTTCATGACTCCCCAGTGGAAGGCTATAACGCCAAGAGATAGTTCTCCTGAGTTCTGAGCTTTTTGATGGGAGGAGATGCTGATAAAAATATCCAGGCACAAGTAAGTGTCCAATAAACAGTAAGAGTGCTTTTCTTGTCACTGCTTCTGAAATGCTGGGCAGCATTCAGCAGTATGTTAACTAGAAAGATATTGATCAATTAGAAAAATTTAGCAAAGAACAACAAATTACTTTCCAGAGGATGATGAGGATTTAGCAAATGGATTAAAGGTACTAAATTAAGTAGGTGATGAGTAAGCAAAGCAAGGGACATTGTTCAGATAAACCTCTCAAACTTGCTCAGGTTCAGTGTCTGAGGGGGTGCTATGTGGTTCTTATCACAGAGGATGTATATCGGGTCAAAAAGATGTCACATTCACTTATGTGAGAAAGAGGAGTCATCGTTTCCAGGAGTGGGGCAACAAGCCTGCCAGCAGGACTGAGGCAGCTGGATGGCAGCTGGGCATCCTTTGCAGCTGAATGGCCCATAGGGAGCTGCAGCTCTGTGCTGCTGCCTTCCTCCTGCTCTGGGGTGCCTCATGTCAGAGGCACCTACGCAGAGATTTGTATTCGGTTCTGTTATGGCATTGCAGACGCCCCCATGGTAAGGTTTTGGCCACATGGGAGTGTGACAGAGGAGCGGCAGTATGAGTTTTCTGCTGAGTGCATGAGGTTTGATGGGTGATAGAGGTGTGAAGGTTGCTAGCTGTATGCAAAGAGAGAAGTGTGCAATGCTGCAAGGAGAGATACAGCTAAGACCAAAATAAATTTTAAAATTATGCTATCAAAAAAACAACCCACAACAGAAAATAAGCACAAAAGTGAGTTCTGCCAAGGAATTGTCTCCCAAGAGAATCTGGAGGATGATTCACCACTGGCATTTTTAGCATTATTCTGTATGAAACCCTAGAAAGTGTGCTTCCAGGACTAAGCCTCCCTTGGTCGAGAAATGGGCTTCATGATCAGTGAATCTTCTCTGATTTTAATGTCTGCAATTTTCTAACTATTCTAAAGAATGTTCATATTTCTGCCCTGGAAGGTGCTGCTGCTGAGCAAGAAGACTCTGCATGCAGTTCCCATGAAAACAGCAGCATACAATGAAAAGGAGCATGTGAGTGATAATTAGAGCTATTAGCTAATAGACTAATAATATTTTTCTCATTCTGTGGGGTGGGGAGCAGGAGGAAGAAGGCAGCCAGACCTCATGCCAGAAGCTCTGAGTCACAACTACAAGTTCTGCTGCAGTCATGCACCATTTCCCTTTTATGGTCCCCGCCATTTGTGCCCCAAAGATCATATGAATGTACCACTGCCATTTCTTCCCCATTCTATCTTTGGTGCACAGAGAGTGGCACAATCTCTCTCTACTTAAGCTATAGCTGTTAAGCCTCTGTCACAGAACTTTCTCTGTTTCTGCAAGTGAGAGACAAGTCACAAACACAAATTACAGCCTTGGACATGCCCTTCCCACTAGCAGGGAGGGAGCTGATGTAGGAGATGGAAGATAACTGAACTCTTCAGCATACAGAGATTGAAGGCTGGCTGTGAAACTCCTTCATGGGCCCAGCTCACATCTCCTGCTTGGATGTTGGTTCTACAGGGTGAGGTAAATCGCTGGTTTGGGCCCTGCCCTTGAGTCCTTTCCTCTCTGCACTCATACGCAGCCCAGGAAGTTTGGCACTATGAGGATTCTCTGCGACCACATTATCTTTCTGCTCTTCTTAAGCTTGTCTTTAGGGAGTATTTTTGTTGTCTTTTTTTTTTTTGTCATTAGACTTATTTTTTTTTGTTCCCTATTACTCATCTTCTGAAAAAGATCACACTGATTTTCAACTATGATGCATACATATATACAGATTTATACACATATATAGATGTCAAAAGAAAAATAAAAATATATGTGGCAAATGTTCTCTTAGTGATAGTGATTATGGGACTGAGGAGGCAATAATAAGTTGCAACCAATTCTTACAGTCAGAAGATGACCAGGGAATGACATGGGTCGAGGTGGCTGTAACAGCTCAAGCTGGCGCTGAAGTCACAGCATGAATTGTAGTGGCACCACTGACATTAGATTCCTGGAACTATTACTTGTGCAACTATCCATCTTTTTTCAAATGTTTTTGGCTCTCTCAGTGGTCTAATTTTTAAAAAACACTGCCAGAATTAAAAAAAAAAAAAAGGGGGATCCTTGTTTTTTACTTATTCATAAGCTCTACAATGCTTATCTTGCTTATTAAACTCTTAAAGAGCTTGTCAACTATGCAAGAGCAATGTTTTGTGGATCAACTAGTACAGATTTAGAGGGCTCCTGATTACCTCCAGGATGAATCTAGATGCCAATAATGAAAAAAGATGCACTCACTAACTTTGAATAAATATCTTTTTGTTAACTTGAATGATAAGTGATGCATAGCTAATCATAACTGTGCCAGCAAATCTGTCAGCTCAGTTTTATCTAGAAAGTGCTGCCTTTTGCTCATAAAGGTTACACTGGCACTGTGCTTTCTTAAAATCTCTGTTCTCCACAGCTGTGCTAGAAGTTAAAATCCAGCTGCCTGTGTGGCTTAACAGTTTAATAGATAATATTTTTTTTTCCCTTCTGGGGTTTGGAAACTGAAATAGTCTAGAAGATTTATATCTGACCTTCTAGGGTTTCTCAAGTAGTTCTATGTTGTTTCTTGCTCCCGTTCACTGAGTTGCCTCAAAACTTTATCATAAAAATTCAGTAGGTTCATATATAAACGTGCAGTTAAGACCCAGAAGATCAAGAGGGAGATAGCAGTAAGAGTTTGTTCAGCTGTAATTGTCCTGTTATACTAAAGAAAGCCAGTCTCTGAACTGAATTTAACTTTTGCTCCATAAAAATAATTCTATACCTGCCAAGAGTCGCAATAGTATGGCAATGTCCCAAAGATATGGTTTGCCACGTGGTTTATTTTCTAGTAGTTAAAATTCTAGGTCATTATGTAGGAAAGAAAAAGGAGACATTTTTAACGTGGAATTGTTTTAGCATTATTTTTCCCACGTAGCAAATACAACAAAAGTCTGTTTACTTGACTGTTCACATTCCTTATGGCATGAAGGGGTCCTTAATTTAGTAAGGGAGTATTATTTAGCATATAAGTTCAATGCAGACAGTAGAATTGAGTTTATTAAGTAAAATTTATCAGCAAATAACTTTTAATTTGTTTTTCAGTAACTTTCATCAGTAATGCTAGCATGTGGTGTTTTCTTATCAAAAGTGAATCTTTTATTCAAAATATAGGAGTTAAAACCATGAAGAAGAATAATTTAGGAAAAAATAATGATATTAAAAATTGGTCTTCTAACCTACACAAAGTGTAGGAAGATGCTTAATCCACAAATCTCCTGAAGATAAAGAAAAGTACAGTTTGAAAAGTGTGTTTTGCAATATATTTTTTCTTCTCATGTAATTAATACAGACATTAATCTAGTATACAGGATATTGTTTCTCATCAGCTCAGAATGCAATCATCACCTATACAGAAAGAAAGGCTTTATAGTATAACTTTGTTAAAGTCAAATAGAAACTCTCTTTTGCCTGTAGTGTGCTACACAGTTTTAGTCCTAATTTTGATGGTTTGTGTCAATGAACCCTTTATCAGTTCAATCCTAGTGTACTTACTACCTTTGAGTCATGGAGTAGCATGTATACATACAAAGGGTTTGATGAAAGGGCAGGGGAAAATACAGGGAGCTACTGATGGTAGATGTCTTGAGCTGTTATAAAGTCATTGGACACTAATATCTCATCAGTACTTTTTTTCAGGCTTTCATCCTAAGTAACTTCCGTCCTAATTCATAAACACAACCTCTGCATGTGTTTCTTTTAAGCACATAAAAATGGATGATCTTCCAAAGTGGACTGCAAGACCATATTTTTTTCTCCCTTGTTTTTCTTAACACAGTTATAGTGATTATTAGAGCTCCCCTGCCAAGTTTCTATATTATTCCGACAACTGGACTTGGATTCATTTTCCCCACAGGACAGTCTGCTGTGCTAATGGCAAAGCAATCAGGTCACCTTTTAAAACTACCAATGTAGTGTTTGATTGGCAGATATGTATATTAAAAATAATGTTCTTTTTATAGTTTTTTATAGTTTTATAGTATCTTTCTTCACTGTCTAGTTTATTAACTGTGGGAGTATATGTTCATGAAAATAATACTGTCCCTGATCCCTTGCCCTAGTTATAACATTCCTCACCAAGCTCTCTTTTTCGGAGTCAGTTATATACTGAATTTTAAACGCTACCTTCCCATCTCCTTTCAGTTGTATGAAGCTGCTCTGTTACCCTTCCGACTCAATTCGTAGCCCTCCAGCCTGTGAGCCAGGGCTCTGTCAGTTCAGTTTCCATCCTTGGCCTCACACCCTCGCCCACCACAAACATGACAGAGGAACAGCAGGCCAGATATTACCTCTCCTGGCCTCTCCTGTAGTGTTTTATAAATATCACCAACTAAAGCCTGCCTCAGGCTGGGTGGATGCAGAGTTTTCTCCACATCGCAAGATGCAGTTTGCTGAACAAGAAAGACCAGACTTCTGAAATGGCTCTGCAGGTGGCTGCCAGGAGGGGATATATATCTCCTAACCATGTCTTAGGCATGGGTCTTTTCAAGCTATACTTAAGTGCCTGGATAGTGCTGGGATGGGCTTTGATACAGATAAAAACAGAGGATAACCGGTAGGTGAATGCTGGAACCTTTGAGTGTATGGTCCCATCATTGCTTCCTAGTTTTGCATATTTGAGAGTAAGACCCAGCCCACGTCAGCTGTTTCTGCTATTGGTTAAAGTCAGCTCTCAGCTACTACAGTGCAGCTCTTTAAAGAACATGGGGAATCATTCCCAAACACAAAATCTGTCCTAATATGTAATACAACTGTGTGTTTATTGACTGACATCAGTACCTCATTACAATAAGTAGTAGAATGGTGCAGGAAAAGGAATGCTTCCCCCTTTTTTGCCAGTGGGTCACCAAACAAGTAACCATCCTAAATTCCTTAGTTACAGTAGGAAATTCTTTTATTAAAATTTTGTTAGCTGCTTCCTCTACCAGTTCAAGGTCCATCCCTATCTATGCCATGTTCTGGGTTTCCCTTCATTTTTGTTGGATCTTAACTTCCATGTGTCTTTTTATCTTGGTTGCTGATTGTTGATATACCTTAGCACTGATGTACATGGAAAACTATAGTGCATGTCAGTATATAACCTGGGTACTTTCTATGTAGTTGTTTACTACATGGCAATCAAATATAGAAATCACTTTTAGTTTCAGAGGAAAGGCTAAAAAGTCACTTTAAAAAAATTTGGCAGCTATTTTTTTTTTTTTTAGTTTGGCATTCCTTAAATGCTTTTAATGTCAATAACTGAGATATATAATTACCTTCCATTTGTTGTGTGATTTTCATTGCAGGGACATGGACCTGAGCCACAGAACCCTCTGCTCTTTGTCGAGTGTGACAAAATATGATACAAAATAAGACTCTCAATTCTGCATACTCATTAAAATGATCCTTGTCCTAATAATCTAGACAAAAGTCAGAGAAATTATTACTTAATGCTTTCCCCTACACTTTCAAAGAAGATCTAAGGAAGGGTCTCTTTGTCATGTGAATAAAGAGATCCTCTCCCCATTTTCTTTAAAGGCTTTAGTTTTCTCATTACCAGAAAAGCTTACTTCATATCTTCCTCCCATTATCAAGGTTTTAGGATACAGACTAGCAGCAATTTAAAATCACCCTTTTACTTCTGTACCTACCAACAGATTTATGCCAGCAATGTTCTGATGCATAGTCTCCTTCTCTTACTACTTCTTGTGACTCATCCTCTGCCCCTTGAAAATTAAAGTTTTCTCCATTCAGCTGGAGAATGCATTATTTTTCTCTTTTCCTATTTAGTATCAATGTATTTTGTAGCAATCAGAATATTTTGTATCAAATATAATGTGTAGCATCTAAGCCAGAAGGAAAAAAATAATATTACTATCTTATGTTTGAATTTAATTTTTATTTCTATGGCAAAAGGGGAAAATTAGGAATAATAATGAGCAACAACAGTAGTAATGTTACATATTTGACCCACATATTCCTTCCAAGAGTGACAGTTCCTCTTGCATTGGGACTTGGTAGATTAAATCATGGGATCACCTAGATTAAATCACACAGGAACACATCCAGATTGGTCTGGAATGTCTCCAAAGAAGGAGACTCCACAACCTCTCTGGGCAGCCAGTTCCAGTGATCTGTCACCCTCACAGTGAAAAAGTTCTTCCTTATATTCAGATGGAACTTTCTATGTTCAAGCTTGGAACCATTGCCCCTTGTCCTGTCTTCTCATCTTCCTTCAATATTTTTCATACCTCACCTGAGAGGGAAGGCAGCAAGTGGGTGGGTGGCTGTTAGCCAAGTAACATCAAGTGTTACTTCTAGAAGCAGTCTCTGAAGTTTCTAAACACGTGTTCAAGAAACAATTCTACAGTGTGATATTTTTCTTTTTATTTTTTTTTCTGCTCTGTGTGGAGGTTCTATGATTCAGTGCATCAGGGGACAAGGGAAGAGCTACGGATGTCATCTCTCTGGATTTCTGCAAGACCTTTGACACATTCCCTCACAGCATCCCTCTCTCTAAGTTGGAGAGATATGGATTTGATGGGTGAATAGTTGGTAGATAAGGAGTTGGCTGCATGGTTGCATCCAGAGGGTGGTGCTGGGTTAAAATGGCTCAAAATCCAGATGGAAGACAGTGATGAACAGTGCTCCTCAGAGGTCTGTGCTGGGACCTGTGTTGATAAATATCATTATTAATGATACTGACAGAGGGATTGAATGCACCCTCCGAAAGTTTGCAGATGACACAAAGCTGAGTTGTGAGGTTAATGTGCCAGAGGGACGGGATGCCATCCAGGGGGGCATAGGCAAGCTGGAGAAGTGGGCCCAAGTGAACCTCATAAGGTTCAACAAAGCCAAGTGCAGGGTCCTGCACCTGGGTTGGGACTACCCCCACTATCCATACAGTTTAGATGATGTGCTTGAAAGCAGCCCTCAGGAAAAAGACTTGGGGAGTACTTGTGGATGAAAAGCTGGACACCTATATGTATCTGAAGCCTAGAAGGCAAACTGCATCCTGGACTACATCAAAAGTGTGGCCAGCAGATGGAGAGAGGTGATTCTGCCCCCTTCTTTACTCTGGTGAGACCTTACCTGGAATACTGCATCCAGCTCTGGAGCCCTCAGCACAAGAAGGACACGGACTTGCTGGAGCATGCCCAGAGAAGAGCCACAAAAATGATCCAAGGGCTGGAGCACCTCTCCTGTGAGGACAGGCTGAGAGAGTTGGGCTTGTTCAGCTTGGAGAGAGATGGCTCTGGAGGGAACTTATAGTGGCCTTCCAGTACCCGAAAGGTGCCTATAATAAAGCAGGGGAAGGACAGTTCAAGAGGGCATGTAGTGATAGGATGAGGGGTAATGGCTTTAAACTAGAAAAGGGGAGATTTAGGTTGGATATTAGGAAAAAACTCTTCAATATGAGGATCACTGGAACAGGTTGCCCAGAGAGGTGGTAGAAGCCCCATCCCCAGATATACTCAAGGTCAGGCTTGACGGGGCTCTGAGGAACCTGGTGAAGATGTCCCTGCTTACAGCAGGGGTGTTGGACTAGATGACCTTTAAAGATCCCTTCCAACCTAACACATTCTGTGATTCAGTGATACCTAATAACAACCTAATGTTATCACTCTGATCTTAGTTCTTAGGTGCATGTCGAAGTCCTTGGATAAATATTTGGAATCCAAATATAACAGAATCCTGGAACAGTATCTCCAGCAATACTTTTAAGGCTCAGTCATACGTTTTGCTGATCAGTGAAAAGAGCCTAATAAGAACTGCTGGATGACTTTCAGTTAGTTGGAGGGCTTGGTATTTCTGGCTAAAGATGAGATTAATTGCCCTGGTAGTAGCAGCCATTTGTAATAATATGAAGGGTAAATTTTAAATTGTCCTTAAGTGATTGTGATACGTGGGTTGTTCTGAGAATTGAGACTTCAACTCCACAAAGCACTAGCCACGAATACATTTAGGCTCCTTCATAACTTCAATGTTTTTGAAAGTATACTTTTGAAACTATACTTTTGAAAATCTACTAGATACAATTGTGTCTAGTTTCCTTGCATGGTAATCTAAGTCAGGCTGTAAAGTAAGTAGTTTTGGACATTTGCTGCTGAATTAGTGTCTTAGATACCTGATCAAGTACAATGATATGGCCATAGCATGACTCTAGAAAACCTTCTCAAAAGGTTTACCAACATATGTAAAAATAGATAAAATATAAGGAATGGCCAATAAAGCAGTACATTTTTTGGGGGTCTCAGCAGCCACAACTCTCTAGCCTTCAACAGAAATGGGAGATGTAAAATAGTTCTGAAAATCAGGCTTTAAAATGTGTTCACCTTAGAAGACCTAAGTTAATAGCTGCTCAGAAAAAAAAAAGTTTTTGCATATTTTTTTTTTTAGTCTTGGTAAACATTGAACCCTACCATTCATAAACTTCATACCCTTGTGAAGACTTCTGTATTATCCACTATGCCTAATTGACATGTTCATGACTTGCACCATGAGCCATTAACCGAACTCATAAACACTGACTGTGGTGACTGCAGATGCAGAAAGATGTCAGGAAAAACCCCAGCAGCATTGCTAACACTTGTACGCGGTGCCAGAGGTGTGCACGGTGCTGCGTGACGGCAGGACTCTTTTGCTCTTATTACAAGGAGATCAGGACTGTAATGCCATGCCTTGTACACCCATGCATGACAGGCAGGGCTTGCATTCCCAGCAGGAAAAACAAAAATGTAGGGCAGGCAGAAAGTGGCTTAATTCTCATCTTGGAACCAACAGATAAATGATAAATGACCATATCCAACACACAAGAGGTTTGTGTCAGAGTAGAGAACTATGATCTAGTTTCTGATGAATCAGATTAATACCTCTCTTAGTGGATTGCCCTTCTTTTAATCAACTGAGACACCTCAGCACTGAATCAAAATGGAATGAAAGACAAACAAATGCACCACAGGCACTTTTATTTAGTAACAGAGGTGAATAATTAATCGAACAAACAACAGAAAGACATCACACCTTTTCTTAAAAATTAATTCTTGCTAGCAGATATTTTAAGCAGTTACACTGAATGCCCAAGACAATTACATTACCTTCACTGTTGTGGCAGCAAGGAAGAAAGATAAAGGAATAACAACTCAACAAAAAGTATGTAAGAATTCTAAATAGGAAAAATTAAAAAAAAAACCCACCAGAATAATGTTGTTTTATTGATAATCCTATTTTATATACCCATAAAGTGACTTCTAAATAAATTATTCATTCACAGGAAGTAAAAGAACACTCTGAATTTTTGTGCAAAGACTTCAATTTTTATAAAAATCTGAAACAAGAACAATAATTTGGAAAGCCTTCATTTCGAGTTTTGTTGAACCTGTCCCATACCTGTTTCAACTAACTGGAGGCATCTTACACCAAAAGAGCTCAAACTTCTGAAATCTGAGTTAGGATTGGCATTACATGAAGAAACTAAATGTAGAAATTCCTGCAGGGGCTGTCTGCGGTGCCAACAGCAGGGATTCAACTGTTGACTTTGCTTATTCACAACCTGTAGTCAGTAGAGTTGGGAATGAAATTATTTTTTCTGGTACCTCAGCGTGGGTGTCATTGTTTTACTTGAGGATGAACAGTTCATCCAGTCTACTGCTCCTCAAGTTAAGTTGTTCAATATATGTCAACAATGCCGGGTCATTGCAACTTCCTTACATCGAAGGAGCAATCACCTTCCCATTGTTTGTTTTCACACCCCTGCTACAGGGATGCAATGTATTTCCTACTCAAGGCCCATTTTACTGCCTGGGGAAGAACTGAGGGTGGTAAGGAGGTCACATTTTTTCCTTCCCAGACAGGACAAGGCTCTTACTAGAGCCTCATTTTGAAAGGCCCTCGTAAACAGTGTGTGATGAAATGTATATATGTGCTAGAGAAGAGGATACAGATTGCATGCACTGAATTCTGCAAATTTAACTGAAGAACTGAGAACCAAATCTGTTCACAGATGTTGCCTTTATCTTTCAACAAACTGATGTCAAAGTCATTGCTGACAAATTAATTAGCTGAATTAGACCATTGGGTCAGAAAACCACATTAGCTGCCTAGCCTTACAGACTTTGGATAATCCAATGCTGTGTTAAAGGATGGATAAAGTGAGGGCTGTCAACATACTAGCCACACTGGAGAAAAGGTGTATATGAACAAAAAAACTTTTAATTATCCCAGGAGACCTCTGCTATATTAGAACAGTGGGGTAGCTTCTTTCCTTAATTATTTTTACAGTTACTGAGCAGTTATATGAAAACTGAGGTTTATTTTCTTTAAGTGGAAACACAAAGTGATTTGGTTTTTTTTCTTCTGTGTAGATGTGGGGAGTAATTTAATCAAATGTCAGGTTACAAAGCTTGCTGAGGGTCTTAGTGACTACACAGCTGGAATAGCACAGAGAGCCCTAGCAGAAATTTGTGGAGCTTTTATATTTCTCTAACACTTCTGTAATCCAGAAGAGCTGGGTGTCCAGGCTGCTCAGGATTAATTGTGCCTCAAAAAAGTAGTTTAGTTTTGCATATTACTGTTTATCAAATATAAAATGCTCAAAATCTTTTCTCTGTGTCCAAAGAGTAAGCAGTTGGTAGTGACTTTTTCCTAGTTACATTTTGTATTCCTCAGTGCTGTTACCTCAAAAACCTTCAACATTATATTGCATACATAAGTGGCTATATACTCATTTGCACATTAATTTATGTAAGGAAATTCAATTAAAAGGATTAGAATTTAGAAATGGCAGAACACTTCCATTGACACTGTACCCCCCTGCCCCTATGCATGCCTGATATCCTGCTTCTGAATACTGTAATAAAATTGTTAACTACAGATCACTTACTATTTCCTCTTCAGGACTTTGGCCTCAGCTAACATACAGATGCCTTGGTACTGAAATCACAGACTGGTCTGGCATGGAAGGGACCCGAAGTGCCATCAAGTTCCAACCCCCCTGACACAGGCAGGGCCACCAACCTCCAGGCCTGCATCTAGACAATGTTACCCAGGTCCCCATCCAACATTGAACACTCCAGTGTTGGGACATCCACCTCCTCTCTGGGCAGCCTGTTCCAGCACCTCACCACTCTTTCTATGAAGAACTTCCCCCGATATCCAATCTAAACCTTCCCCCTCTCTAGCTTAAACCCATTCCCCCTTGTCCTACCACTACCCTTGTAAAAATCCGATTCCCCTCCTGTCTATACGCTCCCTTTAAGTACCAGAAGGCTGAACTGAGGTCCCACCACAGCCTTCTCTTCTCCAGGCTGAACAAGTCAAGCTCCAGAATTATTTTAGTTTTTAAACAAATTCCTTTTCCTCATTCTTTTTGGAAGCTGACAGGTGGACAGTGACTGAGGCAGGGAACTGCAGGAATGGAAGATGTGACTTAGTTTTCCTGGGGAAAAAAAATAGTTCTATATATGTCCCCGTGAAAACTCTGTATTCAATGTCTCAAAACTCATATATGGTGGTCTTCTTTGGGTGCCTGGTTTGTATCTTCGGGTCTGCTTTGCAAAATGTTGAATGTTTTCAGCCCATGGAAATTGCTCTCTCAAGGTGTAAGTTATTGTGTAATGCTAAAGTATAGTTTTGACAGTCTGAAGAATTTCACATCAGACACCCAAAATATTCTACTTTAGTCTGTGTCTCAGTTCCCTATCTCTTAAATGGAGATAATGCCCTCGAATTTCACATGGGTTTTAGATTGATGAATGAATTGTCTGCAAAGCACTTGGATTCTGGGGTGATAAGCATCATAGAAAAGCCCATAGGGAAATTAAAAATTTTGTTTTTAGAGCAGGGCTTGAACACCATATTTTAAATAAGGCCCAGGGCAACATATTGAACAATGAAGCTAAAAAAAAAAAAAATTAAAAATTGAACAGCTGCTAATTAAGTCCTTTCGATGCACTGAGTTAGGTAGGAGTACCCTTGAGAGAACTGAGTGCATGATCCTGTAATTAAAGACTACAGCTCGAATGAAAAAGGTGGCCAAATAACGTCATGCTGGTAACCTTCATTCTGTCCGTTTCTAACTTTTGGCAGCTTAGCTTCACAAACATGATCACATTCTGCTAAGACTGGAAATTATATGTGAATTCAGTTGAAACAAAACCACATCACTTGCATAGTCTTGACACCTGCTTGGTTCACTGACATAATCAGGACCTTAAGAACTACCCCACATTTCACATTGGATTAGTTAGGTAAATGGTGGCAGCAGGATGCATTTCTCCATGACCAACACCAAAATAGGATGAAGTACATGTTTTCTTAGACAACAGATATGAGTTGTGGGAAATCTAGATATTATTTGGCACAATCTTCCACATCACCCCAAAATCTCTCTCCTGGTTCTGGCCAGGCCAGAGAAGACTTTCCCAAGCAACCAGTACAGGTGGGCTGAATTGACTTGGACTATTTTTCAACCAGACATCAATCAAGCCCCTATAAAAAAGAGGCTGGTGAGGCAGAGGCAGGGTTGTCAGTCAGTCAGTCAGTCAGTCAGTCAGTCACTCACTCACTCACTCACTCACTCACTCACCCACTCACTCACCAACCCACCCATCATCATCGTCGTCATCATCATCATCGTCGTCATCATCATCATCATCATCATCATCATCATCATCATCATCATCATCATCTCAGTGCTCCTTATCTAATTCATCTTCTATCTCTCTCACAACAGATGCCAGGTCCAATCTCTGTTTCAAGTAAAAAAGAAATTCTCAGGTATCATAAATCAATAAATCACTTTGATCATAATATGATTTAAACTATTAACGACGCATCAGTGAAACAAACATTCAAGATCAAGGTCAGCAACACAATTCTATACATTTACAGCATGTAAATATATAGGTATATAAATATATACCTATGCATTCCTAATTGCCCTTCCAGACTGGGTGCCCGAAACTGATAAGCACACGTGTACATACAAACATATTGACACAACCCCTTCACTTGAGAAAAGCTGGTTGCCAGCACATGCATCCTGCCTGGGGGTGAAGGCTCCCCCACTTGCATGTGCCTCCATAACACATGGAGGTACTCCATGTTTTTGTATACTCATGCCACTTCCTACAGGCTTCCAATCCGCAAAAGAGTGAAAAGATCCTTCAGGTCACCCGCGCACACCTGAGATGTAGACCTACTCACTGCAGCTGGCAGGGACAGTACGTGACCTGGATGCAGGATTCACAAGGCATCTGTCCAGGAGGCTGCTTTGTGTGATCTTGGAAGGAGTTGTGGGGCCAGTAGGGAGACTCACAGAGTGTTGAAGAAGGTTTGCTGCAGTTTCACTCCAACGCATCTCTGCATTATTAAAAAACTTCATGGTTCATTTAGACTTTTTCTCAACTTTATCTTTGCTTCCAAATTCTCTTTGCAATTGTATGGTTATTGCTTAAATTTGACTGCTGATTGTTTTCCTCTTTAACAGGATTGGTTTGGGACTAACTGTGCTCTTAGGCTGTTTGGAGTGTTGATTTACACATACTGTCACACTCACGTTTCTGTCTTAACAGCTGTTGTTATTCAGGCTATGTAAGCATGGGTGTGCTGTGTGAGCAGCTTCTCATCACTGCTTTGTCCCCTGCCCCCACCACCAGAAACCTTCTCCCAGCCTCCTTGTACTTCCCCTACATGTAGCAGTCTCAGTTTTATAACATGTCTGTCTGTGCAACCCCACCGACTCCCAGAACTCTTCCTGACCCTGGTCTCCTTCCTCATCCAGCCAGAACCTCTGCTGAAAGTTGTGATGAAAGCCGCCTTTGGGAGTGGGGGAAAGAATCCAATCTGATGGAGAAAAAATATTGCTCTACACTGGACAGTGAATGTCCTTCTACCCACAAGACAGTGAGAAAGCAGAACAGTTAATATCAGCATTTTTGAAAGCACTTAATGAGATAAGAGAGAATCCAGACCAAGATCTGGGTTTAGACTGCTAATGGCATAATGCTGTAATAATCTTGCCTCAAACTCAATTTAACTGGCTGCAGTTGGACCATCTCTGTGCACAGGAATGTCTACAAAGGCACAGGGGTCATCGAGGGCCCCTTCTACAACATGTTTTTTCTGTACTGTTCCAGCAGAACAGAAAATAACATAAGGCGTCTTCCACTGTGCCCACAGAGAAAAGATGTACAGCCAGGCTGACCATAAGTTTTCTGTCCTGTTTCCAGAGCTCACTTTTTCGTGGTCACCCATGATAAATGGCAGTAGCTTGACAGCTGATTTTACATTATTTTTCTTTCCATGGAGACTGCTCTGTGCAATACTGCTGGAGAATGTAAGTCACTTAAAGCAGGTTTTGTAAAGTCTTTGCATATGACTCCCAGCAAGGAATCTATAGAGTTCAGAAATATTTCATGGGTTAGCACCACTCCTCTTCAAATGAGATAACCCTATATCATGGATTTAAGCAGTGCTAAACCAGAGAGAAGTGCTTATTATAATATATGCTAACAAAAAATATAATTAGTACAGAAACTTTATTTTACTTTTTTTCTACTCATATGTTTTGTTTTCTACACACTAGGAGACACAAAGGAATGGTAATCCCCAAAATACTTACCTGTCCTCCAGATAGAATTGAGACAAGGTCAGGGACTGCCCTTTGTATAAAAAACTGTGACCAGTTGGTCGTCTCTTGAAGATTTACTTTCTACCCATCTCCCTATCATCTTGCAAACTGCCTTTCCAATTAGCACCTAGTATTTTTCTCCTCCGTTGTTTTTTTTAATTTCAATGTGAGACATGAAACAGTTTATTGCATAAATAAAACTTACTTTCATGTTACAGAAAGTAAATTTTCCTTTCCTGTTGAATTTGCAACAGAAAGTTCTCATTCGTTACCCCAATAACATAGCACCGAGATACTGATTATACAGAAGGGACATTAAAAAAAAAAAAGGCATGTTTTTCCCCAACTGATCTGCCGCTGTGTAATCAGCAAGATATCTTTCGTAGCTAACCCTCCTGAAGATGAAGCCTTACCTCACAGCATATACATATTTGCAATTTCTGTTCATTTTTAATTTTTTTATTTTGAGTGATTTCTGTACAAGTGAGATTTATTGCCCTATGTTTGGAGTAAGCGGGGAACATTCAGGCCCTCTAGCTCTCACAGCCCTTGGAGAAAGCTGCTGTGCTAGCAATGACTGATGAAGGTATTGAACTTCACTACTGGGAAGTTTTAAAAGTATTTGTTTCCTTTTTCGTATGGTTTATACATTTAAAAAGTGTAAGGTTGCCTAATATATGACAAGTAAAATCAAATTACTGGCAGCAAAAGGGCATATCCAATGACTGTATATATGGAACGAGTAAGCGAATGACACTTTAAAAGCTATACCTTCCTAAATCCTTTACCCAGCTCTCACTGTATACCTGAGGCTTAATATTACTTACACACAAGTATATCATACAACTTTAAGAAAATGTGTTTTGGGATGTCCTGGTTCTTACTGACCTCTTATAAAACATTGTAAATAGCTAGGAATTGAAATCTCAAAAACATAAAATGGTGAATGAGACAGATTTTCATTAGCTCCTGGGAAAAAAAATGCTTTTTTTTTTCCTATAGACCACAGACAATAATAAGTTTGCAGACAACAAAGCACCAGCTGATGAATAACCAGCTGAGCTGTGGGTAATAGAGCTGGCTGGTTTGAAAGATGTTGTTGTGTACTGCCTGACCTACATCTGAGCTACTTGCAGCTCCGAGCATGTGAGGGTTTCTAATGCAAATCATAATTGGTACTCTTTGTTCTCATCATAAACAAACAACAAAATCTCACACAGGAATCCTGCCATTTTAGGGAAAGTTGTGACTGTAGGCACATAATGTCTTAGAACTATTTTATTTTCCTTATGGTGCCAATGCCAGGAAGTTAGACAAAATATTAATAGCCACTGGCTTTTTTGGCCATGCTTGATATTTGCTAATGCAATTCTAGAGGAGGCTAAATTAAAAGGTAGATAGTGTGGAGCAGCAAGCAAGCTTCTCATCTGCTTCACAGAGTAAGACTATGAAAACTCAGGGCAAGACAAAAAGGTTTTAGGTAAAAAAAGAAAAAAAATTCTGGGTTAGTGGCACCACCAGGTAAATAAAAATATATATAATTCAAATGATAGAATTTAGTGGGGGTACTAAAGCTGTAACAGATGGAAATAGAGTGCAGAAGTCATCTCATAGAGTGACACTCTGCAATCCCTCATGTTTTCATCCACAGAAGTACCATTTAAGCCCATCTGAATGCACAAGTGAGTTGACTCTTTTGTTTTCTGAGCATGAATGTTCTGCTATTGTATATGGTTAGAAGATACCACTGCAAATCCAGGTTTCATGCAGGTCAGATGATGCAAAGCATAAGCTTTCTAGGTCATTGTGGACACTTCTTAGGTCATGTGTACATCAAGATTTCAGACTCCCTCCAATGAAAAAATTAAATATATGCATATGTAGTAGAGTCAACACAGTGATTATCCCCTGATTTTTTTTCACCAAAGTCCAATTTCACAGTTGTTTTGCTTTTAACTAGGGAGGAGGTAGTGATTCTAGCCCAGTGACCCAGTGTTATACAGGATGAGTGCTCAGACCTAATATTTCATTTAAGAAAGGTCACGGGAGAGAGTTCATGAAATCACATCCCCATTGGAAGCAAAGACTCCTTCAGGCTAGACATCAACCAAAATCTAAACTTCTGTTCTTTGCAGAAACAGACACAAGGCTCAGATTCAGAAAGCCCATTAGGAGTTGCCATGCCAAATGGTGTAGTGCTGGCAATTAAAGGTAGAGTTTAGTCAGAATCTGTTTACAGTCACATATTAAGAAACTTACACACCCATGAACTTATATATGAGTAAATTTACACACAACTGGGAAGAATTATGTTCCTTGCTACAGCTTCTTAACAGGCAATCTGATCGATGCAATGCTAGTCAAACAGAAATACCAGGAGATTAAATGCCTTGTATGTACTTAGGACTTGTGACTAGAGAACCCTATTCAATTTATCCCCTTTGCCAGATGAGACTGGATCAATCTGTTTATTTCTTTAATTTGGAGTTTTACAAAATCCCTGGATCTGACCAGAAAGTGCAGAAGCGTATCAATCACCCTCACTGAACTAGCATGGCTCGCTTCCTCGGTAAACTCTTCAAAAGACTGAGCAGTTCTGGAAGGGAAGGGAACCTGAAATAATCAATTCTTTTGAATAGTAATAACTGTGGCTCCTGTGCTTTGGGCTGACCTTCATGTTGTCAGGATATATTAGGTGTACTGTGAAGCTTACCAGACCAGACCTCAGGGAACTTTGGTAGAGGGATGCCAAACCTGTGAATTCCTGACAGCCTTAGGCACCCAGTCATGCAGCTCAGCCAGCTCGGTGGCCTATCTCAGCATGTGCAGGAGCAAAGCTTTAGGCACCTTCTTAAGCTTTGTTTTTAAAACTTAGGGTGCCTGTGCATGCTGGAGCACTGGAGCAGCAAAGCAGCTTTTTTTGGTGAATCCCCTCAGAGTTAAGTACATGAATGCAGCCTAAACCAAAATTGAAGTGCCACAATTCCTTTGTGAGGCTCCGCATAAGTTCTCTGAAATGAAACTCGCCGCTTTCATTAGGAATGTCTGTCAGCATGAAAAAGATTTAAAGGTCATTGGTTTGCAAAGTGGTATGAGCAGAATCTCAAGGCTGGTAGAGCAAGTCTTGCTGAGGAAGCTGAAAGGAAAGGTGATGAAACATCTTAATAGTCCTTGCAGGCTCCCTGAGTTCTGCCAGTGTTCTGGTTTTGACTGTGTGACTCTCTTCTGATGAATCTTACAATTTGGGCATTCCACCGTGTGGTAGCACCCACCCAGCAAAATGGCTGTGAACAGAAAAAGCGTGTATGTGGGAGATACAGCCTTTCTCTTTTTGTTGTTTTTTCCTCACTGGGATATTTATTTATAATGTGTAATTTTGAATAATTGTTTCATGAAAGACCTTGCACTTCATTCTCAAAAGCAGTTTTATTTTTTATTCTGAAGCTTTTGAAAAGGAGATGATTACAACATGTACCTAACTCCCAATTTGCTGCAAAGATACAGGGGTATCTGGGGTGGTTGATTTTCTGTGGATTATACAGGCTGAAAATCAATGGTAACCATCTGGTAAACAATAAAGAAAAATTTTAAGGACACAAATGTTTAGAGGACCTACATATCCCATTGAATTTCAGACATTACCATTTAGAGGGATGTATTCTGCAATTTAGGAAATATTAACTTTTTTAAGATGTTTTAAAAACAAGGCAAAATAACTACATTAGAAATGCTTTGTAGAAGTACCACAAGTATAACTTCAGATACCATACTGCAATTTGGTATATTAAAGTAGGTCCCTGTGAACACACTATGGGCAGAGTGAAAAGGGAAGTCCTCAGGAAGAAAGAATATGAATGACCATAAGGAAAACAGCTGAAGAAAAGTGTGATGAAAAAAGTGGTTTGCTCTCTTTGTTTTTTGAACATAAATTGATGGGACTAAATCCTTCAGCTGTTGTTAGAGTACATTTCAAATATTAAATAAATTACCCTAAGAGATCACACTTTACAGTGATACTATCCAACAACAGAATTACGCAAGTAGACCACTGAATAATTTTCTCTCAGCTGTTAACGTCAATATAAAGGGCAGATGTGAGCATGAGATGAGTCATGTCACCTGTTGTATTGAGAACTCAATTAATATGAAGATTACTATTCCAAAATATAACTCCACCTAAGGATCTCTTAAGTCTAGTCTATTTTGTGTTACGAAAAATCTATTTGTATAACTGTCAACACTCGATGAAATGGCCTTTTATGACTAATATTTATGTACTGTTAGGCACAGAAAAAAGGAAAGAAAAAAATAAAGAAGAAATTGCAATGGTTCCTGAACTGTGCAAATTGTCAAAAGGCCATTGCATCTATCTTCATCCTAAAATACAAGTGTGCTACCTTGATATTAAGGTGGCTTCATTGCTGGCTACTTTGTTCCTGATTTTCTGTCAGTCCTCTCCAGAGGCAGCTTTATCACTTTGAAGGAGGCAAGCAACAGAACTGCTGAATTCAGTGAGACTTTAATTTTTGCAGTGTTTTCATGGAGAAGGTGGACATCAAAGTGGACTTTTGGGTATGAAGAAGATACATTATTTATCATTACTGTGGAAAGAATTATGAATTCTCTGCTTGATTGTTCCTTCTGATCTACAACCAGTGGAAGAGGTAAATTTTTTTTGAGTGGTCTCTGCCTTTGGATCATTTGTTTATGCCTTGTTGCCATAATGTCTGTATAATTTACAATTCACTTTAATGATCTATTTGTCCACATTCTTTGAAAAAGAAGCAACTAATCAGAATTCTTGAAATCATTCTTACAATGGCACCTGGCGACCCAAATCATAATTCTTCTTGTAATCGAAGGATGTAAAATTCAGACACATCACTTTGGTCTTCCTGACTGTGCCATCTCCATGTCTGGTAGGGTTATTCAGAGAGCTATTATGAAGCAATTGGGCTTTCTACACAGCCAGTAAGATACTCTAAGAGTCTCTGAAGAGTAATTCACAGTGACTGGTAATAAACAGGCACTTCTGAAAACTGAGAAATTAGGAAACTACCTGTAGCCTGCAGGAGAAGGCTGAAAAAGTGAGGATATGGAGATGAGTCCAAAGGCTGCCATCCATGCCCACCTACAATCCAGGTAGGATTCTTTTGTACAGAATCTTTTCTGTACAAAGTCCTTGTGGCATCTAATGGACTAGAAGCAGAAGGGACAGATAAAGAATGATGTTATTGAGTTGTCTGGGTAGCTTGTCTGAATGAAGTGGCTTGGCTGATGAAGTTCCTTCAGAAGTCCTTGCAAGGTATAGGGACACATGAACAGATTCACAGTTTCCACAAAGGCTGAGAATTCAGCATCCTCCGTTATACCTTTTCTATAATTTTTCAGTGACGTTGTGTATTATTACTTGTTTTTTATTATTCTTTTGAGGCACATAATTCTCACCAGACCCTTTACATTATCCTTTGGAAGCCATTAGAGCTTAGATTTAAAGCCATTAGTAGCACTTAGAGCACAGACACCGGACTTTTACTCTGAACGACCTTACTGGGACCAGATTCTTAACTTTTAGGCAGTCCAATATCTAAACTCTGAATTGTGGCCTTAGGCATATTCAGGACCTGTTAAAAACTGAGAACAAATATGAGGCCTTGGGCTTAAATCATTGTTTAATTTTTAGTTACTGTTGTTCATGTCACTAACATAACCTTCACTGAGCTGTTGGATTTTTTTTAAGAAGTTTGAACATTTTATCACAGTGCATTGCTCTCAGTGTTCACCAAGTATAAGGGCTGGCTCCTAAATATGAAAGTATTTTGGCACCGAACATAATGGGAGCAAGATCAGGTCATATGTGAAAGAGAGACGCCACCACACAAGGAACAAAACCATTTTTTTTTTCTCAAAAAAAAATCTAAGTTCTGTATGAGTTTCGTGAAAAACTGTCTTCAAATAAGTAAAGCATCATTAGAAGACAACAAATGAAAGAAGCTTCTGAGCCTGAGACAGGCAACAGACACTGGAATGAACGATGCCTTTGGAGCAGGTCTTGGTCATAAAATGATAAGACCTTGCAAGCTGGAGGATTAGGTTGGCTTGAAGATATTTGAAAAGGGAAAGAAAAATGGCTCTTGGCAAATAGCTATGTTGAGATTAAGTAACAAAGACAGGTTGTAGGATGGGGTTTGTTTTGTTTTAGTGAGGTTTTTTCCTAGTATTAAATTCTGGAATTTCACACAGAGGAGGAGACGGAAATTCCATACACTAATAATAACATTTTAAAATAGGAGAGACTGGGTATGCAACATCAGCTCTTATCGCAACAGTGATGGAGAGTTTGGCAAGTGATGCAAGGACATTTAAACCAAGCCTACTAGAAACCAAGGCTCTGGAGTCCAGCAGTCCCTAGAACTATAAAAAATGAAAAGCTGGAAGGGAATTCAAGCTGTTTACTTTATCCATCCATTTGGCTGTGGCTGCTTCCTGGTTAGCTTCCTTTGCATGTCACTCATTCAGTAAAGGGTGTCAACATGTGCTTGGCTTTAAACACATCATTTGGAGTATTCATCCCCCTGAGTCTTTCCACAGAATGTCAGGAGTTGGAAGGGACCTTGAAATATCATCTAGTCCAACTCCCATGCTCGAGCAGTATAACCTAGATTAAATTTCTTTTGCTGAATCATGACTAGTACTGATTGTTACCAGGTTACATTTACATCAAAACTAATGAAGTTAGCTTTGGGCTAATAAAACTGCAGAACCATACACATGACTCTCTAGTTCAGGCTCCACCTCCTATATCATCAGTTCTTATTAATTCTTCCTGATAATGGGCATAGCAGGAGTGTCTTCAGATGCTATATTCAATAACCATACTCTTTAAAATCCATTTTGAGCATGGTTATGTGTCATTCCTGCATCCTTTGTTATTGCTAAGGACAAGGTTATTAGTGACCACTGGTTCCTGAACATCACTGATAATAAAGCCAAGCTGTAAGCCAAGCTCATGTTACTGATGATGCTGGGGCAACTGACACTGCCTTTGAACCAGGGATTGCTGTTGCTACTTCCTCCTACATCAGCTTCCTGACTCATCAGAGTTTGCTAGCTTTTTTATNGGGGTTCGGTGTAGGGGTGTGCTCATTGCTACGTGTCTTTTGGAGTTTAAAGGTGGAAAAAGTTCACTATAATAAAATGTTATTTTCCTTATGCATGTGCCAGGGACTGAAAGGTTGCAGGGTTCCTAGACTAATAGTGTCTGAAGCCTGAATAATTCCTGAACAAAGCAGTCCAAGTAATTTTATCTAACAATTCTTTTGTCAAGCCAAATAGCTCACAGCTAAAGTAGAGGGTATATTTTTAAAAACACACATCCAGTACAACCAGTAAAATATTTATTGTGGGTAACTATTAAAATAGTTACCTGTCTATTCTTAAAAAATATACCTAATTCCAGTCTGAAATTCTCTAGTTTTAACTGCCAGTCACTGTTACTGTGCTCTTGTTAGATTAAAGAAAATACCATTTTTCTTCAGTCGAGTCTACATATATATTGTTTGAAAATCACATCTCAACCCTCTCTTTGAGAAATTATTTCACTCTGAGATATATTTTCTGAAATAACTTTTTCCATCTTTTCTGAAACTGCTAAATTTGCAGTATTCTCTTTGAAGCACACACATCAGAACTACATACAGGTCACCAGCGGTGGTCTCTTCAACCCTGCATATAGGAGACTGTACCTTCTCCCTCCCTCCTGCTAACATCCCCGATCCACATTGAAGGAGTGCTGGACTCCTGTTTTTCACAGCTTTACACTGAGAGTTCATAAACCAGTGTTTATCCACCATGGCTCCCAACCCCTTTCCAGAATCATTGCTTTTCAGGACAAAGCCCCACGTCCTTTAACTGCAATCTGTGCAAACAATGTGCTTTACTTCAATCAAGTTTTGTAAGAAGAAATATCTTTTCAGAGATCAGCATATATATGCTCAGAGAAGAAAACCAACCCTGTAAAAAAGAGAAGCCTTGGGCACATGTTCTCTTCATTTCTGTGTGGAAACTGATCAAAATCAGACAGATACACACCTGAATTTTTAATAGCCCAGACATTAAGGCACTCATCCATTTCAAAACAGAAAGGGACAGCATCTCTCATGTCCCTGGTGACAGATCTAACTACTGGGACATTGTCTATTCTGTGGCAGCTTTCCTCTTTCCCTTTGTTGCTGGTTGTTGGTCCTTTTTACACTTCGTCTTACTGAAAGCTGTCCTTCACCTAAAGAGGGCTTTGTGCATGAGATTTGGGGCTAGAGTGATTTTCCAGATAAACCCATTGATCCAATAAAAAACCAGTGCCTCTTTCTACAAACCTTGCCTCACTTTTATACAATTACGCCACTACAGCTGCAACATCACTTTTAGCTGTATTAAAAATGCTTATTGTGTATTTGGAGCCAATTTACCAAATGATATGAATAGCTGGTTTTAGATTGACTTTCTCAAATGCAAGCCTCAGCAGGAATTCTTAAAGGCTTTCTTCAAAATTTTATTTAATAATATCGTTACGTTAATAAATATTTCAATATATCTATAATTATTTGTTTCTAATTTAATCAAACAGAAATGAAAATTGGGAGCAGATAATCTTTTTCTAAATCTCAAGTAATTTATGGTTTCAGCACAAGTTATTTTCATTTCCCTGGCAGAAGTCAATCAATAATAATGAATCTTGATAAAAAAATTAATCCGTTTTTGTGGCTCCCCAATGTCTATTACTACATGCTGTAGAAGGGAAGTATTTCTTAAATATGTTTCATCTTGTCTATGTCACTTCTCTGAAACTCTCTTTTCCTAAAGATGACGAGGAATTTTTTTTCTTCATTACTCAACTTTCTCTCCATCTCAATTTTCAGTCCTTCAGCAGCTTAGCTAGTAGCTAATGGTGTCATTTAATCCAATATCTCACAAATCATTTCAGCATTTGCTTAACTCCAGGTATCTGATGAATCTAGTGACTGTGTGTTGGCCCACCTAGTTGGACCAGGCATGTTGGCCACTACAGAACACATTTTACATTGGTATTTCTCATGAACTTATCTCAGGCTCAGGGATAAGTTGCTTCGTCCAACTAAGTGTAAGGTTAAACTGAACTTCTGTCAACTACTTAAACCAAAATCAGCATCATGAACTGGTACCATGAGGTATGGAGAAAAAAAACCCATATTATTTGTGATAGTCAGTAGGCATCAAGCCTGTTCCTTGCTTAATTCTGTACTGAAATTGCTGAGGGATACAGTGGTCAAATAACACTCAAGAGGAAGAATTCACTACTAAGAAATAAACTCTGTCTTTCCTTCCAGTGATGTCATACAAAGTATTTGTCACAACA
Organism: Heliornis fulica; assembly: GCA_013399135.1. Taxonomy (NCBI): domain Eukaryota; kingdom Metazoa; phylum Chordata; class Aves; order Gruiformes; family Heliornithidae; genus Heliornis; species Heliornis fulica. Next base: position 359,597 of record VXBZ01005949.1, on the reverse strand, counting down.
GCATTTTCTCTACTCTTGATCAAATGGTGCAATGTCTGCATTTAACTGCATTTAATTGCAACTAACCTATTCCTCAGTCAGCAATCAACTGAAAATGCAGATTATTAATACCTCTGATTCACACTTTGTGTAATTGTAAGTTTCATAGAAGAAGGAGCAGTTTGGATCTTTTACAATTGTTCTCACATGATACAAATCATTAAATTAGTGGTGTAATTTTATTTAGGAACATGTGTAAAGCATAACTAGATGGTGGATATGAATACAGATGATAATAAAACAGGAATGATGCTGACCTAGACAGAAAATCGTTAAGTGTAATCATTAAAATATACACACATCGTAATAATAATCCAATCTGACCTACTTCTTTTATTTAAGGATGTAGTGTGCCAATGTCAATGTTAATATAAGTGTTAATATAAGTGGCCAGTAATGCTATTATAATTTCATAGTGTCTGTATTAACATTGAAAGAGAACAAACAAAAGACATCAAAAACATGAATAATAAACATTGATATGGCCAGGGGAAAAGAAAACCAAACACAATAAAATAAAATAAAATAAAAAAAAAAACAAAACCAACACAACTGAAGGAGTAAAGAACCATACCCTCATTTTAAGCTGAAACTTTTCTGCTGTCCTCATGTCCTGACTGAACCAAGCTCTGTTTCACAGTCACAGGCAGTTCTGATTGTTTTAGGTTGTTTCCAGCTTTGAAGTTTTATTTTCATTAAGGTGAAAGGGGAAAGAAAAAGCCAGAAACACTGGGGTTTTTTATTTTAAAAATAAACCACAGCTTTTAAGGACATATGTTCAAAGACTTATATGTTCACTTTCAAAAAAAAGAAAAAATATACAGACCTCAACTTCAAGTAAGACCAGAAATCAGCTAAAAAGATGGGAGGAAAGAAAACCAAGAGAAATTAATTCATTGTCATAGTAGAGAGCACCTAGGAGAGGCTGAGCAGAAAAGAAGTTGCAGGGGTGGATAAGATAAAGGAGAGAGAACTGTGTAAGCTGACAAGGAAGTAGAGAGACAAAAGCAAGCACTTTTAGTAAGAAGCATGTTTCAAACACTCTTTTTCCAAAAGGTACTTTCAAAACAGATTGTCCTATATTTAATATATTTTTCACTTCAAAATTGCAAAAATAGCAACAAAAACAATTCCTCTGGGTAACTGGTCTGCTGATTGTTCTAAGTACACCTTACATTTGGTTTACAAACCAATTAGAAAGAGGTTATTTAGTCCTAGTTTCTCTCAGTGGTGCTGAACTCTCTCCAGAGAAAAAGCTATGGGGTCTGCAGAATAAGTGCTGGTTTTCACTGGTTTGGAGATCTAGCTCTCTTTTACTGCACCTTCTGTATGTGCCCTAAAAATGCAAGGCCAAAGATTAAAGTATATACAGAAAATAAATGGATCTTGGTTTGAGGGGTCTGGGCCTTCAACATAAGACTGAGGAATAAAAAAAAAAAAGGTCTATGTTGTTCGCTTTCAGGATTTAATGAACACATATGCTGGAACACTCTGTGTCAAAGGATGGGTAGTAAATCAACTAGGAGATGTACCTGTGTCATCATTGCTCACAGATGACCAATTAATAAACACAAAAGGGTGGGGTGGGAAGGGGAAAGAACAAACCCAGAAGACTTGCGTTTGACTGCCTGGCTAATCTAGGTCCAAACTCAGGAAGGAGGCTACTTATGCTTGTGAGAATTTCTTCAATGCCTATACACCCAGCTTTGTAACTTGATAACCATTCAATTATTATTCAAATTAGTAACTTTTACAACCCATAGGGGAGAAAATAAGGAACATTTGAACAAGGAAATTCTGTTTCTGATCTGTATGAGTTTTGCTGTTGACCTCAGCAAGCATTAACATGCGGTTATTTATTTCAGCAGCAGTACAGACCCTTTGTTTTTTGACTCAATGAGACAGCTCAGTTTTCATATAATCAAGACTGAAATGAACAACTATTTTCCCATCAACAGCAGCATTTTGTAGAATGGAAATAAAATAATAAAGTTGAAAAAACACTGTCATAGATTGATATTTCTTGCCTTGACGTCAAAAGTCTTGTCTTTACTTCAACTATTTAATATAAGGTAAGGATGTTTTGCTCTTGGGATTTTTGTAGAAGCAGACTGCTATGCTATGAAAATGTCCATGTCATTAGAATTAATTACTCTGTGATAGGCTCAAATGCAGCTTTTAAAATGCAGAGTGGGATTTCCTCTGTCTGTAGAGTTCATATCTGAGGCCACGGGACTTGTTTATTTGATCAGCATGCAAATGGGTCCTTCATAAAATACAGTAATAACAATCAATGCATCATGGAGATGAACTAATTCAAAGGCAAACTTACAGGCACCGTTTCATTAAAAGCAAAGAAAACAAAACAACCTGCTGAGGTTATTGAGTTAGCAGCATATAGATGCATAAGCATGACTAGGGATTTATTGAGAAAATACAGAATATCACTATCAAAGGTGAACTTACATATTTGAACCTTGTCATGGAGTATGACAGTACATATTCTACCTCTGAATGACTGGGACTGACATTAAACAACTTTATAGTCTCTATAATGTTACGCCTCACCATGAAAAACAATTCAATTTGAATCATTTCTGTAATACTAAGGCAAAAACTACCATTTCACTTTCACTTACGCAGCCTTTAGAAAATGAGTCAGTGGAGACTGAGAATAAGAAGATGTTTTGTTTGTTTTCATATCCCACTAACCTTTCTTTCACAATTATCTCCCTTGTGTTCCTGAGAGACTTCCACTTGGGATAGATTCTGAAAAAAACAAAGGGTTTTCAAAACATTTTCCTCCTTCTTTAATCTCCTGGATATGGGATAGTCCTCCTGCCCTTAGTCCTCTCCTGGGAGCACAGACTACCCCACTAAAGATGCATATGCTGTACAGCACATCCCTGGGAGAAGAGGAGGACTACCAAAGTGGTGAAGAGGGGCTGGATGTGCAGCCTTCTCTGTAATTATGCCCTGACTCAGAGAATGGGAAAGAGCAGCGCTGGCAGAAGCAGAGGAGAGCTGTACAGCAGGGAAATGGACTGGAAATTATTGTGCATGCTGTGGCAGGGTAGGACACAAAGATGGTATTGTGGCTACATGATAGTGCGAGTGCCTAATAATTTTGATGTTGTTTGGTATTACACAGATTTAGATTGTCATAAAATCACAGAAACTGTCTGTCACTTGTCATTACTGTCAGTGACTCTATGTTCCCTGCCAGGAAGGGAAATTTGCTGTAGTAGGAGTTTACTTCTGATTTTGATCGAGAAGGTCCATGTCCTCATAGTGAAAGAAGGCAGTCAGACTGCCAGAACAACTTGTATGGTCTTCAGCCCCTTCCTTGGCTATGTCCCAGCTGCCTCTGAGTAAATGAGCAGTGGTAAGACTGTGGTCTGTGTTGGTTGTTCTGATGGGATGGATGTCTCTTACAAGGTGTTCTTGGTTCAGTTAGGATAGAGTTAATCCTCTTTCTAGCAGCCGGTGTGATGCCGTGTTAGGCGTTAGGATGAGAGCAGCACTGATAACCCCCCCATGGTGTTAGATGCTGCCAGTCAAGGACTTTGCAATTGTTCATATTGCCCTGCTAACGAGAAGGTGGGGGCACCCAGGGACCTGGGAGGGACACGGCAAGGACAGGTGATCCAAACCTGTCCAAACAGGCCAAAGGGGGTATTCCATGCCAATGACATCATGCTCAGCATAAAGGGGGGCTGGAGGGGGAGGAGGGCACAGCTTCAGGATGTGTGGGTTTGGGGATGGTCCGGCCTGAGCTGTGCGACCTGAGTTGTGCGGTTTGGTGAGAAACTGCATCATGTATCACAAGTTTTCTATATCTTGCCATAAAGCCCTATTATTGTCATTTCTCCCTCCCTTTGTTGTCCCAGTAAATTGTCCTTATCCCAATCCACAAGGTGTGTCTGTCTTGGTTTTCTTTCCTTCCCCACTCCACATTCCCCTGAAGAGAGCGTATCCTCAGCTGCTGGATGGGGCCAAACCACAACACAAGCTGTAAAAAAACTGTTGAAAGGTGAAAAAAGTTGTAAATAAGGTGTATAATATTAAGAAGCTGATAGATTTCTTTAAATCCTACCTCAGATATTAACCAAATACCTCTCTGGATAACTCCTCTTCCTGCTCAGTTTCTTATTTCCATGTGAGGTCACTACATTTCCAAAATATCTTGGGTGAACTTGATGAAATTGTTTGGGGTAGGTGATGGGACATACAATTACATTATTGTGGTTTTGTTGTACAAAGCAATACAAGGATGATTATGCTCCATACTGTTATCAAATGCATTTCATTCTGCTTTTCTTTGCAGAGCAGTGACAATGATATCCCAGAGGTAGGGAGTGTGGGGAGGACATAGTGCCACTTTGGGCACCTCATTTTGCCTTTTATGATACAGACATCTTCAAGATAGGACTTTGTTTCTCCAAATCATACCCAGCAATAAGGTGACAAAGGGAAACAGTGCTCATGGAAAGAACAGAATTCCTACAAATAGCTGAAAACACCCTCACAAATACTTCCCTTAAAAAAAAAAAAAAAAGAAACAGAAAAAGAAAAATAAAAAATATCACATCTGTTGTTTGTAATATGGTAACATCTCGGTGTCAGATTTATGTGAGATTCAAACTCCATACCACTGCTTTAGACTTACACAGTCATAAACGAGAGCAGAACTTAATCCTCTATCTTTGCCTTTATTCCACAGAGCTCAGTGAGTTCCAGCTCAAGGAAAGTTTTGTGTTTTTATCTTTTTGGCCTGCACAGATTACCTTTCATGCATTGCAGGGTTCATTTAGGGGCAAAATCCTCCTTGCTAATGCTACTTTATGAAAATTCCTTCCTCGATCTCTCTAGCTCACCAAATCTACAGTTCATTTTAAGTTCATGTTGAAATATCTCCATTTTTGCCCTTTTACTGTTATGATTTCCTTTGATTTTGTACTTCAGGGGGATTAGAAGACCTCCATCTGAATGGGGATACAAATCCAAAATTCAAATCACATTCTCTTTGGAAAGAGATAATTCAGAAAATTCACATCCAACTCTGAATTTCCAAGATCTTCAAGATCTTTACACAAGTTATAAACAATATCTGGTTTCTTTTCATGTGCATGTTTGTGTACAGAGCTGTTAAGCAGTAAATGACCTCAAGCTCAGCTATGATTCCTCCTTCTCTTACAGAAAATATCAGCCAGTGGTTTGTTTCTGGCAAAGAGATTTTTTTATTAAGAGGTGCATGACCTACTCTTCACCCTGTCAAGGCACTCTATATGGAGAAGAGTTTAGGGACCATGTAGAAAAGGTTACCAGTCCTGCTAACTTAAGGACTCAAGATGTATTAGGTAATTGAAACCAAACTATGATTAAACCTTTGAACATTTATCTGTTTACTCAAATTGAATCTGAAAGTTGAGCCTTCTGAAGTTCTCTTGTCCCTGTTTATTTGAAAAATAAATTACTGATTATGATAAATTACTGAGTCACCACTGAGGGACAGGAAGAGTTCAGTGTGAAGGAAGCCAGCAAAAGTCCACTGGTGTGGTGTTTTAAACCCAGGTGGTAACTAACCACCTCACAGCTGCTCTCTCACCCCTTCCCCTCCAAGGGGATGAGGAGAAGAATGGGCAAAAAACCCGACAAATGAACCTGTGGATTAAGATAAAGACAGTTTAATAGGAAAAAATGGATGATACCCCTCTGGCCAATCTGGACCAGCTGTCCTGGCTGTGCTCTCCCAGCTTCTTGTGCACCTGGCAGGTTGTGAGGAGCTGAAAAGTCCTTGACTTCATGTAGGCACTGCAACTACCTATCAACAACTAAAAACATCAGCTAGTTATCAGTTGTTAGCATTATTCTCATCCTAAATCCTAAATACAGTACTATACCAGCTACTAGTAAGAAAATTACCTCTATTCCAGCTGAAACCAGGACAATTGGAAACACAGAATAAATTACTGAGCTCTAAAATTGTCACTTTTATATCAGATGGCAATGTCATTTTAATCAGAAGATCTGCTTTTGTGCTATCTCTCTCCACTGCCAGATGAAAAGCTTTCTGACACCTATATATTTCCGGTAAGATTTAGTAGTCTGTGTCTTCAACAAGAGGCAGAATTTGTACAGCACCTGACTGGCATTTCTCTCAGGCTGTCAGCAGGGATCCCTGGCTCTCTGGATGGAGTCGGTGTAAGAAGAAATGTTTGATTTGATGGAGATGTGAGGGAGCAGCTGAAGTGCTTTTCAAGCGAAGGAAAGGTGCAAACTCCACAGAGTGCTCACAGGTCCATGGCAGGAAACACGGCAGTTCAGACTGGGGAAACAAATTCAGTGTATGTAATCAACTGTGATTTCCCCCTGATTATCTCAGGACTAATTAGCGAATGTTTTTTACAGCTAATCAGAGGTATCTGGAAAGAAGTCATTTGCATAACTTCAAGTCAAATTATGTCATGAGGACAGCTGAGCTAATGTAAACTGGCATTTACTGTAGAATTAGCATGTACTGCATTCAAACAGGGAAACAAAGAAGCAATGCAAACCTGTTGACTAGAAGCTAGGAAGAGCAGCGTTAATTGATGGAGTGCAGAAGCTGTGCTACATGAAGCATATCAATGCATGAAGCACAAGGAATGTAAATATGCAAAGGCCAAAATATTTGCAGAGGAAGGAGTCATTTGACAAAATTGTAAATACCATGGATTCTGCTGGCTGTCTAACTGTCACTTCGTCACTGCATTCTGCCATGGTTTGTAGTTTAATAATCCAGGGAAAAGATCCCCATTTTCACGTTTAGGGGATACTGTTTTTTACTTGAAGTAAATCCAGTCTAAAATAAGCTGCTAATTCAGTATTACAGTGAGTCTGAAAAAGACAGCCATACATCTTTCTGTTTCTCCTTCAAAAGCATGCACCACACTGGAGTTCCTATTCATCTGTTTCTTGAAGTCCGTTTTTATCTCTAGGGATGTGGGAGAGGTTCTGGCTAATTCACTTCAGGCTGACAGACTTTTCTCACCTGTCTCATGCTGTAAGTCTGACAAGTTTCCTACTTGAAAGCCCTGATTTGAGAATGAGCTCCATGTGATGAAGCACTGGAACATGTGATTATTTTTGTATGGGACCAAATGTTTAAACGTATCTGCCAACCTGGGAAGATGGCAACCCCTCACTCAATGGGAAGAGGATGTCCTCATGATGGATGTCCTGCTGTTCATCCAATCTACTTTATGCAGAGCGAAGGCCTAAACTTAAAACTGGACTTCTTGCAAGGGCCTGAGAGGATGGATGTTCAGATATTTGAGTTTGAACACATAATCAACACATTATCAACTGTGTAGAACAACATTTCTAAGAATAAATTAAGTTAGAGATTGATAGTAGCAGTTAGGCAGGATCAAAGAGTGACTAATTAATCCTTGAAGTTAAGGCAGTGTCCCTCCACAGTATGGAATTTTTCATAGGAACAGATCTGGGTAAAAGTTTTCTTAATGAGGGTCAGCCAGCTCACAGAGATTTAGTGCTTGGCATCTGGTATCAGTTTCGTTACAGATAGTATTTGTAAGATATGTCCAGTCCAACACCGAGGCAAAACAGTCTCAATGGTGAGGTCCTGGGTCTTTGAGGTGTTTTTTTTTTCACCTTGGGTGAAACTGATTCACAAGCATTTAGGTGATCTGTTGACTCCTACCTAGACTAGTTCATGAGTATGGATAATTTGTAATTACATTTGGATTTCTTTGAAAAAAAAATAGCTCTTTCATTGCTTATGTTTATACATGTGGCATTCATCATCAAACTCAGTTTTAATGTAGGACATTCTTATGCAGACAATATAATTTCCACTGCTTGATTAAATATGCATTTAATTTACTCAAGTCCGTGCAGAGTTTTGTTTGAAACTCTTCTTTGAGGAGGACCTGACTGACACAGAAACCAATGAACCCAGAAAGAAAAATAACTATACTCAAACCCTGACTTAATGTTTAATCAATAGCTAAGTCCAGATCCAGAAAAATGTATTTCTGATTTTCTCTTTAATTTTTGTTTCTTCCCCTAAAAAAGTGCATTCTCCTATGTGAGTTTGCGTATTGTATTTCCCTTTTTTCCTTTTGCCTCAGCAGCTTGCTTGTGAGCACATATGCATGTGTACCTAACACTGCTAGGCCATAGATCTCTGGCATGAAATTTGCTTTCTTACAGTATTTTTGAGAAAGTATGAAGAAAGTCTAAATTGGAAAAGGCTATTCCTATCTTCCTGTTTGGTCAATTGGTTACTATCTTCTTTTGAAAAAGCCTGAATTTGTAAAAAACATTTCAAATAGCTATTTGTACTTAAGCTTACTAAACTAAAGCAAATTGTTCATACAAATATATGCTCGAAACTGGTTTCTTAAACTGCATTTTCTTCTCAGTTTTCACTGAAAAAAATAAGAATTAAGAGGTCCCAACTTCCACTTTGGTATATTGATTAGATAGTTGAATGACCTTATTCAGTTCAGCTGAATTACTTCAATCGAAAATCACTTTAATAACCAGGCAATGATGCAAATTAATCAGATCCTGGATATCAGAGAAAAGGGACTGGTGATGTAAGACCAGTAGGTCAGAAATTACCGAATGCCGAAAGATTGTTCTGGAACAAGATTACATTATGCATTCCTGGGTTTTTCAGTCTTGTTTAAAGTGTCTGCTGCTGGCCACTGTCCAGGAGCAGCCATTGATCTGCAGCTAATCTAATCCCACAATGGTTGTGTGATTATAACTCACAACATTGTGCCCAGTAAAGTGACACCATCAAGCCAATCCCAGTGTGACTTGGAAAGATTTCTTCTAGTCTCAGCATTCTTCTGCCCATTCTCTGCATGTGAAAAAGAAATTTGGATATGTAGAGATTTTTTATGACTCTTATAGTTCTGTTTGGGGCAGCTACACTTTCTACAGTGTGTAGAGTACATACAGCTTCCTTTGAGACCTTAACATACATCCAGGCTGTGCTACATATGAATATGCAGAAAAAACTCCCAATCTTATTAAGATACAGCTTTTGGTTTGCCATTTACCTATTTTTTACCTTCCTCTGTTTTCACTCATTCCTTCCTATTTCAGCTACAGCCAACCACTTTGTCTCCATCTGTGAGGGTGGCAATTCCAGCTGCCACTTCAGCTGCTGCCTTTGCTATTTCTTGGCCAGCCATCAGGGAATGACTCTTCCTTCCCTAAAGATGCAATACATTTCAGCCAGCTTCCCCTTGAAAAGCAAAATAAGCCATTTAAACACTGCATAAAGGCAGTTTCCAATACCTGAATCTATAGAGAAAGACAATCTATCAAGCAGAGAGCTAACCACATATTTACTGTGAAGTCTGGTCAATGTATTTATTTACTACTGTTAAGTTTCAGGTTTAAAATCAGTGATTTTTTTTAATGCCCCAACCCCCTGCCCTTCCAGATCTGTTCAGAAAGTTCACACAGGCCTGATCTGAATGACAGGTCCTAGGAGATGTTTGCAGGTTCCAGATCCAAGTACCTATGATGACCACAGCCTGACAGCACGGCACATGTCACCCCACCTCTCTGCCCTCTAGTTTTGATGCAATCAAAACCCATCCATGCAGGTCTGGCAGCAACCAGGATGTGTGTGGCTAAGTATAAATAGTCTCATGGCCAAATCCAAACCAGAGTGAACATTATTATAAATGCAGTAGAAAATGGGTAAGATTTGTTGTCTTAATGCAAGACATCAGAAAGTGTGTGACCAAAACCTGATCACAGCTGGCAACACAATGCTATGTTATCTTGCCCCCATTAGGTTTGCCACTTGCAATTGCTTTTACCCAACACAGCAGAAAATGAGAGACAGCAATACATTTTAAATGCCTTATGGAAGAAAAATATATTTTCCCAAACCTTGTCTAATACTGCTTCACCCATTATTTAAAAATTTAAAAGAAACAGTAGCTTAAATAACTGTCTTAAAATACATCTACTATGACAAAAGGGAGCTGTGGGCTTTCTAGGATGGGATGATGCCTTAATCTGTGTTTTTATAAGATGGGGATCAAGACTCCACTAGTGCTAAACACATTTTGTAACCATTATTTCTTTGCTAAACTTACTAAAACATTTTAATGATCCAATAGCATCACTACTCTGCTGCTGAAATAAGCAGGGAACATTAGCTTAATGTTATTTTCATCATGAACTTAATAGCTCTACCGAATTTAGAGGCTTCTTATACCATTTTTTTCTATGAGAAAAATAAAACAACATCATTAAAGTAGAGCATAAGTAAGGCACAGTTAGTGTCAACAGTTGTGAAGCTCATACTGATATTTCTTTTTCCCATTTCCTGCTAATTTGCCAGAGCAACTTTTGACCTATCCATAAATAGGTCTATGATAAACCAGACATTAAATTGGAACTAATTCCATAATTAGCACAGTTTCACGGTCATATGTTTGCAAGACAGTCTTGGTTAACAAAAAAACAACCCCAACAAACAATCATCGAGCAGCAGCTTGGGAAATCATGCATTCATGAATCTGATATTTATGAAACTATACATTAGAAAATTAGGAACTAGAAATGATTGGCATGGCAGAACAAGCCTATTGTCCCCGGGTTAAGTTCACAACCTGTTTAAAATGTGTGTGCTGGTCAAGCTGCCAAATGGGCAGCCATGCCATATAATAGCCGCGTGAAAGCCACCACGAGTCCAGATATGCAGGCAAGTCTCTGGTTTTCCTGTCTGCTGAACAGCAGGAGGAAAAGATCCAGCCAGAGCTCCGGAGCTGATGTCTGCGGCATCCAGAGGCAGAGTTTCAAACTCTTGCATCTGGCAGAACTGAAATTGGAAAAGTCTATATCAGAGTAAAGGAAATGTATGGAATGCTCTAAAGATGTGAAACATTCCTTCCCGATCCCCTAGTCGGGAGTTGTGAAGTAGGAGATTTTATTACAGATATCAAATCCTAACTTTCTTAGATATTTCACCAGCTACCATAACATTCTTCAGCCTATCTTTAAAATCCAGCAAAAGTATCTAGCTTCAACTCAGGTTTGTGACTTATGATTTTTTGCTGAGAAGCAGAGGTTTTACTAACATTGATCCTATACATATTTCTCTGAATTTATATTCTCCTTTAAGTATAATTAATATGAAATATGGTGCTTCATTTTCATGTTTGTGGTTCTTAAGTTTGCACTCCTCAAAATAAGTATATACTTTTGTGCTTCTGTAGAGTGCCACTGCCCAAGGGGGCTTGTCTCAAGGGAGTGGATGCTGGGTCAGGGCAAACTGAAAGGCACCACAAACATGTATAGTTGAGTCTACAACACTATTGCAGCTCCATAGCTTGAAACTTTCTCCCATCTCAGTTTAAATTTATGGAGGTAATTCCTGATTTATTCCATATGTATCCAGAGTCTCACCAAAAGCCTATTAGTGTCTAGAATAAGACTGAAGAGGATTTAGGGTCAAATCAATTTTGCAGACCATTTAACTTATTAAAATTCAAAAACCTTAGATTTTTATGAAAGCATAGAAAATCTTCAAATATATTGCTCAGCCCTAATATCCACTTAGATATAGAATTCTGACCTCTTCAAAAATCTCCATTTTGGGGCCTTCCAATAGGATACTTAAGCAATGGTGCTTATCATTTTTTAATGCAGTGCGAATAAAAATGGAGAAAAATCCCACCACAACTTTCATATTTTCCTTCCCTCAATTCCTGGGCTCAGGCTGTTCACTGGATCTATGTCTGAAAGATAACTGGGCCCAGTGATACCAGTGACTTAGAAAGAGTGTTGCATTCATTCCTTCTGTTCATATTTAATTGTCCATCTCACCAGTACATTTTCACTTTATTACCCATCTTTCTATGTATTCCTTGACTTGACTTTTAGACTCTCTGGCTTTGGCAACAGTGAAAAGGTAGTTTTGAGAATAAAGAGCTGAAGATGAGGATCTTGGGCATTTACACCTCTAAATGGGCTTCAGGGCAGTGTAACATTCTCTCTGTATGAGTGATATATATTGCAAGCCATACATAGAATCATAGACTCTATGAAAAGATTGGAAAATGCTGGAAAAGACCCTTAAGATAATCAAGTCCAACTTTTAATCTAGTACTGCCAACACTAAACCATATCTCTAAGTGCGACATGCACATGTCTTTCAAATACTTCCAGGGATGGTGGCTCAGCCACTTCCCTGGGCAGCCTGTTCCAGTGATTGATAACCCTTCCAGTAAGGAAATAATAATATCCAGTTTCTACAGATGCACTAAGATAAACTAGACATCCTCTTCAGGAATTCTTTGAGCTGGCAAAAAAAAAAAAAAAAAAAAGCTCCCGATTATAAATTATATAGGTAGCTGGAAAGATTTTACATAGGGTTTTTGCACCCAAATTCAGCTGCCTCAAATGCTGCTTCAGCTTTGAGAAAAAATGCTCTCACCTCTCTGGAGTGCATCTCTGACATTGTCACTGCTTAAGAGCGAGGAGTTCTGTAAGAGCCAGTCCAACCTGCTGCTTAGTCATGGGGAAGAGGGAAGCAGGACCACCATGATTTCTGATCCTGAATGGAAGAACATGAAAGTTTAAGGGCTGTTTGAATGGTATGGCTGCTTCTCCAGTAGCTAGAGAAAGCAGAACCAGGAAAGCATCAGAGGCTCTCCTGAAAGTTCATGTTCCCATGCTGCTACTACTCTTAGAATAACTGGCAAATGAAAGGATTTAAAATATGTTCAGACTATTTGTTCAGTACCTAAAAATGAATAAACCAGTAAAAAAGAAGGGAAAGAAAAGGAAATATAGGGAGTTCTGCTGAAATAATGCTGCTTTTTCCTTTGGTGATTTAGATACAGTTTAGAATTAAAATGAGCTATTTGTTTTATTTTACCTGATTTACTTCATGCGTGACTTGAAAATGAATTTTTCTTTAGAAGCCACAGAAACTAACCAGAAGACAGCAAGTTTCCATAAGTAAGCCTTTCCATGTTTACAAATAAAATCTATTAATTTTTCTAACAAAAATAGCCATGAGGCCATTCCCTCCTTAACTCATATATCAGTGCTACTTTCCCATAAAAGCTGACATACAAAATAGGTATAAGAATAATTGCTCTACATAATACTGTTGGAATACTCAGAAATACAGAACAGCTCAAAGTAGACTTCATGGAATAAGATGTGAGTGAAGCCATCTCTGAGGTCATCCTCTCATAGACCACTCATTTGCACTCCTACCTGAGCCACACTGACAGGTAAATTCAATTATGCAGGATCAGCTTTTCCCAACAAGGTAGGTCCCAAAACCTAGGAGTGGCTTACTAAACAGTGATCTCCCTAAAAAATATTGGAAAAAAAAAAAGAGTGGAAGTTAACATTAGGATGATATGGCAGTGAGAAGTAACTTTGGCATCAGAATCACAGAAAATTAGCATTGCCGACAGGAAGAAAAGTGTAATGTTTTATGAGTAATTCTCCTTAAGTGTTTGTCCATATAACCTGTAGCAGCACTGTCAGGCCAGATCCAGATCAGTGAAAGAACACTACTCCCTGTGATGCTTTGATATTTTAGATGACATCTGAGATTTATGTTTTCGTATGTGTATATGGAAACCATACAGTTTGCAATTGTTTCAGGATCCTTAACTGCTTTATATTCCTGTCTTCAGAACAAATGAGTGGAAGTCTTATTTCAAAGATGAACAAAGAGGTTTGAAAATGCTTAAGCTTTTTTTTTTTTTTTTTTTTTTTTAGCTAAGAGATAGTGGAAGGGTGCCAAGCCACCAATCTTTGATCTGATGCTCAGATATGTGCCCAGGAATTTAGGGGCCATGCTGAGTTAAGCTAAGCATGATCTGCCTCCTGCAAGAATCCTGACTTATTTTTGCCCACCTGAAAGAAGGGTAAAGACAAACTAAGGAAGGAACATAACCGAACATTTTCAGAGCAGGTGTATTTCTGAGTAAAAAGCCAGTGACAAACAAGATGTGGCACATTCCACAGTGTACAAATCTCAAGTGCTGCACATATTGTACTTAACACAAACTAACAACAGTTGAAAATGTTACTGAGTTTGTAAGATAAGAGGCTAAGAAGTGCTATAATTAAGGCTAAAGTGCAACTGTAGCTAGCCTTTTTCATGAGTGCATGCTGATAAAGTTTTAATTAGATTCGCCTATTTCTACCAGTGCCCTGAACCATCCAGGGCCTGGAGTACCTAATCAATCTTTGTTTTTATAATTCTTTTTTTTTAACCTTCATCTCTCACTATGTCTGCATATCCCATTACTTCAAATTAGTCAAACTGCACTGAAAGCAAATTTACTATTTTCTATAGTAAAAAAATAGCAGTCCCGTATTTGCACAAAACATGCATGACATCCAAATTTCGGCATTACACAGAGGCATTGAAGTAAGATTTTACACACAACTTTTAGATGAGCCATGCTGTGGAGGAATTGATATTGTGGAGTATTTCATGTTGCATTTCAATCTTTGTTCAAAGCTTAGCACCCAGATGCTTCAATTGCACCTGAGAAGGTTAAGAATATTCAAGCCATACAAAATCATAGAATCATAGAATCATGGAATCATAGAATAGCTAGAGTTGGAAGGGACTCCCAGAGGTCATCTAGTCCAACCCCCCTGCAAGAAGCAGGGACACCCCCAGCTAGATCAGGTTGCTCAGGGCCTCATCCAACCTGGCCTTGAACATCTCCAGGGATGGGGCATCCACAACCTCTCTGGGCAACCTGTTCCAGTGCTCCACAACTCTCACAGTAAAGAACTTTTTTCTAATATCTAATCTAAATCTCCCTGCCTCTATTTTGAAACCATTACCCCTTGGCCTATCACAACAGGCCCTACTGAACAGCCTCTCCCCATCTTCCTTGTAAAAAAAAAAAGTAAGAAGAGTTTCCATGGTGTTTGTTAGAGTTCTGGTACAGGAATACCATGTAAACCAGGCACAGAGCTGGCAGAACTACACACACTTTGAAGTTTCTTCATTTTCTACATGTCACATTAGTGAGTAAAGCTTCACATCAGCAAAGGCTGCTTTGGCTAGGGACCCTTATCCAGCAGCTGTAAAGCTTTGTAGATGCTTGCAAAGACCAGTGGGTATGAATAGCCCCGTAAGCCACTTGCCCATTGCCAAGTCATAACTGAAGAACCATGCGATGCGCCACCTCCAGCGACTGCCAGCACTCGTCCGAGACGAAGCTGGTCTGAACGAGGAAGCAGCTGACCGTTCGCAGCGCCACCGCAGCGCCGGAGCCTCGCTGCCCGGCGGCTCTGCCGGGGGCACTGTGCAGCGCGGACCGCCGCTCGCCGAGCCTCACCGCCCGGACCCGGACCCGGGCCAGCAGCCCGCCGGCCGCCTCCAAATCAAGCATAATGACTAGTGCTTGTGAAACAGTTGGTTAGCACCAGGGAGCAACAATGCAGCTGAGACAGGGCTGAAAGCTAAGTTCAGCATTCGACTTCCCTGAGGTCGTCCTCACTCCTCCTGCAATTTCCTGCTCTTTTGTTTTGATAATTTTTTTCATTAAATAAGGCAGAAATGCCTCAGTTGTTCTATTTGTCCACTTCATGGCTGCATAACAGGAAAGATGGGGTTAAAAAGTATGGAAGAACAATCCTGCAATGTGACTTTCCTTAAATTTTGGATGCTTGCATTTCCAAAGGCTCAGTGTGTTTTTCTATGTTGCTTTTAAATTCTATCACATGGTACATATTGAGGCACCCTGTGGTCATCAGAAAGAGGGAGCAATCTGGGACTACCACAGGAGGTGGGCACAGTAACTGACAGTAGCAGTGGGTTTATCCTCCTGTCTGTGCACAGGCAGTGAAAGAGCTAAAGCAATTCCCTCTTAGTTCCTGCAGGCCTTTCCTGGCAGGGAAGGACCCAACACAGCGAGACAGCTGCACTGAGCACCATACTCCAGACTCTGAAAAGGTTTGTGCTGTATGGTCTTTTCAGTCCAAACACAATCTTCTCTGCCTTGTTCACTCCACTTTAACACAAAACTTCCTTCTGTCCTTCTATTTGTCCCTTTCTGAAGTCTCTTCTCCTTACCCAAGCATTTCCAGCATCCCCATTTCTGCTCCCAGACACTGGATATGGGAGCAGTGCAGTCTAACTTTCTGTATAAGACAGGTGTATTTGTGGATGTATCAAAGTATCCATTTTTAAACCCAGTTGAGAGAAATGTATATTTCTGGGACAAGACTTTCCTTATCTCAGTGCAGATAACTAGCTCACTAACACTGTAACTGAGCCTGGGTATCAGGTCATTGCTTTCACTCACAGTCTCACTGTTTGCCCCACTCCTTTGGCATGAGCTTCTTGACCACCTGTCACTTTTCCAGATCCTTCTCCAGATCCCTATACAGCAATTTCCGTAGCCTATCTCAGACTAGTGTTATGCATCAAGCTTATTGATTCTCTTTCTCATGTTTTCTGTGATACTCCATCCTACTGTCTCAGTTGCTTGGCCAAGCTGATCATTCTCTCAGCTCAGACTGATCAGGTTGTAGCAAGGGCTGGCTGTGGGGCAGGATGGGGTGGGGGCAGGGGACAAGCCAGTGCAGGGACCTCCTCCAGTCCCAACAAGCTTGGAGGAGGTGAGGAGAGCCAGGTTGGTGACAGTGACTGGGTCCTCATCCTATACTGCTCCCCATGATGGGGCAGAGGATGCTTAGGTGGAGGCAGCAGATGAGGCTCCTCACAGCTCCTTCTCACAGCTTAGTTGTTTTCACAGAAGTCAGATCCACATCAGAGTAGACTGTGAGCCTGGTCAGCCAGTCCCCTGTTGGGCTGAAGAGGACTGCTGGTTACAGGCTGGCCTCAGCGACTGGAACCTGTGAATGCACCAAGGGCCTTGACTGACACTTTCTCCAGCCTTGACCACATTCCTTCCTGCTTTTCTATTCAGGTCTCACTTTCTGTTCCTTAAGATCAAACTCTTTTGGTCAGTGGACCTTTTTAACCTTAAAATCAAAGAAAGTGCCAAACTCTCCAGTCTGACAGTCCCACCATCTCCTTTCTACTCAGACTTAACATCCTGTTTCCATCCCAGGTTCAAACTCCTTCTCTCATTCCCAGATCCTGTAGGTTCAGGTCTTACCCACTGCTCTTTACTCTCACTTTCCTTCTGCATTTTATTTCCTTTGGGCCCCCAGCTGTTAAACTTCTCCCCTTTGCAATTAATTTTGCCTGCCACATCTTGGAAAAATGTTTGCAGAGCAAATCCCACTTCAGTACCCCAAAGCTCCATGCTGGAGAACCTCAGGTCAAGAAAATTGTTAAGCCTTCAAGAGTCTACAGAGTATATGGAACCTGATAAACTGGAACATTTTGGAGAACTCTTGTGTTAATGGTACAAACTGAGGTCTTTCCTGATCTCTTTGTTATCCAGCTGCAGCATGGTAGAGATGCCCAGTCCTACCAAAGTGCAGAATAAAATTTTCCTTAGCCTCATTCTCAGAAGTAACTAGATTTTGTGTTAGCTAGGATTTTCTGATGAAAAGGAAGAGAAACATGGGGCCAACAGTGGCATGGACAATTTCAGTCCAAATGGTCATGCAAAGTACCAGGTAAAAGAAGATACCAGTATGAAGGGAAAAAAGTTGGTACTAGACAACCTTTTCATGAACCTTGTGAGTTGTGTGGTCAGTTTATTATTGTATCTACTAATATTAGCAGTATTAGTAGCATTAGATGTAATACATGTAGCTATTTAAACACTGGAATATGTATGAAATATTCTTATCTTCCCTAGGTAAGCATGCATCAGACAACTTCAGCATAACACACTCAGTGTCAGGTGGGGATGGCTTTTCTAAAGCCATCAGAACGGCGGTGCTGCTCCCTAGGTCAGCCTCTCTACTGCCTGGCTCCTTGTCTAATCTGCCGGGCTTCTTGCCTAATCCCGCAGACTTCTGAAAAGTCGATGTACAGTGCATCTCTTCCAACTTAACAGCATCCCATACTCTTGGCATTTACCCTGAAAAGCTTTAAATAGCTAGCTGCTAAGCATGGGAAAATTGTGCTTTCCAGGTGATTCTGGGATTACAACCCCAAGGAGGCTGGACATGAGACACTTCATCCTCATCGCAAATTATATCAAGATGAAACATAGAAACCAGGGATTTTCATGTGTTGACAAGCTGTCCCTCCTCTCCTGAGTGGCATAGACAAGATCCTGAGCAGAGTGCCTTCCCTGCAGAGTGGTACCCATTGAAAAGGCTGACCCATTGTATGCAGAGCATCACCCCAGATATACAGAAATATATTACAGTTAAGAATCCTGCTTAGACATTTTAAAGAATTACGCTGTGATAGCACCAAGATAAAAAAGTGATTTTGCAAATGTTTTTTTCAGAACAGAAATCTGTACAGAGCTGGAAATTATCATAAAACTATTTTCAAACTTTTAATTCTAATGTCACTGAAAGTTTTAATAGTTATTCTAATTGAAATGAGAACTAAATTATTAACTAAAATATTCTTACTTTTTAAAAAATTGGACTTTTAAAAATTAAAGCAATATTAAGTTACAAAGGAGGGCAAGAAGACATTTCTTATTTTCATGCCCATTCAGCTCCGACAGAGAAGTGTGCATTTTAATTACATTTCAGAATCAAACTGGAAGTGTAATTTTCAGACCTATAAAGGAAAACAGATTTTTTTAGACATATAAAAAAGAAATCATTTAAAATGGAAAGGGAAGAGAATAATGGTGGTATATCTTGCACAGATATTTATACTACAAAGTAATAGAAATGCAATAAAATTATTCATGAAGCTTGTCAATAGCTAATGTATTGTCTTTGAGATCCTCAGTATCCTAATATAACCCTTTGGAACTGTTTTACTTTTATATTGCTGTGCTGGGATTCTAGTGAGCATTGGAGAGCTATGCAGAATGTAAATGCAGTGTCAAAGATTACAGAAAACCACAGGGGAAATTAAGAGCTGTTTCTTATATGTTGTTATAGGCCTTAAGCTATTTTGTTCTGGGCATCTTGTCATTATTGTTTTGTATTTAAGTCTTTGGTGGTGGTAAGTGATACATTCTGAAGGTAAGAATCACTCTTATGAAATCCCAAAGGGATTATTCTCAGAAGATTGTCTTTTTTGAGACAGTTTTCCTGGATATCTGCAGAATTACAGAGCCAAAATTATGGAGATATTCTTGTCATTTCATATTGGGATACAACTGCATTATGTTATAAGGATGAAACTCGGTTAATGACAGTGGGAAACTATGTTAATTTCAGTGATCATAGGTCATCAGGCTGTGGCTCATCCACACCTCTGGATAATGTCATGGGCACTACAGATACGAGTTTGTTGGAGTCAGTCTGGCAAAATTATGGCTTGGGAGGTTTCCTTGCAAATATTTTGTTTGTTTGTTTTTACTTTTTTCAACACAGATTGATATACATATGTTTACACTTCTTTTTTCTAAATTGTTTTTATACCTTTTTTTTTTTTTTCTTTATGGGAGTGAACTTGTGTTTCTTATTCCCTGTGAAACTATGAACAAGAACCATTTCATGTTTCTAGCGGAAATGGGAAAAGAAAATGTAGGGGGCTGTTTCTTTCTCTGTCCAGCTGACATTTAAAAACAAAGTTTAGTTTCGATATTGCTAGCTTTTTTTAAGTTGAATGAGTCTTACTGAATGTATGATTCATGTTTTCCAGTCAAGGTAGCTCATTACCTTTCTGATGATAACTTGTTAGCAAACTTAGCATCTTGACGGTGCTGAATACATTCACAATTATAAGGATTGGTGATGACTAATGCCTATTTGTATGTGAAGGATATTTAAATGGATCTTGGGAATACCATCTACATTTGCAAAATTGCTGCGTTACCCAATTTAGATTCAATCAGGGTTCCTGTATTAAGCTACCTACTGCTGGGACCTTGCCACATTGCTTCCAGGTGAGTGCAAAGGAGAGCTGTAAATCTTTGTGCTTTCTGTTTAAGCAGCAGCATGTGGACATGAAAGGGTGCTGGTTCTGAGATGACAGCATGTGGGGTTAAGAGGTCCTGGAAACGGTGGGATTTCCCAAAAAGCGGAATGAGATCAGGTACTGACACTGAATCTGAAAAACTAGGCAGCTTGCAAAATACTTCACAGGAATAACAGAAATATGAACATGGACAATAACAGAGCATTGTACTCTCATAGCAAAGGAGTGTAGTTCACTTCTGGATATAGTCAGAAAAAAAAGTGGTCTGCATAGCATAAAAAAGGTAGATAATAGATATGGGGACTATTTAATAAACAGAGAGGAAAGCTCCCAATCTACTCAGGTGATCAGAAAATGGTAAGATGGTAAGGAAGCAGAAATTCATGCCAGCATTTTACTGTTTTATCTCATTTTCTTTACTGCTTCTGGCAGCTAACACAAAGAATTCTTGGTATTTTAGACCATTATGCAAAGGTTGTGTCCCTATTTGCTTGTGGTACTTAAGTACTCCCGAAGACTGAGCTGCAAGTCCCAAAAGTCTAAAGTGAAAAAGATTGTCTCATATTGCAAGAGAATCTGCAACTCAACAAAATTTCTAGGACAAAGAAAATTTCATTTCCTTCAAGGAGCAAGAGACAAAAGTGCACATGTCCACAAAGTACTTACAGAAACCAGGGTAAGAAACCACTGATGTTACATGCTAAAACTGAGTCTTACAAGCATTAAAGCCACGTGTTTCAGGGCTCAGAAACATTACTGCATATATGTCTGATGTGGAAGTTTTATTGGAGTGGGGTCAGCAGGCTTTGACCCTACTTCACTTCTTGCCACCTCTCTACTATATGACATAGGGACAGTAAAAAAACCCTTCAGTTCACACTGCATCCCATGCCCTGAAGCCTGGCTCAGGAGATGTTCAGAAGGGTGACATTGATCTCCAGTGGTGCGTGTTTGCTCTTCAGTTGATGAGGCCCAGCCTAATCTCTGGCTGATGCACAGCTTTCACAGTCTAGTGGTGATAACATCTTCCACGCAAGGGCCTTTCCACTTAGGAAAATGCTGTGTCCAAAACTCCCCTTTTTTGGTAGCGTTCAGGGCACCCAGCAAAGCTCATATGATTTCATTTCAACCCGATTTCTGCCAGTGAGTGGCCATGCTCAGACATCTGAGAAGTAGTGCTATTTCGGGACCCTTAACTGTGAGCCAGGTACGTGTGTCTTTCACACCACTGTGTGGCAATGGCAGTGCAGTATTTGCTTCAGAGGTGATTATTTTCTATCCCTCTTCAGATGGCTCCTGTAGGAAGTTGGCCTCTGACACCACTTAGGTAGAAATAATTTGTAAATCTGCTTCCCAAGTGTTTTGTGATTGCTCTTGATAATAGGCACTGTTGATGTAAATTTCTGTTAGCATCATCACTGACTCATTAATCCATTGGTTATTGATCTGTTAAACCTTTTTCACTTTCAATTACAGGAATAGAGATTGTGCTACAACTTGCATTTCAAAATCTCTATTAAAAGTTTAATGAAATGCTTGTAATTTTGCAAGGAAATCGAGATGCTTAAGATGAAGGCACTATGGGTTTGGACTTTAACTCCCTATTTTTTAAGGACCCTTGTTTAGATGTTGACAGTTTCTTTTAATCTTTCCTACTTCTATCACCACTGGAAGAAAAAGCAGAAAGTCCAAAAGGCAATTCAGGGTTCTTCCCACTATCTGTGGAGGGTTTGTACCTGAGTAACTTAGATGCAACAGCTAACTCATAAATGCCAAAATTAGGCAAGATGGAAGTAACTCTAAATGCTTGACTTTGAAAAGTATACTCAGGTCAGTTTCCAAGCTATCCTTTCTTATAAACCAATTAAATACTGTAGTGAAATAAAAATCAAGTTCTCATTAATAGGGAAAACTTCCCTTAGTTAGCAGAAGAAACTTTCAAATGCTCTTACATTACCACCTGTAAAAACAGGGGTATCTTATAACAGGAATGCTGATAGAAAATAACCCTAGCAAACTAGTGAGAAAGGCTGAAATTAAGCTGTACAGAAACTACAAACAGTACAGCTCTGATAAAATCACAAAATTCAGCCGGTGAGGCTGCTCCGACCTGGAACAGAACCCACTGGGGTATATGCCAGGTGAGCAGTACCGACCTCCATTAGAGATATACCCCATCATTAAGCACAAGTAAGACAAAAGCAAAGCGAGATGAAGGCATGATGTTCTTAGAAATTGTTAGGAAAAATGGCTGGAAAAGAACAGCTTATGTGGAATATCTATTGTTTGCTGCAAATATGCTTTAATAATAGGGTAATTTGTTTCTTCCACTGAATTTGCCAATTGATGATAAAAACAGTCCTGTAAAAGTCATCCAGGCAAAATAATGAATGGGAACAATTATTCTTCCTGAGTAGATTTTCTAAATTAAGACTCCCTGCAAAAAGGCTGAGAATGCTTGCTTTAGCTAATGCTTTTTTCTTGTTTGTTTTTCATCTGTAGACCGCACACGGTTTTGCAGTGCCACAGCTGCTAAACTGTGTGTTTCTAGTTTGCTTGAATCTCCCAATCTCTCTCTCCACCTATATAGACAGATATAGAGAGCCAGATATGTTGATTGATTGAATCAGGAAAGCAAAAGTGTAGTTAGGAAAAAATCAGAGCTGCTTTTAAATTGGGCATTTGTGTGTCTATAGGCACACAAATATTTATACATAAATACATCTCTTCAGCTTCAGAGGTGCCCTTCTTTACTTGAGGTCAGCGTGTTAGGCCTAAAAAGTAACTTATCTTTCCATATACTGCCATGACAGTAGGTACCTCCAAGTAAATTAGAATTTGCCTGATCTGGCTTGTAGTATGTAGAATGAGGTACCTGGGAAAAAGGAGCTGGTGGCAATGAGTCTTTGAATTTCACCCATGCTTTCATTGCTATAAATTAGCAGTACTAACACATTTATCTCACAGCATTTTTCAAATCACATGTCATGATGGTGAGCTTGCCCAGACAGCTTTGAAAATATAATTCTTAGAGTAGAAGGCACTCACCTAATAAATTCAGTTCTGGGAGACTCACAAGTAAGGAATCTATGCAGGGCCCCAGTGCTAGTTTTCTGTTCATAGCACATGGAAATTTGGTCTTAGCTCAGCACCCTACTCTGTTAAGTGTTTGCAAATATCTGCATAAATATATATGTTATTTGATTGCAATATGGAATAATCATTTTAATACATGACAGGGTTGCCCGTGGTGGGTTGTCCTGACTGAATTACTATATATACAACTAATGAAACTAACGATGCTGTACTTTGTCTCCCCAAAGGGAATGTGAGAAGACTAGCTCAAAAGGAGATGCTAACACTCTCAGTTGAACACTACCCTGCTGTCAGAGTGTGGTCTTACAAGATGTGTTTGATTTCTCAGAGATTATTTCACTGAACATATTAACATGAAAAATGCTTTTGAGCATGATTTTCTGGGTGAGCACTCTCAACCTTACAGAACTGAGTGGTCCATGCTGGTTAAATCGTCTGCACACAGTAGTGCACATCTCTTGTCCCAGGGAATGGCAAACAAACATCCTCACTAAAACCCACCAGGGGACAGAGGACTTGAGCATCCCTGAGGTGGTTGATCTCTTGGCCTCTCTATTTAGGCTGCAAGGAGAAATGTTTATTACTGTAAACCATGCTGTTTTGGGAAATGCCACTAGCTCCTACTTGTCTTGCCTGACAAACTAATGTCAGAGCGTGAGCCTCTCAGGGACTTCTGAGGCTGCCTCATTTGAACTTGCTCTATATAGAAGAAAAAAATACAGCTATTAATCCTTTGAGAAGCTTATTTGTAAGGAGGCATTTAAAAATCACAGTGGGAATAAAAATCTGTGCTGTGGTTTGTGTGGTACTGCTGTGTGATAATGAGCTATACTTGCATCACTTGACATGGCTTCAAGTATATCCGCACCATTTGGGTACGGGCTGTGATCCCTGTGGTACTGCCGTGGATAGACAGGGAAATGTGTTTACACACAGTGCTGCTTTTACAGTGTAGGTGGCAAGATCTCGTCACAGGGTAACATGACTTAAGAGGTCATCTTGTGCTGTGTACAGAGAAATCTTGCTCTGAGCCTGAGCATCTGAATTTGGGTAAGCTGAGCAGAGAAACTCTGCCTGAATTCTGTGTTGTACGGAGCACAAAGGCTGCTGCTTAGGAATGTCAAAGTAAGTAAATGTTTTCTGCACAAATCCCTTCCATTTCACAAAGCTCTGAGAACTCCCCCTCTCTAAGAATTGTAGAGATGACAGTGGTGAGAAGTAGCTGAAGCCAAACTGACTTCTTTTCTTCCCCTTTTCTTCGTCTGTTTTTCAGTAGATACCATCATCTGGAGGAGACTTCATAGGTACAAAGAATCATAATTTCTTCCCCAGAAAGCTAACAAAACCAAGAAAGGAAGGGAAACTTTTTGGTGAGTGAGTAATGAGGAACATTACAGACAGACCATAAAGCAAAAAATCAAAATAATGACAGATATCATCTTTCAAATGTTGTGGATCTTTTTTAGTCATGTTTGCTTTATTATGTAATTTCTTTCTTGTTGCTGATTTTGGCACAATTATTGTAGTCAGTCTGTAAATTTTTTGTATACTTAGCTCATGACCCTTTGATTATTGGTGGGTTTGTATTTTTCACAAGCATTGATTTCAGCTAAAAATGCATTTCACCTCCCTCCTCCTATTCTCTTTTTCTCTTGATTTTTCCTGGTATGTTGGCATTATTTATGGCTCACTGGATAATTTCAGACAGTGTTCAGGATTCTAAAGCTGGTTCCTAGGCTCAATTACTTCAGTCTTGCAGTGCAGAGGGGGTTTTGCTAT
The DNA here is from genome assembly GCA_013399135.1 of Heliornis fulica. Classification (NCBI taxonomy): domain Eukaryota; kingdom Metazoa; phylum Chordata; class Aves; order Gruiformes; family Heliornithidae; genus Heliornis; species Heliornis fulica. The sequence continues at coordinate 334,666 of VXBZ01005949.1, read as the reverse complement.
TAAATAGGATTGCCTTTAAGATATATTCCGTTCCCAATACTTCCAGAGACATCCTGCAAAAAAAAAAAAAATCCAGCATTTTTGAGCACTGGAATAGAGCTGTTCTTGGTCCCCTACCAAACTGTCTGGCTTGGAAAATGTTGATTTTATAATGTATGGCACCCAAAGTTGTCTTCTGTGAGACAAGAATGATAGCTTTAATACATCTACAAAAAAGTTGTAATAATGTATAAGTCAAAGGAACAGCAAATAATATTCATTCATAGGTAGCGCTATAATCTAATTCTTATAGCTACATTCGTTTTTGAAGCCAAGTTAGTTAACATAACATCGATATAGTCTCCAGTCTGTATCTTCAAGAACTGCATATCTGGGCTTCTGCTTGACTGTTTTTATATTGCTTCCTTTAGAAAACAGATTCACTAGCTAAATTACCATTTTCTTGCTTACTGATTACATTCATGGCTTTCAGTAAAAAATGGCAAAAACTCAACTGAATAAAAATTAAACAACAGTTACATCCAGTTCATTTTAAAGTACCATCTCTTACTTAGCTTTCAGCTCCATTCAAACCTAAATCCTTGTTCTCTGTATATATTTTTCCCTAAATGTAGTCTGGGTTTGGTTTATGACAAGCACAACTACATGACAATTTATATGAATGCTGTCATGTGTGAAATATGAATTTTGTAGATGATGACACTGAGATTTGAAATATCTCACAAGGAAAAATTGAGAAATCCTCCTTGCCAGTTTTTCCCTCAAATGAACATAGTGTTTAGAAAGACACTGGGCTGATAGTGCATAAGAATGGAATTTATTTATCTGTGAGATCTGCCTAGCACCACCAATAATAGCAGCTTCTTCCTTGTTTCTGTGCTGATGCATTTGATTCTGAGGCAAAGTACCCACATTTAATCAAGCATCTCATTAGGCACTCTAGAAAAGGTACCGATGTCTTCCTAGGATGGATGCTTGGGCAGAGTGAAATTCACAAAGATTGAAAATATATTTTCCAAAGAAAATGAAAAAAAAAAACCACTGGGTTCTGGAAAGTTGTATTAGCATTAGTGATTTAGGGAAAGAAGATTTGGCATATCGGAACCATTTTTCTGACCTGTCAGGTAAATTCACTTTCTCTAGAGGTAAGCCTAACAGACCCTGCTAATGTTGTGAAAACTTGAACTACAGTGGAAAACTGAGTCTGTGGAATCTTTCTGACACAACCCAGGCATCAAAAGTTCCCACATTCCGCCCAAGCTTTAAGAAAAAGTTAAGTATCTGCTCATTTTACATATAGACTTGACCCCACCTGTGTTCACCAAAAACCTGCAATTTGCTTGAATCCCATCACAAACAGTGAGAATATTCACATGCACAAGTACGAACTCTAATACTTCAATGGGTCTTTATGGAATGTGGCCCCTGAGAGGAATATATCACATGACAATCTGATTTTGCAACAACCTTGTCTATCCAGTTAGAAATTTAATTCTGAAAGAGAGGAAGAAAAACTTATTTTGTAAACTTGTTTATCAACTTGGAGGTCACGTCCTGGGGAAAACACCAAAAAGAAATCATTGCCCATTCAGTGGTCTGGATGATTTGATTTTTTTATTATTGGTGAGGTACTGGAGTGTTAAATGAAAAACCCACTGCTGGAGGCAAGAGGGAAAAACTCTTGGTTGGGGGAGAAGAGGAGAGACAAACTCTTTAACTGTACCCGAAAAGGCTTCCAAGGAAGAACTGGCCAAAGAGCTGTGCTGTGCAGTGCACTGAACTTGTTAAACAAGGTTACGATTAAAAAAATTACTCACTTCATTATCACAAGTATTGATTGCTTATCAAAGTCTAGAGACCCTGTGGCCATCTATAATAAGACAGTCTGAGGTCATTGTTTTTCTAGCTGTCTTTATATACATTTTGAAACTTTATAAATACCGTGTTATTCTTCACAGAAAATCAGATGGGCAGCACCTCAAATGTCCATTGGATGTTCTACCGATTCCCATCCTCTCACAGCTATATGCACAGCATCACAGAATCTGTGACTTCAGAGTTTCTAATTTCTAAAAAAAATAGAGACATAGATATATATATGTATGTGTCTATATAGATGTGTTTGACCATCCAGTGCATATATTTATATACATGTGTGTGTGTGAGTCTGTGTGTTGCTTATTGCTGGCAAGATACAAATTGGTCAGATGACCCATGTGCTGGTCCTAGATTATTGCTGCTGAGGGAACTAGGGTAGTTTAGCCTGGAGAAGAGGAGGCTGAGGGGAGACCTTATCACTGCATATAATAACCTGAAAGGAGGTTGTGGAGAGGTGGGTGATGGTCTCTTCTGCCAAGTGACAGGTGATAGGACAAGGGGAAGTGGCCTCAAGTTGTGCCAGGGCAGGTTCAGATTAGATGTTAGGAAGAAATTCTTCACCGAAAGAGTTGTTGTGACATGGAACAGGCTGCTCAGGGAGGTGGTTGAGTCACCATCCCTGGATGAATTTAAAAGATGGGTAGATGAGGTGCTCAGGGATATGGTTTAGGAGAGGACAGGTACAGTTGGACTCAATGATCTTAAAAGTCTTTTCCAACCTAGTGATTCTGTGATTCTGTGTGAGTGACAGCTCCCCTCATGCACAGGGCTTTGCTCCTCCAAAATCAGTGTCTCCAGCTCAGTGTAACACAGTTTACATTCCTGCTGTGGGACAGTGAACCTTCTGGAGATAGAGCCTCAAGGGAGCATGACAAGGTATCTTCTCAAACACTGAGAAGCTCCTAAACATGAATATCGCATAAAGATCCATGGCTGCATGTTTGCTGCATTGACGGGCAGAGAAGTGATCCTGCCTGGGGAACACTGACATGGAAGCAAGCACGGCGCCGTGAAACACATCAGCTTTACCTCTGTAGTGTGTTACACTTCACTGCCCCTAGATTGGATACTGCTGTTAGTTTTGATCTAAAGAGTGAACAAACTGACGGCATGTACCTAGATTACTTAGGGCTTTTTAGCACTGGTGTTTGGGGTGTCTATGTGGGTTTTTTCATAATTTTTTTTCATAATTTGTTTTTACACAAAATTAATTAGGATCAATTATTTATTCTTTTAGCTGAGAAGAATCATTTAGAGAAGATGGTGTGGATACTCAGTTTGATTTATTCCCTGCAGTCAAAATCCAGAAGTTGTGATTATACCACCTTCCACTGAAAAAGAGCAGATAAAGTTTATTTTCTTCCCTCTCTTTTAAAATCTTTTAACATTGGTCGGAATAACACTATTAATTGACTCAATACTCTTTGGGTTTTACTGATATAATTTTATGTGATAAGGACACCAAGTGTAAACACTGATGGCGTTTTATTGGATAAGCATAACAATTTGATTCTAAAAATTAATTGCCAGAATTTCGTATGAAATTTCCACATGTGTTCAAGAGACAGAGGAACTACAGTCTACACAGACACCTTGGTATTTGAGGGAATAACATACAGAGGAAAGCTATGGGAAGTTAGTGGCTCCAGCCTTTTCTACTAAGTGCTGGACTGGAGGTGGGTTGTACTTGTGAGGCTTAGAGCATTTCTGCAGTGTAATTTTGCATCTGCAGTTAAAGACCGTAGAGATTTACCCAACCAAATTGCCTTGTTAGGGTTGGACTACTATCTGTTCTCCTTTTAAACTAAAGAAGCAGGCAGCAGCAGTGTAAATGCAGCTTTTATATTACAGCCTAAAGATTGAAGCCCTTTCCAAAGAAGCAGTCTTATATTTTCCAGAGCATGAGATTATCAATATAAGCAGCCTGTCTTCCCAAGACAGCACTCTACTAAGAAGACTCAAAATGTCAGGCAGTCTGTGCTCACCATTACTGGGGAATTTCTAGAGCCTAATGATAAATGAGCTTTAAGAATGTTGTACTTGAGCCAATGTGAGCAGCTGAGCCCCACATAACCCTTGATGTGGGTGAGGGGGAAATTGGAAGGTCAGAAGTGAGAAACTAGTGTGTTGAGGTAAAACAGTTTAATAGGTAAAACTGCACACACAAGCAAAGCAAAATAAAGGAACTCTTTGACCGCTTTCCATTGGGAGGCAGAAAAATTGTCAGGAAGGCAGGACTCAGTCATATGTAACGGTGACTTGGGAAGACAAATGCCATAACTCCAGATGCCCCCACTTACTCCTTCTTCCTTACAGCTTTCACTGATAAGCATGATGTCATACTTTATGACACATCCCTTTAGTCATTTGGGGTGAGCTGTGTCCCCTCCCAACTCCTTCTGCACTCAAGGCCTGCTTGCTGGTGGGGTGGGCTGGGAGGCAGAAAATGCCTTGGCTCTGTGTAAAGACATCTCTGCAGTTTGTCAACACAGTTTTGGTCTCAAATTGAAAATATATCACCATACAAGCTATCGTGAGTAAAATTAACTCTACCCCAGGCACAACCTGTATAAAGGAACAACATTCCCTAGTGTAAAGATGACAATAGTGACATCAGGTGGGTCATACTTCATCTGCCTCTTCCCAGGACAACTTGTACATTAGCAAGTTGATAGATGATGCATATGAGAATTTTGGGACCATGGATTAATGCTTGACTGCCCAATCTTCTTTCTTCATCTCGGCATCATGAATTTTGAGTTGCCTTCTTTGCAATGGCCCAAATTCAGAGGTGGTCGCTCTGGAGTTAATAAAATGAAGGTATGCCTTAAACCAGACAATTTAAAAAATCTATTGAGGTGAAATTCTGATAGGTCTCAGGATCCTAGAATGCTAATTGAGCTGCCTTGAATTTTGCTCTGCAATTGCGCAGGGAAGTTCACACAAACCTGTTGGATAACTACTCAGTTAAATCAATGGCCTTCCCTGTTTTCATTTTCAGTCTTCATGCTTGTGGTTCACAGCTGGTTTAGCTGAATCACATTTTACCTTTCTGCTTTTTGTGAACAGTTATGAAACTTTGAATGAGTAGTCACATTGCAGCTCATTGTGCAATGCAAATTTCCTTCTATGTGTTAACATTAAAAATGGACATGTTGATTTTCCAAAGAAACATTATTTATATCAAATAAAATGAGTCACTGTGCTTAAAACAAAAGTTTTGCCTTCTGAAGAAATTCTCCCTTATGAGAATTTATCAGGATGTGCCCATGAAACCTCCTGCTGCTAAGCTGGACTTCAGATGCAGCAATGTTTTCTCTCCAGAAATGACAACACTTCACGGAAAGCTTTTTCCTTCCCTTTGGTCCTCAGCCAGAACGTTTTAGCTTCTAAAATTATTTGTGATGAACACTAAGTCTGGATGGCATGTTCTCACTTGCACTGTATGCTCCCTCAATAAAAGCCACTCGGATGGATGCTTTCTGAAGGAGGACAGGGTCTGCTAGGGAGAAAAGACTTCTGGAGCTATGAATGAAAGGAGCTTGAAGACTACCAGTCTGTCCCAGCTCTTCTTAATCAAGCAGATATCTAGGTCTCTGAAGAGATGGAGAGCAAAATTTTCAAAGGCTAAGAAGGGATAGTATTGCAGCAACTAGGAAAGCGACTGAAGGGAAACCTGAGAGCAAAGGCTTACCCTGCAGGACTAGGTAGAAAGCCATTTACAAGCATTTTGATTCTCTCTAGCCAGACCCATCAGACATTTGGGCTGACAGAGGTTCTGCTGCAGTGTTTGACCTGTTCTAAATATGACTTGTAAAAAAATACCGAGGGTGGAAAGTGGTTTGCATCAGATGCTGGTAGTAATCATTCTATCAACTTCTGCTTGTTCAGCAAAAGTGGTTTTGTTCTTCCTTATTTGCTGGCAATCCGTGACCCTGTAGCCACAGCAGCTGTGTACTATGCCAAGGTAAATCACACCTGTACAAACACTACCTGATAGCATGCACGTGTTACTGACACCTCCGTCCCCCGGCCCTGTATCAGCATGGAGAGTCTGGTGCAAAAATCTGTACTGTAAACAGTTGTTGGTTTGTTGTTCTACAGATACCATGGACAATACTTTCTTTGTAATCTGTGAATAACATGATCATATACTTTCTCTTCTTTAAAAATGCTCAGTCCCTATCAGTCCATAATTCATTTTGGCACTAGACATAAAACAGATTTGGTTTCTGTTATCTCCAAGCATGCAGTGAATATATATTCAAATGTACAGGCAGAATGAGCTCAGACAGTCACGATACTTCTTGGTCTCTTTTAGACTGTCAGGAACCAAATTCAAGTGTAAATCAACACAGAAATACCATCAGTGTTGGGAACTAGGATTTAATCTCACCTTTCCTCCATAAATTGCAATGGCTTTTCCTGTTCTGCAACATTAAAAGTCTCTTGTTTACTTGTTGGGTTTTCAAACCACATTTTAAAATAGCAGGCCTTGGTGGGACATGAAGAGCTTGAACTTCCTGACTATATGAATAGCTGGTGAGGATAGTGTCAGCACAGCCATTGTGATTAGTGAGCAAAGATAAATGGTCTATACTTCGTGCTAGATCCAGACAAAAGGCACTTCTACTACCTGGCATAATTTACCTCACATATTTATTTTGGATTCAGTCACAGAGGAGACTGTATTTTCCTAATGGAATTGGCTTTTTTGGCTTAATTGCATTTGACTGCTTCATGATCCAGGTGAGAAATTGGGTAGCGGTCACATGTTGTTTCTTACATGTTGGCTGCAATTAGTAATGCATGTGATGTATAGTTTGTTTGCTTTTTGTGTGGTAGCTATGTGAAATGCAGGTTGCTTTAGAGGGGTGTTGCTGTTAATGTGAGTGGACAAGCACAACATTTTAATTCATGGTGGTACAGCTGTGTCTCATCTAAATTTGGCTTGCAGACTGGCAGAAGAAATGTTAAAAATATACTGCTCACTAGTTTCAAGAGTTTTATGTTAGAGAGTGGATCAGGGAAACTTCCATGTCGTTTCTCGAAATTGTCAGTACTCCAATCCATTTCACCAATCCATCTCCATCTTTGGGGTGTGATTTTTTTTTTTGTTTGTTTGTTTGTTTTCTTTGCTTTAAGGATTCCCTAGACACCTTACCCCAGCCTGCAAAAGCAAAATCACCCCAAAATTGACACATAAATTATATTGGGAAGAGGAACCTGTGATCTTTCCAGACTCCTATCTTCTTCCTTCTTTCTGAGTTCAAAGAGGACTCTCTGCATCATCATACAGGTTATTTTATATGTATGTTATATACAAACATACTTCCCTTATAGGTTACTACCAGCCTTAATAAAATGCTCCCTTTTCCAGTCAGGTCACAGAGCCTTTTGCGTTCTGCTGCCCTCCTCCCTTCTCCAGAGATTTCCCTTGATAGCAGGAGAGTGACCTCTCTTTGCACTGCAAGGATCCTGGCCCCCAAAGGAAAATCAAATTTGCCTCCCTGGGACCCACTGTTCCACTGACTGCCTTTTTTCTTTCCACACGCGAGCCCTAAGAATATCACTCCGGTCCAACAAACTATCCTGGTATTTGAGCATGATAGCTGTTATTTTGTCTTTATCCCATTCCTCTTTTCTCTCAGTAATCCAGAAGGGCTGTAATGCTGGCTCACAGCCCTGTGGACACTCCACATTTGATCACGGTAGCATTGTCGCCATGCGCACGCCACACCACCATTCACACTCTTGAATGTCACACGTTGAAACCAGCATGCTGCTGTGTCACTTCCTTTTTAGCATTCAGATGATTTAAGTGTTTACTTCACTACAGTGGCAGCATCATAACTCCACATTTTAGAGTCCACAGCTTCCAGATTTTTTATCATCAATGAATAAATTGGATAAATTAATCCTTGCTGAGACAGATGATGACACATTGGTGCCTTCATTGCTGGTGTGTAGGTTTGTGACAGCCTGAATGCTCTTTTTACTTCATTTTCTTCTTACGCAGATGGCGGATGTGCAAGACAGGAAGTGGTTTCTTTTTTTTTCTTATTGCAAAACAGTCTTTTTTCAGACCTTCAGCTTTAGGCAGAGTTAAAATCCCTGACTGCCTGCTAGTACGTTTTCTTTCCTGAACTCATTTGAAGATCTCAGATCTATTGTTTTTCTGAGGGCCTGGGTTGCATCTGCCTGATAAAGGCTGGACATGTTTTGTAAACTGTAAGACTTAGAATTTGCACCCACTAATGTTTTAGGCTTATAGGTTCAGTAGTAAATTTCTCTTGCTGTGGGAAAGGTCCCCTCCCCTTGTTTTGCATGTACATGGCCAAAGGACACACATATGCTGGTCATTTCTTTCTCCTTATAGTTAGCTTGAAGAATGTCAAATGGTTAATTGCTGCTTCTTGCATGATCATCATGATGGTCTTGTATGGATACTGCCCTCTGATGTGCAAAGGGAAAGAAAAGACAGGATACACCCTTCTCTTCCACTGGTGCTTTTTTGTGCAGTGCTTACTGAACAAAGGCACTGCAAACTGCTGGCCACAAAGTTATTTTTATTTTAACCAAACCAAACCAAACCAAACAAAAACCACAATTAAAAAACAAAACAAAACAAACAAAAAAAAAACACAAACAAAACAAACAAACAAAAACAAACCAAGAAACCTCTAAGGAATCAGAATGAATATTAAATCTTGATTCCTGCCTCACTGGACACCACAGTGATGTTCCCTGAGACCAGTGGCTCTAGTGCTGCAGCATGACAATTGCAAACAATGCAGGGCCCTCCAGCACCTCCCACATCCATAGAGTCCCTCACAGCCAGCACTGCAGCTGTGTAACAAACTGGAGTTTTGCTTTCTATCCACTTTCACCATTACAGTTCTCATCCTTGACCTGCCTTTACTCGTGTACCTTTCTTGCAGATATACCATGTGATGACTCACATGCTTTTTATTTTTAATACACACATATGCAAATATGTGTGACATGGAAGTGTGAGAAAGAAGAGGCTTCTTTTTAAGCTTCCAGTGGCGGCTTCTTTTACAGGAGACATGATTCTCTGCAGAAGAAAGAAGACTGAGTTATGAGTCCCTGGCAGCAGGTGAGAAGAAAGCTCACAAGAGCATAGCGTCCACAAGCATCATGAAGAGTACTGGCAATGCAAACAAAGAGCGCAATATTCAAGGCATCTAGGGTTAAATCCATGTTGCCCTATTCCCTTCTAATGTGACTGGAAGAACTTGCTCATGTGAACTAAGCTCCTTTACTTCATGTATAAGAAGGATACAGTAATCTTTATTTCATCTGTCATGCTGACTGAAACTGCTTCTGGACAGGGACTTTCCCAAGCTCTGTATTTATTCTATAGTTAGTATGATCTGGAGTCCTGAATTTCAGCTTGGCCTTGCATATTTCATAAAAGAAGTGCCCACTAATCCTTTTTCTGCTGTCAAAGAGGAAGCTGTCAAGTGAGGCTCCAAAACCAGTGAACTGTTGTCTAAGAACTGAGCACATACAGGGTGACCAGGTGTCTTCATTTGGTATCTGTGACCAAAACCCACTGCTTCACCACACCTTTATCTCCCTTCAGAGCATGACTGCATCATCTATTAATATACTCTGATATCTTCTTTTTTTTTTCCTTTTCGTTTTCCTTCTCTTTTTCCTTTACTTTTTCCTTTTTTGGCACACATGCTAACACAGTCATTTCCCCAAATAATATAAAAATCATCTGTCACATTAGCATCAAACTACATAGTTACTAACTTGGGGATACAATTCATTTTCTTTCACTCTAATATCCATCTAACTGAGCACTTAGGGCTCAGTATTTCTGGTGCAGACTGAACACCTGTAAAACTCTCGTTGACTTCACTCTTTTGCCAGCCTGGAGAATTCCAGATATAACCTGAAACTTGCAGATCTATCAGCTGAGGTTCTTTGTCGCATTCACCTGCTCCCGCAAGAATGTGGCAGTACTGATATTAGTTGGTACATACAAAAATAGAGAACTTATTGGTGTTGTATAGAATTAACACATACTTAAAAGTTCCTTAAAACATGTGGTAAGAAGCCCCAAAATGTGACACGGATAGCTTTTTTTTTTAAAGTCTATCTGTTCAGAACTGCAGGTACACAAAGCAATCCATAATAAAAGGTCTGTAAGAAGTTTATTGTGAACACAGCTTGCAAAGTCATTTTCTTCCACTGAGAAGTTGTCAATTAGAGCAAGATAAAATATGATGATACCTTGAATGGTAGTGTCTTCAAAACTATGCAAATTCTTTGTTGAAATTTGTCCCCGTACACATTCAGCTAGGAAGAGGTGCCATGACTATAGCTGTGTTTCAGCCACTGTTTCTTCTACTGTCTTGCCTGTCTAGAATAAAGCTACATTCTTATCACCCATATAAACATTGCATTTGTGCAGGAAAAATGGGACTTTTCAAGTCTTGAATGTTTCCTCAAGTGTCCAGGTGTCTGTGTTTATGAACAAATGACAGCATGAAAGCTAAATGGATTTGGTTACCAAAGCACATAATCACAGATACATACAAATTTTATGCATTACACAACTTTGCCGTTCAGCAGGAGAGGTGGCACAGACCCAGAGGAAGGTTTGGTGGGCCAACACAGTGGCTCCTGACATGTTCTGTGCAGCTCTGGCACAGGGTTGTGGGCTCTTTTCATCTCTCTGGGTTCCCTGAAGTTGGAGACACATTGTCAAATCATGATGAAGGGTTATGGGGCATCACTCCTGAGGCATATTTCAGAAACTGTCAATTACTCCAGTATTCTTAGGTGTCCTTAATTTTAGTACTGGGTAGAGAATACCTTGATGACGCCCAGGCTGTGCGAATTTGATGGATTCTTTCTTGTGCCATGACCATAGTCTCTGCACCTTTGGACACTTTTGAAGTTCTTGATGATCAGTGGTTGTTTGTCCATCCACTTCCCTGAGCACACCACAACTATTCTGTTGTAAATGATAGGCCATATTTGTGTCTACCAGTATTACACACAGAAAAAAACCTCAGTCAAAATTCACGGGTTCATACTAGTAGCCGTGCTAACTAGGATTAGTTTGTGCTGGCTGCTACACTTGATTATAACAAGATAGTCTAGTACAGCAGATTTGCACCCAAATATGCTTTACTCATGAGGTAAACGCAGCTGGACAAAAATCAGTTGTGAATATTTATTTATTTATACTTGTGAAAAATATTTGCTTTTCTGGGCGTTTCCCTCTTCACAAATTGCAATTGGCCACAATTATGGCATATTTACAGCCATGTTTTTTGCATATGCATCTACTCTGGGCACTTGTCAGAGCATCTGACTCACTGCAAGTTTAGTTTTCACAGTTAATGTGCAGTAGAGTAATCAAAGTGGTGGTGATCCTTGCTTATAGTAAATTTCTAGGCCTTCAAGACTCATGAAATCAATTTATTTTCAGCAAAATAGATGTGAAGAGAGTCCTCATAAATTCACATGAACAAAAGGGTGTTATCTGGGAGGACGTTTGTTTCTTTAATTGGGTATATAAGTGGCTCATGGTGTTATCAATTTTCTCACCTTCTCTATCATGAAATCTAATCAGCTCCCTTTCTTTAATGCTTATACTTTTTCCTATAAATGAAAAGGTCTCGTTAATGGGAACCTATTTTGTTCTTCTGAGTTGTGGAGCTGCATGACAGTCAAGTTTTAGTTTAAAGTCCTCATTGCTAGGTTCACACAGGTATTTTACGGACAATATGTTAAATCAGAACTTATCTACAGGATTAGCATGAAAATAACATATCTTATTGACCTAAGGCAGAATGGGGGAAAAAAAAAGACTATAAGGAATATAGTCAACCATATTTATTAATGCATAATAGAGTCAACCAGGCTTGTTGTATGATAGAAGATGGTTTATCCAAGCAGTCATGTAGTTTACCTTCACTCACAGATTTCTATATTTCTAAGTAGCTGGTCTACTCATGTTGTAGCAGCTATAGAAGCACAGGTTCTGTGAAGGTAATTTCCCTGTCAGTGCCTAGCCCACCTGGAGACTTTAAGACTCACAATCAAGAATTTGCATCAACTACAGTTCAACATTGGCCTTTCCAGCTGGAAAGACTGCTCTGATGACTGCCCTGTGTCATGAGCCCGGAGTGAGGGAGCTGATGTTCAGCACCATGTTCATCTCTGGACTTCTGTATGGGTAGATGATGGTAATGTCAAGACATAACAATAAAGAAATAACTTCTGTTTTCCTAGCTTATTTTTTTTGTGGTTTTTATTTGTTTTCCTAATCTACATTAAAATTTCAGGGCAAGAAGAGGTCAACATGTATCAGCAGGAATTCAATGTTCTAGCAAGTTGGTTCATTACACATGATTGGATGATTAAAATGATAAAATGCTGGGCTTGGCCTTAGAACACAGAAGTTAGTCTGAATATATATGCAATCCTGAGGGGTTGAATTTATTATCTTTTAGGTTTAAGTGTTGTTTGTGTGAATTGTAGAAATAGCGTGGTGACATCTTTGCACATATGTTGAGTGGTTGTGATTTTTTTATTTTTTGGGGGGGGATGTCCTAGTTCAGCAAGAGACACCGGTTATCACTGTGTGGGGGTGATCAAGGCTGTGTATTCTACACCCTCTATTCATTCCTCAAGAATAATGGACCATTTGCAACAGTTGTCCAGGAAGTCGTTAGCACCTTCACACTCAGCCTGAGGGGGCGTGGGTGCTAATGGGCCATCAATGGTCCAACCATACCCCATGACTCACAGTTAATCACCCATTGTGTGAGTCCCCGCCCTGGGGGAGGGACTGGGTGCTCCCTGAGGATATATAAACAGGGCTCAGAAGACCTTAAGGATCTCTTCGTTGGATCTAGAGGAGCAGCAGAACCTCGACAGGAGGAAACCATCACTCTCGACCAGACTACAACCATCACTTCTGACCAGACCACAGCCATCATCTGCAGCAACAGACTCTTCACTTCTTTTTGCTTTGGACTTGGGAGAACCACGTGGATCTCAGCACCAGGGCTAACAAACCCCTTTGGGCTTGTGCCCTGGGACACTGGGTTTACTGCTGGGTTTTGGTGAGTTGAAAGCAGGTTGTTCTCTTTGTGTCAGTGTTTGTATGGTAATATCTTTCATTAAATTGTAACTCTGACTTATAATCTCTCTTGTGGTGGGTCCATTTTTCCTGCCGGTTTACCTCTAAACCAGCACAGGGGATAACAATATTATGAGTTGTATCACATGTGTGTGGGCTTGAATCATGATTTTTTCCCTATTTTTTGTGATCAGCATAATGCCTTTTAGGCTTGCATTGTTTTTGTGTGATATCATGTATTAGAGTTTGTCTGATGCAGAAATGGCATACTCATGAACTAAACACATTTCATCAGACTGGCAAAGTCAATTTTGAAAGTCAAAACATTTTCACCTGTTCTGTAACATCTGCAAAAATATGTTATGTCACATGTTCTTCAAGCTTCCTTACTTAAGTAACTATCATTCTAGTTCTTCCAAATGCAGTGATACATTTGATCTGATGAAAATAGAGGAGGGAAGGTTTAGATTAGATATCAGGGAAAGTTCTTCACAGAAAGAGTGGTAAAGTGCTGGAACAGGCTGCCCAGAGAGGTGGTGGATTCCCCAACCCTGGAGGTGTTCAAGGCCAGGTTGGATGGGGCCCCGGGCAACCTTGTCTAGATCCATGCATGGAAGTTGGTGTCTGTGCCTGTGGCACGGGGGTTGGGCCTCAATGATCCTTGGGAACCCTTCCAACCCAGACCAGTCTGTGATTCTGTGGGATTCTGTGACATTTATTCTCAGAGAAGAATGAGGTTAGTGCAAGGAGTGAGAGCATTTGATGAAAATGTGCTGCATTTGTCATTCATGTTGGCAGCCACTCAGATTCTTTTCTTTTTGCATGAGAGTCCTGGCAGTTGAAATATTTTGCATATCAAAAGTAAATTCTATTATATTAAACAATGTGGACCAAATGTTGCAGTCCATTAGGCTGGAGAAAGAAAGTCTAAGTAATTTTATTTCCAGAGAATTCCTTTGGATTTAAGCTAGCATTAATTAGATAGGATTTAGTCACTCAGGATACAGCATGAATTTTGTCATGCATTAGCATTTTTTCCAAGCTGCCAGTTTTACTCTTATTTAACTAGTTTAAAAAAAAATCAGCCCTTAATTTATTAAAATATAACCAAAGATTCTTATCCTGGTATGTCTGGGGATTCTGTTGTTTACTTAAAGCAGAAGCGATTTATGTCAATACACCTACAGAGAACTAAAAGTTCATTTTCACTTGGTAATTCTAAGTAAACAGGAGAGGAAGTGGCAGCGGTCTTTTATAGCCACCTTCACAGCTACAGTATTGTGCTGTAGGATGTCAAGGAAATACCACTTCAGCACTCAGGATAACTTGTAGACACATTAAAGTGTGCTGGTATGGTTCAGTTGCCTTTTACCATTACAAACAAAAATGATAAAAAATGTATTTATTTGTGTTAGTGGAAGAATCCATTGAATGGATTACACATTTATGGATAAATCTCTCTTCATTCTTGGAGCACCAAGGAATATGTTAATACATCTAAGAATTCAAATAAGAGCTGTAAACTGTAAATATTTGAGATTTTAGTCAGTGTTATCAGGCTCTGTGATATAGTTAAAATCTGAATTCTGACTTCTGGCAAAGGCTAGACATCTGTGTGAGGGATAAAATCATTACTCTTAGACCTACAATAAATGGACTTCATTGACGAAGAAGATGAAATTATTTTATTTATCACAAGACTAGAGGTTGCATGGTATAAGCAAACCCCATTATCAGTCACAGAGCTGCCAATCCAACTTTTTTTAACAGGTAGAGATGATCATGCTTAGCCTGAAATGTGCCTTGGTCTGGTGGCTATTGCTTTTGTGTTTTAAGGACCACTGGAAACTAGTCAAACCTGCTGCAGCATACACATGCTTATATGTATTTATTAAGAAATGTTGTTTCAAATCCATTGTAATTTTGTAAAGACACTACAGGAACACAAACAGACAGAAAAGAGCACTGTGGAGCCTGGTTAGAGTACACACTAATCTTCTCAAGGTCAGTCCAAAACTGAACGAGACTTCAACAGGCTTGTGAAAGGCATCCTGCCAAACTCTGGCACAGACACTATGCTGCAGGCTGGAATGAGGGATTCTGCTACAATTCCTTCTGCGTCTCCTCTGAATGTGGTGCAAAGCCTTTTGTTTCCCAAAAGGTGTGTTATTCTGAATGTTGGCTTTATTACAATTGAACTCCAGTTGCTGATTATCATGTGACTGAATGGTCTTTACATGAAAAAATAGTAAAACGTGAGTGTTTCTTAATCTAAAATGAGATAAACACACAAATGAAAATTTCTAATTAAAAAATTGCACTTCAACAATCTGCAGTTTCTAAAATTAAGCATTTCCTCTTAATTCTCAACCATCTAAAGTTACTCTTACAAAGGGAGGTATATCAATGGTTAAGGATTAACCAGTAAATTGCACACCCGCACACCCGTACACCCACACACACACCCACACACTCTTTTTTCTTTGTGAGGAAACACAGGTGGTCAGGGCAGCACCTGCAAAGAACTCAAAAATGCGTTTTCTCACCATCTTTTCTATTTTCTTGCAGATTGAAAAATACCAGTCACCATTCAGTCTTTCCTTTTTTTTTTCTATACCATTTTTAGTCTTTGTCCTTCAATTCAATTAGAACTTGTTGTCGCACCTCATATTCATGTCTCACTGTTCAGTTATTTGTCCCTCATCCCTTTATGTTTTATCTTTTTTGATCTGTCCTGCTGTTCTTCTCCTTTCTGATGTCTAATGGAATTTATAGTTGAGTACTCTTTGTCAGGTTTTTTATTTATTATCTAATTATGGACATTATTTTTACATTTTACAGAGAAACATGTTTTGTTAGTTATATTTTATGAACTGAAAGAAAAAATCCCTCACTTTGTGGCATACTGCATGAACAGAACAAAAGAGCAGTTGCAGAGATAAATGTACCAAAGGCTCTTTGCAAGCACTGCTTTTAAAAGTCAGTTTCTTAGACAGCCCAACAGGATGTCCGAACTCAATCAAAACATGTGTCAGGTGCACGGTTGACATTTCAACACTAAAAAGAGCTTACCCTAGTTTTAACGCACAGAAAATGGATTATGTCATGTCACCAATGAAACATGGAGCTGAGTGAGAGTTTGATTACATGCTATTATAAATCTGGTAGTGAACTGACTTTCAAAGTCAATACTGATGGGCAAATTAGTAATTCTTAGCCAAAGGCATGGGGTCTGCTAATACAGAAAGAAAGTGTTTCTTAACTAGTCCTACATTCTTACTCATAAGACTGTTAGGAAATAGAAGCTTCCATTAGATAAAATTACCCCACTTTCTGCAATAGGCAATAAATACTACTTCATGAGTAAATCATGGGTTTATAATAATCCATCACATTGCAGGTGGGAGAAGAGAAACCAATTCTGTTTTATTTTATTATAGTTCTTCCTCTACAAAAATAATATGCATGCCTCTGTAGTAATGAAGCACGGAAGGAGTGCCTGAACTTTGACAACATTAGAGTTTAATTGCTTTCTGTATAAAACATCTAGCAATGTTAAGGCTCAATCTGTATTCTAGATGACTTCCAGCCTTCTGCTACCCTGTTCATCAGAGAGAGGAGGAGAGGACATCTGCCTGCTCATCGAAGACTTAAGACAAACAGAGTAGGCAGGCTTGGTAATCATCCTGCTCATCATTTGATAATCATTCTTCTCACCACTCTGCCTGGAGGTAGCCCCACAACCATGGCTAGCCACATAATGATAAGGCCAAGAGGATATACAGTAGGAGTATGCTATATTTCCTGCAGAGAAATCTCACTGCTGAAGTGCTTTGCTGATGCCCTTTGAAAAGCATGGCATTCTGCAGGGAAGACTTATTGCTTAATGCAGCTAGAATACTTAGGGGAATCTTAAACCAAACACAGGCACCATGGAGGTGCCTGTGGTCAGCAACTTTATTCAATCTGCTTACGCCCGTGATATGAAAAGGAGGAAGGCATGAAACCAGAAGCTGCTTAGGTCACAGATTCAAGCAGACCTACTATTAAATGAGATTGGAGAAAGAAAAATTAAAATAAGCTAATAAGCTCTTCTTGGTGGCAGCAGTCATTTCACACTGGAATTCTGTAGGTTTTATCTATAAATGTTTTATGTTATATCCCAGTTTTATGTCCTCACCGTTTTTCTCCTCCATCTTCTACTACCTGTGTACTCATGTGCACACAACCCCCGCCCTTCATCAGTGCTTGCAGTGGGCAGGGGCTGTTTCTATCAGCTCTTGTTAAGGCACCTAGTTGCAAATCAGAAAATGATGTATGGCGAAGAGATACATGGTTGTTCTGAAAAACAAGAAACCCATGCACACAAAAAAGTCCATGTGTGGAGTCCACCTACACAGATTTGAAGGCTCTGTTTGGAAGTTCACCTTATACATGTGAAGTTTCATTAGAATTTCAGCTGTTGTGACTGAGAAAAAGCAAGATGTTTGTCTGAACAAAATATTTGTAAAATATAAACAACTTCCAAACCTGGATGATCAGGATAACATTTAGATTAAATTCATCTCTGAACTTAAGATACAGCCTCCAGCATTTCTCCCAGTCCATAGTCTCAAAAAAAAAAAAAGAAAAACAAACAAGAAAACCCAAACCAAAACTGCATTACAGGGTTCATTTAGGAAAAAAGTACTTTTTTATAACAATGCTTTTTCATGATTACTCAAGCTGTGATTTATATTTACTTCAGTGACAACTATTTGAATCATCCTATTATCCAACACAGAGGTTTAAATGGTCTAATACAATATTCTGGAATTTCTAAAATGGTGTGTTGTACACAGTAAATTCTGATGGAATATTTTCAGTGCACCTCAATTAACACTTATATATGAAATGTGCAGGACAGTCTAAAAGTTTTTGTGCCATTTAAAGAAATATAAAATAAAAATACTAGTGAACTCAGACAATTCTTTTTCCTTATACAACGAGACTTGAATTTGATCTTTCTGAAAAGCATAAAGTGCAAAAATCCTATTTTTAAAAAAAATACAGCAGTAAACATGGAATTCTTTCAGAGTTCCTTTATCATGGGAAGGGGAACTGCTCTTGTATTTCACAAGGTACCAATGACTTTCTGTAAGTTATTTTGGAAAACTTACTTATGGTTAGTAGATGTGGGAAGTTGTAATTCTCATGTCTGCAACTCTGTGTCTCCCTCCAGGCATTTGTATTTGGCCACTACTTCCATGACAGCAGAAAGAAAAAAAAAAAAGAATGAATTGATTCTATATATCTTAGATATTTTTAAAATTTGACTTGAGATTTCTAGGATTTCCACTAACCACTTTTGAACCTAACCCAGCAAAGAAATGGGGCATATACATAACTCTAGCTGATATACATACATGATATATATTTAATTAGTGCCTACTTTGACATAAAGATGCTTGAAACTCAAGCTTTCAATAAGATTTATTTGTTATACAAATGCGTTGAAATGTCCTCCCCATATTTTTCAGCCATTTTATCTCTCTTAAGCTTTGTATGGGATGGAGAAGGAGAGGAAGGGGATCATTTGTATGTGACAACAGTTCCACAGCCCCATGATGTTCTAGGGCAGTTCTTGACACATTAGTGATGTTTGCATAACTCTTCAGTGTGAGGACTCTGTTTTGTCTGTTATAATGAAATCAGCACTTCTGAACAGCTCTTGTCTTTCCACAGGGACCAGCTAAATATCTACTGTAGGTCTGGCTCAGAATTCCTATAGCCACTAAATGATTTTGTCCTGGTACAGCTCAGCATGATCATTCAATGTGGTTGAAATGACTGACTCTTGTTTTGTTTTTCAGCCTCTGGAGGGAGGAGTAAGCAGACTGCATTTTGGCACTGAGCTGTAGATGCAGTCATCCAGACAAAACCAAACTGTTTCTTTTTTTATTTTTCTTCAAAGAAATAAATATTGTAATAGATGTACGCTTTCATTATTTTAATAGTATTAATACCACTATTAATATTTAAAATAGCTTAATGGTTTGGGCTTTTTGTCCTCCATAATGAAAGAACGGTGAATACAAATGTCTGGGATCTTTGTGAACATTAATAACTATTATCATGCAACATACAGCACACCAAGGAATTAATATTGAAAGAGTGTCAACCACATCAAATGTGGATCATGTTAATGGGTTCCCCTCTGAATACTGTAAACCAATGCACAGGAATCAGGGAGACTAGAAGATATGTGAAGATACTAGAAGGTACAGAAGCTTGAGCCTATGCATGAAGCTGTCCATAAGTATAAATAAATTTAAATGAAATTTCCTTTATTTACTATATGAGCTCATCTAAAACAAAACACCTGTCTCAGGAGAAAAGTGAGAAGATTTTTGTCACTTGGAATATATTTATCCATACTAATTTAGAGAAAGAAATCATAAGCATCTCTGTAAATTTCATACCAGCAACTGTCATCTTCCTTTCTAACCCATTCAAAACAAATAAATTATTTCCTAAATGTATATGCAAAATATTCTGGGAATTTAGTGTTCAGCTGCAAATGAAACAATGGAGAGCTGCAAATTCAGGTTTTAATTGAAAACCTGGTGATCTATTTTAAAGTAAATGCTCTCTATTTCTGTTTATATTTCAATTAAAGTAGCAACTCTTTTCTGACACCATAGCTTTTCAAAGTAATTCAGACACTTCTCTGTCAGCCTGAGGTCAGGCATTTGTGCAGCACAAGTTGTGGGATTTTCCTCCAACAGAGAACTTAACAACAGCACTTCTCAACATCTTCCTCCTTAATTCCCACTCAGAAGCTGCAAACAAGTGGCCTCTTCACCGTATTCACAGGAAGAGTCTTGTCAGGTCAAGGTTTCTGTGATGTCTGCTTTCCTTCCTCACTATGTTCAATTCTTTACACAAAACGCTTTCAGGGATCCGTGGCACCCTACTTGATCCGTTTTATTTACTAAGTGTCCTCAGAATCATTTCCATTTCAGTCTCTGTGGAGGTTTTGTTGTTGTTTGGGGCTTTGTTTAGGATTTGTTTTGGGTTTTTTTCATCCCTTTCACAATCTAGGAAGGGGTTTTATGGTTAGGAGCTTAAATCCTTCAAAGGGAAACTGGCAGAAATGGCATGCTGTGGTGCCATCGTCCACGGTTTAATTTTACCTTGAGCATAAAAAGATTTGATCACTAGAAGCTTATAACCAACTGAAGTTCAGACTGGAGTTGGGTAGAGGCACAGCCGGCACCCTAAATATTCAGTGGACAGAGAAAGGGGAATAGAGGAGCATGATTCTCCTCGTGGAGGGAGGATTAAGATATTAGACTTCCGTCTTCTGTGCTTCACAGAAGCTGCGAAAATCTGGTGGTTCTAAACTGGTCTAATACTACCAGAATTATTCTCAGTATTGTTACCAGGGTTAACTAGTTTCACTGCTAGAAAATTATGAACTCTTTCTGAATTAAGCAGTACATTTCTATGAGAACTTTTGATTTGCTGTGCTAGGCAAAATGGATGCCTTTTTCTTTTAAGGAGAATATATTATGGGTAATTAAACTAATGGAAGTTAATTTGGTATAACATGAAGCCAACTTGATAATAAAAGAACTCATTCATTTCAAAGTGTGTGATTCCAAAGAGGGGATGAAATATGCTTTTAATATAAAACAATATTTCAATTACAGTACTCAAATACTGTAGTTATGCACCTCTTAACAATCCTAAGCATTTCAGTATGGATGGTGTCTGCAGTAACTTTTTTCCCATGTGGTCTCTTCTCTACTCTTCCAGACTCACTGGTGCCTTTTCCTGGCTTCTGATGCCCATCATGTCCATGGCACAAATCCTGAATTAGGTCAGCTGTCAAATAGCCCATGGTCTCCCAGAACAACTACTCTCCCTTCTTGAATTATCATGGTAAAAGCAGGCCTATGGCACGAAAGAGGGAAGGAAAAGATGAATGTATACTGTTCATATTTTTGTTTACTGGAGGTTTCATCTTAGGGCAAGGGCAGGCCGAGAGAATTTTTGGATGTCAGAATACAGAATTTATTCTCTTTGAAGAAACAGGAAGCTGAAAGTGAATGTTCCCAGGTAGAAGAGGACCAAGGGAAGGTTGTTATGCCAAAGGGTATGGGCATGGGCATGGGATTGTGGCATCACAGCATTCAGGGATGGGAGAATTTAACACACTGCTAGAACTGAAGGAGCATGGGGCAGCTGGCTCAGGGCTGAGCCTGCTCTCTGACAAGCACAGGGGTTTAAGAAGGTGCTTTAATTCATCTAAAGATTCATTTACTGCTTCTCTGGAAGCTGGGTGACAGAACTGAGTGCATGAATGAGCACAGACACAGCGGAGCCTTCCACTGAACTGACCTGCTGCAGCAGCAGTGATGCAGGGATACAGGGTGGCAAAAGGCTTTTAAGAAGAGGCTCTGTTTGAATATGTTTTTTTGATCCCATTTCCATTTCCAGCATGTAGGAAGCCTGAATACTGAAGAAAGGTGGCTTTCACTAGAGCAGAAACCGCTGCAGCAGAGGAGGAGTGTGTGTCCTGGTGCTGCCAGCAAAGTGGGATTGGCATCACCACCCCAACTAGATGAACTAGGTAATGGACGAGCAGAAATGGAGGTTGGTACTGCACAAGAGGTTTGTGTTGGGTAGGACTATTAGCATCTTACAAACAGATCTCAACTTGAGCAGTAAGTGTTAACTTATAACTCCTCTGCATTTAAGAGAAGGTTGGGAAATATTTAAGTAGAGGGAATGTATGTACAGGGTCACAGTGCTGAAGTATTTACTTACTTTTTTTTATCTGGCAAAACTCCCAATTAAGTTAGCAAGATTTGTTTCAGGATTATTAAACAATTGCTTCTAACACAAATGCATTTTACATGGTAATTATTTTTGAACCGTTGTAGGAGTAACTGTTAATGAAGGTCTGTCTTTTGTCTCTGCTGCAGAGAAGGCAGAGGCTCTGTAGCTGCCTTCTCCCTGCTTCCCCAAGAGTCTGCTATTTATGAGCTTGCCAAGTCAAACAAATTTAATTGCAGTGCCTTTTTCTCTCTTATTTCATGCTAAGCATGGGCTCACAAAACAGTACAGCTCTATAAGGCAAGAATTCCTGTGTGTCTCTCTGTTTCCCTCTGTGACTCAAGGGAAATGTAATAAACCTCCAGTTCACCTTTGCACCCCAGCAATGAAGATAATGGTCTTTATCCACCTGTCTTTCAGAGCTGTAATGTGAAGTAATATGTTGACAGTTTTTTCAGTTTGGGAAATTTAGGATTAATTCCCTCACATGTCTTGAGGTTCTCCCTCTTGAAGGCACTCCCACTGAAAAAAAAAGGGACTACACATAAGGAATGCAGACTACAGAGCTCTCAAAATGTTACGAGGTTTATTAATAACTACAACTACACTTTTTGGTCTTGCTAAAAGGAAGGAAAATTGAGGTTGCTCAGGCTTGATTTTTTTCTTTACAGTCTCCTTGTAATATAAGCTCCTGAGAGAATTAAAAGTTTTATAGGGCAGTCTAGCTTTAGAAATATGCAGAACAGAAACAAGTACCCAAAATTTCCAGTGTGAGCACTCCAAACCAAGAAGCTGAAACAAGCAGTTTCATAGCTCTCTCTTCACTGGCATCAGAGAGCACTGACAAATCTGCAGCATCAGACATACTTGTACTTCAGAGCAGTGGCTGTGGGAGCATCACCAGTCACACACTTGGGCAACTCAGGTACTCAGATTGCATTGGTGGTCATAGAATCACAGTTTGGTTTGGGTTGGAAAGGACCCTAAGATCATCTAGTTCCACTCTCCTGCTATGGCCAGGGACCCCCCCCACCAGCCCAGCCTGCCCAAAGGCCCATCCAACCTGGCCTTGGACACTGCCAGGGAGGGGGCAGCCACAGCTTCTCTGGGCAGCCTCTGCCAGGGCTTCAGTGCCCTCACAGGGAAGAATTTCTTCCTAATATCTAATCTAAATCTACTCTCTGTTAGTTTAAAGCCCACCTTGTCCTGTCACTACCCGCCTTTGTCAACATTCCCTCTCCATCTTTCCTGTAGGCTCCCTTTAGGTACTGTTGTAAGGCTGCTATAATGTCTCCCCAGAACCTTCTCTTCTCCAGGTTGAACAAGTCCAAGTCTCTCAGACTGTCTTCACAGGACAGCTGCTCCAACCCTCTGATCATCTTCATGGCCCTGCTCTGGAGTCACTTCAACAGGTCCATGTCCAGTGCAAATTTGCCATTGCAACACAGCTTTGCCAGCCTTTCCACTCATTCTACAGGCCTGCGTTGCGATATAACTGTAACGCTTCCCAAAATATGTCCATTGTAATATTTTTTTCTATTCTTGGATTGCTGTGTGATACACAGCGCTGTGTCAGCAGCCAGCATATTATGTGTGTATCCTGTGATTTAGTTGATCAGATAGAAAAATCTGCTTTGATCTCATTCCCAGATGTTGTATAAATTGGCTACTCCTGGAATATAATAGGACTGGTTTATGTTTCATATCATTTAATGTACTAGAATTACTACCAGAAATAACTATCATAATAACTTGAAAGTAATGATAGCCATTCTTCCTTCTGTGGAATAAGGGATGCCAAAAATTTACACAAGAGTTTCATTCCCTGGGTATATGCCCATTGAATGTATCAGGTGCAACAGAAACTTTGATTGCTAGCTAGTCTCAGAGTAGGGCCAAAGGCTTTGAACACGGATGTGCTCTGAATCTTGGGCTGCCTGTTACCTAAGTGCAGTGTTTGGAGATGTGATGAGACAAGAAAACTCTCTTTAAATGTCATATAATGTAATATACTTGCAAGCTCTGAAGAAAAGTGAAAGCTAATAATCCCAAGCCAACAAAACCCGCATTCTAGTCATCAAGTTACATGCATCACTGATAGCCATGCTTACAAAATGCAGAGACCTGCAGGTTTCCCAATCAGCAATATAGAGATATAACTTAGCCAACAGCATTCAATTAAAACAATAAGGAAAATAAGAGAAAAATCTGCCTCCCTTGCCTTTTTTTAAAGCTGCCTTTAAGTCCTCCACAAACAGACTTTTGTGCTGGTCCCGTTAAGACCCACGAAGCTACCAACAGCTTTCAGACTCTATTTCACCTAGTGCAGAACGGCTAAGCACATCCTTGCAGGCTCATTCTCATGGCACGGGCTGTCTGTTGGAATGACTGAATCGCAGATCTGCTTCAGCACAGCTCAGCATGCTACCTGGGTGCACACGCAGTGATTCAATCAGTGTCCTTCCAGAATTTTCTCTTCTGCAGCTCATGCTCTTCTCTCTCTTAAATCCTATGCACACTGAATAGTGCAAATCATGGGACTGGTTACTGAAAATACTGTTGTTTGTTTTGCCTGACTGAGAATTTTGGTAAAAACAAATAAGCTTTCTCCCAAATACTGAACAGCTGTTTTTATCTAAAAGAATCGCTGTGTCACTCTTGAAAATCAACCAGTTCATTTAATGTTTTCTGAAGTCATGGCTAACTCTCTAAAATTTTAGTGTTTGAATATATTCATCATCCCTTTTGAGGATGGGAAAATATCTGGCAGTACTTCATTTAGGGCATCCAAGAACTTTTCACTAGGTTCTTTGAAATGAAATTACAACATGAAATCATCCATAAGCAACAGAGAAATAAACTTTGATTTCTCTGTTTAAGGTATGTGTTAATGCCGAAGAAGGGAATTAGCCAGCAGAGTATGCACCTGGTAGTTATTTATGATGGGAAATAATTATGATTAAGACATTTTATTGGTCTACCCTTATTAACTACTAGGTGGGAATTTATTTTTCTTTCTTGCCTGCATAGAAGAGACATGAATATTAAACCCTAACCTTCTGAATTGCCCTTTGGGCATCCGAGTTAGTCTTAAGCAGATGAGACAAATACTTTCCTTTGTCCTTCAGCCTCTGAGGGTACAGGAGAGACTTCAGCAATCAGTGGGTGAAACTTAGAGTTGATGAACACTCAGATGATATGTAGCTGAGTATCATAAAATTACAGAATCACAGAATTGTGGGGGTTGGAAGGGAGCTCCAGAGATCATAGAGTCCAACCCCCCTGCCCAAGCAGGTTCCCTAGAGCAGGTCGCACAGGTAGGTGTCCAGACGGGTCTTGAACCTCCTGTGGTCCAACTTGTGACCACCGGCCCTTGGCCTGTCCCCACAGGCCACTGAAAAGTATAAAGTGAGCATTAATATAGTTAACAATGTCAAGTACAAGTTAACAATGGGAAGTAAATTTTACTTAAACTTAGTAAAGGAGCTTATGCATATTTGAACACAGGTTAAGATTCTGCTGAGTTGTAAGACACACAAGTAATTAAATGAAGCGTTAATAAGTGAATATAACAATGAATTTATGGAAGCAACTCAGGCCTCTGGACTAAAACTGATGTAAAGACAGAGGATGGAAAAGCAGGCTATGGAAATCACTTCCTAAAGAGATTCAAAATGTGACTTTTTTTTTGCTATGGAAAGGAGGAAACTAATAAATACATGTGCGAAAACCTCTCTGTGAACTAGTGAGGAAAATGAGAGAGAGGGATTCCTGAGAACTTGTTTTTTCCTGTAACACAAGAAAGAACAGAAAGAATCTGGAAAATTTTGAAATAAAGAAACCAATATTTTCTCACATGACAAAAAATTTAAAGTTGGAACCATCAGCAGAATCAATTGATTAGGCCAGGGTCTTAGATATCTAATCCTTATTTGCATGTCTGCTAAGCATAAATGGGAGAAAATGGACGACATAAACAGGGCAGATTACACCCATGACACCTCTTGGTATTCTTAGAGCCTTTTCTGAAAATGTGGGATTACAGGAGCCTTGGTTCTGATCCCCCAGGACAGTTTTTGACTCCTGATTACAGTGTCATCAAGCCAGGCTGCAAATATATGGGATAGGGCCTGTTCTCCTCAGTGGCCACAGGAGTCACTGTGGCCACTGAGTCCTTGGGGATACTAGGGTAGCAGGCAGTGCTGTGACCTTTTGAGAAGGGTCCCACTGCAAAAGGGCCGCTAGGACATTGCTACAGGATGACTAAAGGAGTAGACACCTCCTCTGTTAGCAATAAGCTTATTTTCCATTGGCTTGGTATTTCATGCTTTCAGGGGGATGTGTCAGATCTGGCCCTTTCTGAGAAGAGCAAGAAGCAAAGAAACTCCGTCTCATGGAACTTTCCTTGTCAGGGTTGCTGCCTCCAGCTTCAACATATCCGGTAGGTTACTCAGACCTCGTTAGGAGCTGATTTAAACCCATTCCACTGTACAATCTTAACTAGATCAATTACAGAAACATCCACAATAACTATAACAATTTGCCTACATTTTTGAAAGGGAAATCACAAGGGGGTGATTCATTTGTATTTGTTTTGAAGTGCTTGAAGAGAATAGCTGGCTGCTTGTAACAATATCCTTTGCTTACATTCTCGACTAATTCTTTTGAAGCCTATTATTTTATGTGAGTACTGCTCAGTTAACTGATGATCTTTAACAACACTTGCTTAGCTCTTCAGGCTACTCTCCTATCAAGCATAGGTACCTTGGAAGGGATATCACAACTAGCAACTTCTGCAGAGAGAGAAATCCCCAAAAACATGAGGCCTGGTCTGGTATCTGTCACTTAAATTGTTGCAATTTTGTTCTTAATTCTGTGTCAACCATTAAATCAAGGTCTCTTTCATAATTTCAAGGACAGCAATCATTGCACTGGCTTCTCTAGTGAATCACAGCTTCTTCTACAAAAAGAGCCTCATTTTAGCTGGCTTTATTTTTTTAATATTAAAAGGAACATGCTCACTAAGTAGATGTAGCATTACTATCTTGGTTTGCAAAAATACAGTTGCATTTTGTTCCTATATCACTGGTTCACTTTTCAAACTGATACAAGTTGGCATTAGCCCACTGGATCAGACAGCTGAGATTTGTCTTGATAATTTGATTTTTGTCAGCTATTTCTGCTATATTAAAAGTATCTTTAAACTTCTGTTGCCATGCCAAAAAGTAAGAGGCTTCCTGCCTCCCTAGATACTTTTTAGGTGTTATTTAGATCATGTCACTCACAGAAATAAAAAATTATCCATGGTATTTCTTCTGCATTGGCACAGATTTATTTTTTCTCTAACTGGAAGCAGCCGAAACAATATTGCAAATGCAGTGGCAGTCACAAGGAACAGATGCTACAGAATGGCCGGCCACATACATATTTCATAAAACCTCTCATCTGCAAGCTGTACAAAGTCAGGGTTCAGTTGAGTATCAGTTTGTCTCCTCCTTTTAAGCTCAGGTGTCTGTTTTCATTTGGAAGTAATGAAATCATAGCACACTTTTTTCCCAACTGGTGATAAATTTCAGGCACTTCAGGTAGAAATGCAAACAGATGGACTAGCCTGATGTCCTAGCAGTGGTGTGCCCTGCTACACAAGTTCCTCTCTCAGGGTGAAATTCAGGCCTGTGCAGAAGGACCAGGTGAGCCAGGTAGTGCTGAGCTTTTGGTTAAGCAAAGGACACAAGCCCTTTTATGACTCACTTTTATGCAGCAGGCTGCATTTCACTCTGTTACCTGGGTTCACCTCCATCTCCAAGACTAACTTGCATTTGAACGTATGTTATGCTGAGCAGTCC
This sequence comes from Heliornis fulica, assembly GCA_013399135.1. Taxonomy (NCBI): domain Eukaryota; kingdom Metazoa; phylum Chordata; class Aves; order Gruiformes; family Heliornithidae; genus Heliornis; species Heliornis fulica. The sequence goes on along the minus strand of VXBZ01005949.1, from coordinate 306,985 downwards.
CATCAAGGACAGAGCATCAGACAGATGACAGCCTGGTCCTAGGAGATTAGGGAGTAGCTGGAGAGAGAAAGAAACAAGCAAATGAAGACAAAAATGCTACAGGAAGGAACTGGCTATTAAATGCCTGTGCAGTACCTTGCACAATGGGCCCTTTATAGTATAGCTATTACAGCTATGAGACAATTTTCTAGCATTCTGCACAAATTCTGTCTGATGTGGGGTTGCTTTCTTTAACATTAATCCTTTCATGTCTTTCATTTCTTCTTTTTTTGTGTCCCTTTTTACGTGCAAGTTATGAAGAACACCTTGAGCTATAACTGAAGCTCATTCCAGATCTCTAGGGCCTGTCCACACTCTTAATGAAATAAAATTGCTATTGGTGGGACATGTGAAATGAATTGGAATAATTTAGTCTCCCCAGTGCATGCGTGTATGTTTCAGTAGACATTTAAATTGCCCCCAAAAGGCAAACTAGATGTTTATCCATATGTGTTGCACGGGGAACTATGCACTCTATGATCTGCTAGCAACTGCCTTTTGATGAACACATAATTCCCATAAACTATATTCCTATTCTTTGAGCAAATCTGATGTAATAGACAATAAAACCTTCTTGTTTAGACAGCCTGTTTAACCTTGGCACTTGGTTTCATGGGCTGTTAGGTTCCTAGGTAATGATTGCAGTTCTTCATCTACTAGCACTCATGATGTTGTAAATACAGTTGAGTTAATAAGTCACAATCTCCCCTTTTTTTCATTCCCTTCTAAATTCCTGGTACAGACAACAGTCATGGCTTCTTACTGGCTCTGTATGTAGAAATGTGTCATATCTCTTGCATGTATCACAACACATCCATAGAGGCATGCTGTAAGGGCCATTAATAAGTGTTTATGACATAATGACATAATTAGGAAATTTAATTCTCTGAAAAAGATCAAACACAGCAAATAAATAAAAAACCCTGCAACAATGGGGTTAAAAGAATTGATCTACTGTATTGTAAATTTACTTTCAGTACAAGTATGTGAAAGCTGCTTCACCTTTCTGATATAGAATCCTAAGATAAAACTGAAATGAAGCATTAATATTTTGGAAGAAGACAGCAATTTTGTTTAAGGCTCTGTTCTGGGATTTGGAAAGTCCACATTCAATTATCAGGTTTGCCATAGCTTTCTGACTGAACTTTTATCTGCCTTTATTCCTCATGTGACAGGCACAACTGACATGTTTTTTTCTTCTACCCAATGTTGTTCTTATTCACTTAGACTCTGACCATCCTGCAATCAAATACAAATCTTACTTGTGGTTAGCAAAATGGGAATTAGTTCTTTATTGGAGGCTTTATGAACTGTAGTTGTAATAACCCAGAAAGATGAATAAATTATTATTTTAAATTTCAGTGATGCTTGGGAAGATGTGACTGTTTCTGCAATGAGATATGCTGGCCTTTTAAAATGAGTTCTTGAGGTTATAATATCCTTATAAGTCATGTTCTGGCAAAAGCCAGGAAAAATGCTAAGCCCAATGAAGCCATGTAACAGAAAAAGTGCAGTTAAATAAAACCAGACTGCTCATGACAGGAAGAGGCAGAAAATGGATTGAGAGCAACCCTGAAGAGAAGGACTTGGGGGTCCTAGTTGATGACAAGCTCAACACGAGCTGGCAGTGGGCACTAGCACCTCAAGTCAACCGTGTTCTGGGCTGCATCAAGAACAGCATGTCCAGCAGGTCGAGGGAGGTGATTCTGCCACTCTGCTCTCCTGAGACTTCACTTGGAGTACTGCATCCAGCTCTGGGGTCTCCAGTACAGGAAAGACATGGAGCTGATGGAGTGAGTCCACATGAGGGCCACGAAGATGACCATGGGGCTGGAGCACCTCTAATACAAAGACAGGCTGAGAGTTTGGCTTATTCAGCCTGGAGAACAGAAGGCTCCAGGAATAACTAATTATAGCCTACCAATACCTAAAAGGGTCGTACAGGGGAGTGGGAGAGGGACTGTTCATCAGGGATTGTAGTGACAGGACTAGGATTAATGGCTTCAAGCTGAAAGAGGGTAGGTTTAAATTAGACGTTAGGAAGAAACTATTTAGTATGAGGGTGGTGAAGCACTGACACAGATTGACCACAGACATTGTGGAAGCCACATCCCTGGAACTGTTTAAGGCCTGGTTGGATGAAGCTTTGGGAAACCTGATCTAGTTGAAGGTGTCTTTGCCCATGGCAAGGGGAATTGCACTACATGATTTCTGAGGTCTCTTCCAAACCAAAGCATTCTGTGATTCTATGAAAAAATTATAAAGGGTGAAGGTGATACCCAAGAGAAAACAGTGATGGGACAGATAAAGCTTGTAGCTTATTCCAGGTGAAGCATGCTAGTGGAAGAACAGAGGTAGCATATACCTCATATTTCCCTAGAGGAGAGGAATTATGAACATGGTGATATGCTTATCTAAAAAAATCTGGAATCTCCATTTGGTAATCTGAATTTCTAAGAGATGCTCATTTTATTTTGGTTCTTATAATAACATATTTCAGGCTTTTGATTTTAAACTTTGATTATGCTCTGCAGGGACTAGTCTTCCAAAACGAGAAGCCTGTATTTGCACAGCTGTCTCCTTCAGCTTCAAAGAACACACAGATTCTTGATTTTCCATCAATGGTCTAAATGTGCATACCATCAGCATACATAGCATCATCTCACCTCCCAACGACCATCAGTACACATTTGAGAGACAATGTAATCTATTACTTCTATATGTAAGTTTTTAAAGTAATAATAACTTATATCAGCCTAATGTGTCCCAGTTACTGTCAGCACTGATACAGTTTTATTTCCTAAAGACAGTTGAAAAGAAATCATACAAAAATTGTTATTATCTCCTCTTTTGTCATGGGTATTTTCAAAGAAAAACTACTCTGTTTAGATAGATACATAAATATCAGTCCTGTAACACCATGCTTGGTAATTCCTGTGTCTATAAAAGCGGAGCCCTATGAAAGCATGTAGTTGACAGTGAACACTTGGTGCATCTAGAAAAAGGTATAAATTGTACCTGAAACAAGGAGAAAACCTCCTGTGTGCTCATGCAGTGCCTTCTCTGGTTTTATCCAAATCTTTGCATCATCTGAAACTTCAGAAAAGTGACTTCCAGGAAACTGAAACTTATGTGCTAGGAAATGCGAGGACTAATGTGAAACAGAAACACCGAGTGGTTCTTTCCATAGTAGATTATGGAGCACTGGTGGGCCTAAATTCTCATCGGTCTGACAAATAAGATCTACATTGCATGAAGTATAGCTTCATGCAACCTTTTGAAAATAAAATGCTCGAGCATACTAGAGCTTCTTGCAGTGAAAGGCTGCTTAAACTATATAGCTTTTTAAAAGCACATATCATCAGATAATTGTTCATGTTAAGTATCTTGAAGCAAAGCCAAAGGTACTCAATGTCTAAACAAGGTCAATTTCAGATAATATCCCCTATTAATGATCCTAGAGAGCTGTATAATGGCTTTGCCTGTTGGCTGCCAGCACAGTGAAGACTCAGCTGCCCCTATTGCCTGCAACCCAAGAAGAGAGCACATTGATAAAGATGGGAAATGGTGAGCAGGTTATATCACTATGTATAGAAACTAACCCATTTGTAAAACTCTGTTAATAAATAAAAATTCCCACTCATGGAACAACTTCTTCCTACTTGAACTAAGGGATATAGTTCACAACAGGATGTATTACAAGAAAATGACTCCTATTTATCTAAAGGAATTTCAGATTCCGAAGAATGCTTTTGTACAGAGTATCATAACTCAAGAGTTAGTAGGGAAAATAAACAGTAGGAAAACTTATATCCTTTTATGCATATTATTATCAATTACAGCTAAACAGAAATTTGAAGGGACATTTCTATCTTACAATCCATTTCTAACAGTAGTAGGCATTGCATAGTTACCCCCACATAGTGGTTTCCAACACTAGACCTTGCCTAAAATTTTCCTCTTGGTACTGAGATTTTTACAGTCACATTCTCATATAAATATATGCATATATGTGAAAGAGAGGTTTTGATTATGCCTCCTGAAGCTACAACCAAAGAAAGAAAGAGATATTTATATACAATTATACAACAGAAACAATGAAACTAAATGTCTATGGGGTGCAAAAAGTTCTTTTTTTCAGCTAGGACATCACTTCTGAACACATCCATAATCCATCAGCATGGGATAAATTATTCTCAAGAATGAACCACCCTGGAATCAATCATGTAGCTGAAACTTGTTTTTTACTTTAAAGACAGCCCTGAAAAAAGGTGATGTTGATATGAAGTGTCCATGTATATGAATAGCGAATTATTAGTTGTAAAAATGAGTAATTGTTGTTTATGTTTTTAGAGTGCTTTTTCATAAAAGGAGTTAATGATTTAACATAATGAAGATTTTAGTTTTGAATTGCTAAAAATAGCTGCAGCCTATTACCCTGGGTCAACAGCCTCAGCCAGTAAGTGGCACAGTACTTGCAATTTATTTACCACCAAGGAAGGACTGAGTGACTTAGATAATAAAAACAACTCACTGAGTTAATCCACACCACCCCTCCCCAAAGCCGCCCCCCCCAAACCCCCAAAAATCAACCCTGAAACATGTTTCGCTGGGAAATCATTTGCCTTTTTTACCCTGGGATTTAGGAATTACAAGAAGTCATGAACTAGGTCTATAAAAGGTCATATTTAATTTACTTTCACTGTTATGCAAAGGTATGACCTTGTTGTGTTTTCAGAGCAGTTCATCAGTCTCCAGAGAGAGGTTAAATAAAAAGGAAACTTACCTCTGGCAGCTAAATCAAGCAGTTTAGATTTTAGGCCATCAGCTCCAGCACACTTAACAAGATTAACATGCAGGAACTCCTCCCATGTCTATTCAAAGTGGAGGAAGAAAAGGGCAAAGGAAGGAAGGAACTAAAATCATTAGGGCCTTCAAGACTGAAAGGCAGGCATTCCAAGTAAGCAAGTATTTCTTAGCAGTTGTAAAACTAGTGAAATTATGTATTCATTAGATGTGTCAGAATTTTTCTTTTGAGAGACAATTGCTTGTATGCCAACCACCAAAGCAATCTTCAATTCCTGATCAGCATTTTCATGTGTAGTGTTTAAAGAATCTTCCTCTCCCAGCAGCTGGAAGTAATTTTGTACCTTAGTGCAACTTACAGCATGCTTACTTTGATCTCGGGGCAATCAATAATAAGAGAATACGGTTGACAAAAGCCCTATCTTTTCATGGCTGATCCCAGACAGTGTTTCACAAAGAACTTAGCCAGTTTCTGCAATTACCATCATATATTGATCTCTAAAGTATTCTCTGTGTGTATCAGTGTATATCAGTGGAGTGAATATCAGGCACAACAAATGGTATGAAATTAAAAAAAAAAAAGAAAGTTAAAAAACTCACTACAAATGACAACAGAACACAGTGTATAAAGATCAAATGGATATAAAACACCCTACCTTTGAGCCAGAGGTATGAGCTTTAGCCTGGAATCCAGCTCATAGTGGAACACTTGGTCTGAAATTTAACAAAATGAGGGAAGTGAGACAAAATTAAGAACCTCTGCACTCAAGGGTAATGAAGACTTTTGTCCAGAAATCTCCTAGGGGGAACAGACATAAGTCAAAACCTCATGATATGTGTGTTCACAGTGGGAATGAGACTGGTGAAAGTACTCATATACTGTAAAAACACACAAGAGGTCCTGCTGAGTCAGAGTAAGGGTCCACTTAACCCAGGAGTCTGTCTCCAAAAAAAAAAAAAAAATAGCAAAACTAGTGGGGTTTTTTCCCTGTCAGTCTTTTCTAGCATCCACAAATGTAATATTAGGGATGTGTGAGAATGCAGTCCCTCCTAATCCTTTTCATGTCTTCTTATAGAACTGCTGTCCCTGAATTTACCTAATCCTTTTCTGAACCTACCGATAAAAATATCTGCTTCTGCAAGCCCCTGTAGCAAGATGTTCCAGGAAATCCCCCTTTTCTCTGCAAAATACAGGTACTTAATTTGGCAGTTTAAACCAATCTTTTACTACTTTCATCAAGTGTCCCGCTAGTTCTGGTACTGCAGGACTCAGTGAGCAAGAGTCCCATCGTCACTTCCAATCCTAAAGCTGGGAATTCATTCTTTATGGCAAAAAGAATAAAAAGCCCTCTTCCACTTCATCACTTCAGTTAAGATGAACAGATGAGAAAATGACTGTGGGCAGGCACGAGGTGTTAATCGTCCAAGTACTCTCAGGGTCCTACAGAATTTATAACTAGAATGCACCTAATGTGGCTGAAAAGTGATTGTCAAGATAAAACACAAGTAAAATTTGTCACTTCCTATCAGTTTGGGAGGTAAGTGGGGCTATATGGGGGCTATGAGCCTTAGGTATAGAAAGGCAATAGCAATAGTGGTGTGTTCAAATCCAGACTTGGGCTTTCAGTTTGGAAAGCCAGCAAATCATGAAAACCCACAGAATCTGAGACCTTTCAAAACTGCCATGCAAAAAAACCCAAACCCAACAAACCAAAGATGCAAACATGTGAAGACCCTGTGGCCATACAGGGCACAGATAGTCACCATTCATGTTTGAATGCTGTAGTGTCCTGAGACAAACACGTGTCAGTGGGCAGGCTACACTCTGAGGAACAAAGCCAGGCATTTTGATATGTGCTGTGCCGAATTATTTTTAATGTAATCATTGAAGTTGTGATAGCTTAAGCCAGGAATATTTTGCCCTCTTTTAAACCTAGCTTTGAATATATAACACTACTTCTGAGCTTTTTACCAGCACTTTTATAAGGCTGTACTAGATTTGAGACTGGCTCAGAAATACCATCTGATGTGATGAACGTCTTCCCATGTGTGTAGATAAGATGGCAAATACTCTGTTATACGATAGGATTCAAACTAAATCCTGCCCCAGTTTCTGCTTGTGAGAGCTGAGAGCAGCATAGATTGAATTCTGCTGGTGATCGGTGCCCACTGCTGCGGGAGAGACAGAAAGATGCAGTAGGTGAGACAAAACCCGACATCACCTTTCATTCCAGTCACACAAAGTAGGTCCCATCCTAGAGACACAAAATGGCTCTTTATTTCATTACCACTAGCTCAGGTCACTGCTAGGACACATTTGTATCCTAAATTACTAAGAAAAATGTTGATATTCCCTGTTAAATTTGCTTCAAGTGCAGGGCATTGTCTTCCAGTGTAAGAGAACATCAGAAGTTTTGTCAACATAAACCAAGCAAAGTAGTGCTTCTTCATATCTTATGGGTTTGTTCAAAATTAGAATAAAACTGGTTCTTTTTCAAAGCAGATTGATGTGTGATTAGGTAATTGGCAGTACATTTATGGTATTGTTGGCAGGAAAGTTTGTGCATAATCACATCTGTTTTATTTTTTTAGTGTTTAATTCCTTCAGAATATTCCTGATCCAGTTATGTAATTTCTTGCAGACGTTGTTTTATAATCAGGGGTCTGATTCACCAATGCATCACTCCAGTTTTATATCAGCACCAGTCTGGCTGATTGATATTCAGAAGGGTTAAATCAGCTTAAAACTCCTGCAATGGAGCTGTGTATCCGCCCAAAGCGGGGGGAGGTACTTCAGGCAGAAAAATTATTTGAAGAAACCTAATAGTTAGAAATCTTGACAAGGCCATAGGACATCTAGATGATTTTCTATCATCTCTCACTCAGCTAAGGCCCACTGAAGCTACAGCTGCGATTCCCAGCACATGAGTTTCTCACGCCCACATCCCCTCCAACTTGGCTCATTTTTAGCCTTTTGCCAGGAAGGGCTGAAAGAATTAATTTTAATAAGTTTTGGGGTTTTTTTCCCAAAAGGCCGTGTAATTACAGAACAATCATGCTGAATTTTGTCAGCTGAGGGTCTGGCTTTTCTGGAAAATTTTTATAACCTCAGTGTACAAAGCAAAATTATTTTGCTAGGTTCTATGCAGGGCTGGTAGCTTTTCCAACCCTATCTTGTATTTTTAGAGTGTATAGAGCTGGTCTGGGATATCAGAACTCACTTATTATTATTATTTCTGCATGTCCTGTGGTGGTTGTGGCTCAAAGAACTCCCTGCCTACTGTACTTAAAGGCTGAGAGAAGACCCTCCACCCTGCAGGATGCTGAGCTCTCTTCCCTGACATTATAGGGACCAACAACTGCCTGCACTGTGGGATGTGCCTGGGGAATGTGTTAGCTTACAAATCACTCTCCTCTTGCCAATCTCTTCTGTAGAGATATGGATTTAAAGTATGCCAGTAAGGTCAATCAGATGCTTTTTAAAGGGTGTAAAGATGTAAGAACAAAGGCAAGAAATCACTTATGTCTCAAACAGCAGTGATTATAATTACATGTGAGGGTTGGTTTTTTTCCTGTTTACCAGTTTTGTTGATAAGTTTGCTTCACCTCTTTCTGTTTCTAACACAAATGGTTAGTAAATACTTTGTACTCCAAGTCAAATTGTGCTACTGAAAGCAGCATTTCTACTCTGGCAAAAGAAACAAACCCAGAAACAAAGAAAAAAATTGCTGATAATATGTGTTTTAAGAAATGTGCAACACAAACAAAAAGATTTACCTCTCAGTCCATTTTCTGCAATGTTTTCTGTTTCTCCAACAGAAAAAAACTCCTATTATAAACATTCTGAGGGCTTTCAGCTGCTGGACATGGCCAAGAGGAAACATTCTTGCTACCTGCATTCCAGTCATGGGAATAAAGAGTTGATCCAGCTAATTACATGTTCCTTGTGCATGGTCAGTAAAGGGCAACCTACTAAATAGTTTTCATTGTAAAAATATTTATCTGGGTTTGATTTGCTCACAGTACATAGTTCATGCTTCCCACTTAGTCATGATTTGTTTCTTTATAAATTCTTTTGTTGTTTAAAACTTCAGTGAAATATTTCCTTTCATATCTAGGCTCCTCCAAGCACTCTGCTTGTCTTCTTAGTCCACACAATGAGTGTGTTCTGCAGTGGATCTCTGACTTTCCAAGACGGATTACACTGTAGTTGATAATGTCTTAGGAAAAGGTTTAATTTCACCTGTCACCGTTTCTCAATCAGTCTGTAAGGGCCCACTCAGTAAGAACTGCTATTGTGTGAAGAAAACCACCAATCTTGTAGCCCCCCATATGTCCATCTCCATCTGCTATAGCTTGTCTTACGAATAGTTTGTGAGCTCTTTGCAGGGCTCCCATTACATTTCTGATTGAGAAAGTAATGACCCATCACACTGCAGTGCATCTAGAGTGAGTCTGGCACTCAAGATCCTTTTTATGATCAAGATCAACTTTATGATCTCACTGTATACACGTTTTGGGGTTTATCTTTGTGGGTTCAGTGATTATGTGTCTGGTAATTCCAATATCTGAGAACCTAGTAAGTGGCTAATATTCTCTTGTAGCACTCAAAGTTGGAAGAAAAAAGATGTTTCTGGGAAGACTCAGATGTGTCAAAACCTATTTTCCTTGTGCTGTGATGTACAGCACCTCTGGTGAAAAGCCCAGAATCCGGCCTGTGGCAAATACTGAAAAATTTAGGATGTAAAATTTTGAGCTTGCAAAGACTGCAGCTTACCTGTTCTGTCCTTGTAGGTAATGGGGCTGTACTTTATCTGGCTAGGTGCCTGCCTCAGAAACTTGGAAGTGAAAATATTAAGAGATGTGAGTACCAATGGCATTTTCCAACTTTTAAAAAATAGAATAGCCATAGCCTGCTTTTATGCAAAGTGGGTTGCATGGCATCTCAAAATCACCTTCAGGCAGAAAGCAAAAACAAGGGCTTCGTTTTTGTCACTTCCCACATTTTCAAAATCACTGTTGCTTTAAGTAACCTGTGTTTTTCTTCCCTTTTCTGGAAACAACCTCACGGTCATGACTGATGTCAAAGCACACCTGATTGTCTGTAGGATATGTTTCCATGAGTTTTAGCAGGCTGACATACCATGCTCTGTCCTCTCCTCTGTTATGAACAGAGACCATTTAGCTACACACCACCTTGCTCAAAGCCTTGATGATGACAGGATTTGTATTAACCTGAACTTCACGCTGTTCTACCCCATACAACTCCTGTCATCTCAAAGGATGGGCAGACCAAGCTAATGTCTTTCTGCAATTGTGGATGAGGAACTCTCTACAGTCTGATTTCCCAGAAAAATCTCTAATTTCATCCAGGGAGGCTCCACCTAACCCAGAGAAATTGATAGAAATCTTATAAAATAAAATATATTGTTGCACATTTGTTTCAACAGGGGGCTCAGGCAAAGCCATATTTACTGAATTGAGAGTTGTATTTATGCTGAGAGGCCTGAAATAGAAGTTGAAGAAAAATAAAACTAATAGGTTGACTCGGTTCATTTTTTAGAGTAACAAACGCTGCAGAATTGCAGCATCTTACTGAAGAAAGATTCCCCTGATATCATGTTTGAGAAAGTTTTCCATTAGGAAGGCTCATGTATTTATTTTGTGTGATAAAGACAGGGAAAATAATATGACAAAACTGTAAGAAAATCTGCCCTCGGTGATCATATATAAATTGTTTAGAGGATTGTCATTCTACAAACCTCTGGTTTTATGTTGATTCATAAAATCAATTTATTTTTATAAGAAAATAGAGGAATTCTGCTGCTTTACATTTATGCTTTCCTATATTCTCTGTAATCTTGCAAGTGTGCTCTAAACTATTTTGAGAGTTGTTATTTCTAGTACCTTGAAACTTCAAAGGTTCACACCATTGCTCTTTGAACCATTGCAGTGGAATGAGAAAAGAGGGAGGTGCACAAAGGAATTCACTAACTTAGATGAGTATCCATTACACAGTTAAAGCTCACCTAAAAGTCAAAAAGTGACCTGAAAAGACTTGTGTAGCCTACCTGACACTTTTGGACAAAAGGGTTTAAATGTCTGTAAAAAGAAAACCGTGAAGCCTTTCCAACTCCCCTTTAATTTCTTCCAGTTTGGTGTTAACTGAAGAAAATCTGCCTTGTGTTTTCCTGAGGCCTCTCCATGAGGTAAACTAAAGCTCAGTAAAAGATGACAATGCAGAGATTCAGTTCAAAAGTGCAGTCCTGATCCAAAATATAGTGCTGTGTAAACTCTCTCTTAGTCCAGGTGAGATCAGAAAAATTATAAAATCCTAGAGGAAACTGAATTCAGGGTCATTCTCAGAGCTTGCCTGAAAGACTCCAAGACCTCTCCCACTGAAAGTGTGGTTACAGTCTTTACTTTCTAATGTAAGATGCGTGAGATTCTGATGGTGTCACTCATTTATTGGCCCAGCAGTTTAGCCCTCACCTCTCTCACTTACCCATGTGTTCAACTTCCATTTCTCAAAGGGACCAAAGCCTGTATCTTCCCCAATCCTCTTCCAGACAAACAATACAGTCTTACCTAATTACATTTTCACTGTGTGTCCCAGTATTCTTGCATCCATACTCCAACTGGTATACCTGACACGACTCCTGACATAGGTGATCTTGACTTCATATCCTATCTCTGATGTGATTACCAAGGTCCTAAAACTCCCTCTCATGGAGGTGTCTTAATCTCTCACATCACTCCTGCTGAACCACCTGTAAAACCTAGCTATCCTCACTGTGCTATCGGTAACTTCTGTCAGTCTCTGTCATCATTATCTGTCACATCCAGCAATTTTTCACATCATAACTAGCAGTTTCTTGAATCAGTTCAGCCAGCTGAATGTGAGGCCAGGGCCTGGTCAGTCTCCCACAGCCCTAACTGCTATCACCAGTGTAGGAGGGGGAGTCACTGGCTCCCATCTTAGGCCTCAGGACTGGGCTTGTCCTTTTTTTAAGGTTCACACAATGTTAATCAGTCAAAAACAGGAGCCCTGAGCTATTATCACTGTACATCTAATGAAAACTAAGAATTTCTGAAACTCTGGACTGAACAAGCTTAGGTGAACAGGAGGATAATAGAACAAATCTTGCATTCTGCGTATGTCACACATAATAGAGGGATAATTTTGTATTGTCCTTATAAGTATTTTTATCTTTAACATCTGAAAACTGAGAAAAGATTTTTCAGTCAGAGATTAAAGTCTCAAGCAGCTTGTTAGATCTGGGGAGGAGGGGGTACACACAATAAAGCTACTTTCAAAAAGATTAATGCATTAGTTTCTGGATGGGAGTAGTAAGTGCCCAAAAGATCAAGGCCTTGGACATGACAACTCTCTGTGTCCTGCTATTCATTTTCTTCTGTTAATGAAGATATGGAAAAAAAAGAGAAGAAAACTTTGTTTTCTGTGCCCACTTACAATTATAGCAGATGAACCACCAGTATGTTTGGAAGCAATGACTTCCATATGAGCATGCTTATTGCAAAAAAGTACTCTGTCATATCCAGTGGCACAACTAAGGTGAAGACTTGTGCTTCTGCCTTGAGATTCCTTCACTCCTAGTGCTTATGAAGACATCTCCAGTGGGAGCCTACTGGCCACTGAACTCAGATTGAAGCACAAAGGGAAACCATACCACAGAGGAAAAGGTGGAAAAGGTCAGGCTGGTTTCATCATTCATTATTAGTCAGCTGGGGCCCATTTCCAAATCATGACATAACGCAGCCACAGCTGGTCCAATCTCACTCCTCGTAAGCCTTCTCATCTGACAAGTAGCCAAAACATTGGGAATGAGACAATTTGTTCAGAGTCCTGTTTAAAATACTCTGGATATAAATGTCGTTTACTGCTTGTGATTAAGTTTCTGCAATGAGAGTCTGAGCTGCTTTGCTACAAGATATAAATGAGAAGATAGAAGCATTGAGCTAGATACCATCAAACACTGTTCATCTTCCACTGGGGCTGCCAACCTTGCAGGATTGCCGACAGCATAGAGAATTGCACAGCTCTTCCAAGCTCAACTTCTCACTAGCCAAGATGGCTTTATCAAACAGGGATCTTGTTTGGCTCAGGTAGTAAAAACATCTGGATAACAAGGTAGTTTAGCCACAGGTCTTGTTCATCCAACAGGACTCCAAAACACTTCCTCAGTTTTCCAAGTGTCTGTGCTGAGGTCTCTTACTGAAATGATAACTTGCAATGTTGTACAATGGAAAGGTAAAATTCACTAAATGACTGGATTCATAGCTAAAAAGGTTCTGGCCAAAGTTCTGCATGGGTATGAGCAATTTTCTTATCCTTTCAACTAGCACCTATATGTTTGGAATTCATATGGGGAAGGCATCACACAATTAAAGAAGCATACCCAGGTCCATAGAGAACAGATCACTCATATAATAAATTTTTTTAAACCCCATATTCCAACACATTCTAAAAAGAGAGAGGCAGAAACAGGGCTACAGCCAAAGCTTTCAATCAGTCTAATTCCATCTTGGACTGAGGGGTGATTAATGTTAAGTTCTGTCTGTGTTATTTTATGTAACTATACAGCTTCATGAGCACACATCCACAATTAAAGCACTTGGTAGCCGGGGGAAGGGAGAAGCAACCATAATATTCCTTTCTTTACATTTTTTTGGGTCTTAGAGTTTTTATGTACCATAGCTAGAAGATTTGGTTTCTGTCAGTTTTTTTTAATGTTTCTGGGTCAAAAGCCAGTATTAGAAATTATTTCAGTGGTCATTTATTTTAAGCAAGAAAACACCCACTGCAGCTGTGATATAAAGGAAAATCTGCCTCAGTGCAGCTTACTGTGCAAATGCAGTTCTATCACAATGATTGCAATAAAAACATACTGTATTGTCCATAATTACAACCAAATTACGAGGAAAAAAATTAGCTAAGCTGTTCAGTTACATGCCAAAACTATTTCCTGAGGGATATTTATTTTGACTAATGTTAGGGTAAAAAAACCCAACAATCTGGCTTGGTTTAAAGCACTTGATTTTTCTTTTATGTTTGATAGAGAGAAAAAAATAAAGCCAAGAATTTATGTAAAGCCACTGCTAGGTTTTACGGTGGCAAGAGTTTTTAGGGTGGCAAGAATTCCTCCCCCTTGGCAAAGCACAGGAATTCATAAATGCAGAATGAGGCAAGGTTGCCATTCTCAGGGAGAGGTATTTTTTCCCCCTCTACTGCAGCACTGTTCTGTGGTTTGACACAATGCCAGCATTCACTGGGACAGAATCCTATCTCCTGAAGTACCAACTGCTATTTGGCTGTGGGTATTTGGAAATATGCTCTTGTTGCTACAGTGATCTCAGCATAAGTCTGCTTTCTTGCCTACTTTCTATTTCTTAGTTGCTGTTGTTCGTAAATGCAGACTAAAATAACAGATTATATTACTCCCAAATGAGATAAGTCATAGCTAGACATTCTTAGGGCAGAGACACAGGTCTGCTAACAAACTGTTGGCTGTTTGCAGTACTGGCTTCTCTCTAAATCCATGTTATCAAATTTCGCTGTGAATTAGAGGGAGAGGTTTCTGTAGACCTAAGAGTGCCAGTGTGAATCGCTGGCTGGCAGACTACAGTTCAGATTTAGTTTCTCTGCAACCTTTACTTGGCCTCAGGCTTTCCTCCCTGAAACGCTGCTTTCTAAAACCAAAACAAAACAAAAAAATTTGCCCATTGTGAACTCTGAAAGTTGTTCCCACAAGTTATTACTGAAAAATTGCTGGGCCTGTATGAGTTATACTATTAAGTAGTTTAAAACTGAAAAGCATTAGGTTGGTTTGTGATAAGATTAAGGGTTCATATTTGTAACACTAAGAGCAGGGATTAATCAGAGTTTGGGAAGCATATTGCAGTCCCATTTCCAGAAACAGGTGTTGAAATGCCTACATTCAGATGACTTGTCTTCTACACTGTAGTAATGAAGTCCACCCTCACTACAACATATCTCATTATGTGTATCATTTAGTCTACATGCAGCAGTGTCACGGTTCTTTCCTTCTTCCGTTATCCCCCTCTGGCAAACAATTTGAACAGTTCTTAGTTATGGTGGCATTCTGAGGGAAAAGGTAGTTTAAAGAAATACACTTAACAAATATCTTCTGTATTTTCAGTTAACTCTTCTTTTGCAGAATGAAACTGTCCTTTATTCATGACAGTTCTTTCAGAGTAAGATGAACCAACTTACTTGTAGTAGCTTTATAGCAAGCATAAACAAGATTTCTGAATCCCCAAAGACATGTATTTCAATGTCAGTCCCTCTGAAGGTCTAATACATCATAGAGTCTGCTGGGGAGTAGAGTAGCCCCAGAAAGAGGCTAAGGAGTGTGCACAGCACCAGGACTGGGTATAGAGGATCCAACATGAATGGACCAGTAAGAGATCCCGTGCTTACAGGCCTGCTTAGGTGTTGCGGAGGAATAACAGGTCATCACTTCAGATCAATGTGATCAATTAATGCCAACTTTATTTCACTCCCAACCCAATATTTATATGTTCCTTTTTCCCAGTACACAAAGCACACCCCCCTACAGTCTCTTCTCATAGGTTAAGTATTGTGGCGAGACCTGCTTGCTGATTGGTGCTTCATTATCTTTTTGCACGTTCTTTGCATTCTTCTTCTCTTCTTGCTTGATAAACAACCATCTTGTTTATGGCCCTAACAGCCATCTCAGCAAATGCTGGACTGCTCTCATGTCTGTTACCTGTTAGAATCCTCCACACTTAGGGGTTAGTCAGAAAAGCAAGGATCTGCCTACGTTTTCCTCAAGAGGACACCTCAACAGAGGAGGGGGTATTGCTATTTGAAGAGGGGACATAATTTTAGAGGAATAAAAGACAACTTGATGATGGCATTAAGAGGGGGTGGAAGCTCTAGCTATGTAGTATTTGGAAAAGCCTTGGTGGTTCTCCAATCCTTTGATGTTTATTTGATCTAGACCCTGAAGACCCTGGTCCCGGAGAGAACACTCCACCAGCAGTTGCTTTGATTCAGCCTTACAAGAGAGAGAGAAAGAGCTTAGAATCTAAGGTATGGGCCCATTTTTACAGATCAATTAAACTGAGTAAATGTATGTGTAAGAATAAGTGAAGTTTATTGGAAGAGCAATTTTTGAGCTGTTGCAAGAACCCAGCCTTAGCCCTGGACACAGCCTTTGACAGGTACTCATTGTAGTCCTTCTCACACTACAGGAGCTTAGCCAGAATCTTACTGATCCTGGCCAGTGTTTCTTATTGGACAAGGTTGTTACACCATTTGCCAAATCCATAACTCCCCCACTGGCTTTACCACCTGTGAAAGAGCATGGTAAGCTCGGAAAGAATTAGCTCTAGGTGCTACAGATTTTCAGAAAAAGGTTGTTTGATTTGAGGATGTGCAGATATTGCCAAACAATCTTATAGAAATGTAAATCTTTCCAGTGCACTGAGCTAGGTAATGTTATGGTTGATACAACAGTCGTGGCTGATGTCCCTAAGTTGGTATGTTTCCCCTAAGCCCCCTAACCCCCTCCAGGTGATCTTTTTGATAAGAGCATTAGACTGAAACTCAGGAGACCGGGCCAATTTCCAGCTTTGTCACAGATGTCCTGTATGACCTGTAACAAGCTGTTTATTCTCATTGTGTGTTACTTTGGAGACCAGAGGGCGATGCTTCCCAGTCTCATAGGGACATTTGTCAATACACTTTAATCAGTCTTGTACAAAGTTGTTAATGGAAACTGTGAGAAAGAGAGAAAGTCATCGGACAGAACATCTCTGTTTCCTTTCTCATGGTGTGAATCTATGGGAGGTTTTGATTGTTCTTTCAGGTCAGCTTTCCAAAGAGGAAATGAAGACAGGTGATGCCACAAGACAGCTTCTGCTGTTTCTTCACCTTCCTTTCCTCATCCTCCTTCTCAATTCTTTGTTTTCTTGACTTGTCATTCCTCTGTTTCTCTTCTTATCTGACTACTTCAGGCACTACTTTTCATTACCTTCCCATTTTATCCTTTTTCCATTTATTCCTTTCCAATCTTTCTTTTTGCTTAATATAAATGTGCATTGGACTAGGAAATAAGGATTTTTTCTCATTCCTTGGGTTCTCTTGTCTGCCTGTAGAAAAAAAAGAAATACATGTTGAAACACTTTTCTAATCTTCTGTTTAATGCACACTCACATTATAACAATTAGTTTAATACCAGTTTTGCTGTGTTTCAGGGAACTGTTACCTGAATGCTTATGCAATAATAGTCTATTTGTCTCAGTAACATTGTAGTGATATTATTCAAAGTTATTCTGTGCACTGTGACATTGTGTTCATTTCCATTGTTAGGCAACTGAACTATATGAGAGAGAATATATATTTATGCTAAGAGTTTGTCAGGCTGAAATGAATGTGTTGGAAAAGCCTGACAGTAATACCAGAGGGCAGTCTTCCCATTTCCATGTGCATCTTCATCAGTACCTTCATCAATACCTATCCAGGAAGGGAATTTTACCCCATTGTCTTGTGGGGCATAAGAGGGCACAGGTGATAAATTACTTCACTTTGAATGTCTGTATTTTCTTAAGTGAAAATAAAACATGTCTTAAACTACTTCAGCTGTTCTTTTCTTGGTTATTGCATTTTTAGGAGGTGCCAATGTGAAACAGCCTGCCCAGATGGAATTCCACCTTCTCAATGCTTGACTGGCTGTTTAAAGTCACTGCTGAGTCTGCAGTGCTGTGCAGGGATGATGGTGTGCCTGCAAAGTGGGGAGTGAGAGGGAAAACAGGAGAAAGATAAGTAAGTAGGTAAGTGGTATGTTCCCTTGCCGAGTGATATCTTGTATAAAAATAGGGAAGTAATTATTTCATAATTAGTGACCTGGAATAGACAGGGCTACTTAGAGGACTATTACTACTTGCTGATAAAATAAATGCAGATTCTCTGATGTATTGTTTGAAGGAATATAAAAAAATGAAAGATGATCTTCCCTGAAAGGGTCTTGCTTCTCTTATGTAATCTGTGGAATACCTTATTTTTAAAGAGTTAAATTTAAAAAAAAAGCATGCTGTTTATTCAATAGTAGCAGGGATACTACTGCTACCCCTAGTTTTATAGGTTATACGTCTGTGTAGAAACTGTGTTGGGAAGTTTATTCCAAACATTCATCCCTTAGTAGCAGCACTATCAATTCGTTATAGTTTGCTCATTCTACTCTGTTTCTGCTTTCTGCTTCAGGTAACTTATCTGAGGGCATGGGCCATGAACATGATAGTGCAGTTTTTTAATATAACATTATTAAAATACTCACTATTACATTATTAAAATACATTATTAAATACTTTCCAGACAGTTTATTTGACTTCCTTCTATACAAGGTAAAGTTTTTCTGGAAATCAAGCAGAATTTGTAAAGTTATGCTGTCTACAATGTGTCACAATCAGTTAATAACACAGTGGCCCAATTCCTATTGAAAAACAGTAGGAGAAAAGCAAGAAAACTAGGAGAAACGGTATTAATTTTTTTCCTATCATAGCTTCTTATCTTCTACAAAATTCCAGTGGAAACATCCTGTTCTCTGGCATCATAAGCAAATGCAACTTGTAACTGCTCTGTGCATGTTAGTGTCTGATTGTGTAGTGGATGAAGAGCTTAGTTGGCAAACATTTGAAATGAAGATAATTTATTCATGCAAGATCTTTTTGGTACAGAATAAAACAATTTTGTTTTCACAATGCTAGGTTTAATATTAAATGTTTTCATACAGTAGACTCCAGGCAGAAAGCTTAAATCCAAACACTCTGATGTTTTGTGCGTATTAATAATATCTACCAGATTTTTTCAATTAAATCGTATCAGTCCATGGTATCAAGAACTGGTCTCTTGTGTCCAGTCCCCTGTTAGTTTCAAAGATTTAAAATTATGTATCCTGACTTTGGGACATAGTTAGTGTCCTGTTTTTAATGCTGTCAAGGTCTGTGTAAGCTCTTTGACTTGGAGAATAGATGTAGCCCAATCCGACCTCTGTCCCTAAACCAGCAGCGATTTTCTTCAAACATTCTGTCTGTAGCATCCACAGAAGCATTTTGCAAGTTTGATATTTAGGGGGTTATTGAGACCCAGGGAGGTATGTGAATTGCCTTTTCTCCATAAATTTCATCCAGCTTGTAAATCATATTAATGTTGGATATTTTGGTGCAACTGAAGTGTCACAGAAAACAAATCTGGAAAGGCTCTTCTGCCCTTACCAACTGCATCTGTATCATCTGTCCAGAAGAGGCAACAGCAAAAGCATCCAATAATTTTTCTCCTGACTTTTCAGAAGAACAAATACCTGCATTTCCTGAGCTAGTTATGTTGGTTAAAAAAGGAAAGGAGGAGAGGAGGAAAAAAAAGTGAGACAGTAGTTGGTGGGCTGGTAGTGGCCTTGAGTATTTGCTGTCATTCTCAGAGCCAGCTTTAGAGGGTCTCAACAAAGCAGTAATTGGGTCTGCTCTGTCATGCAGGTTTCCAAGGAAACAAAACTAATTAGAGGAGTGTGACTGTTGCTGGAAAATATGGTCTAGCAGGTAGGGCACTGACCGAGGAGTTGGAAGAGATGGGTGATATCCTTAGCTCTTACTACCATCGCTGTGTGACCTTGGAAAGGTCAATTAGCACCTCTGAAGCTGCAAGGTTTACAGTGCTCACCTTTGCCTTTGGAGTTCATCTTGGCAGCCTTTCAAGTCTGGGAGCACTTGCTGGTATGGGGGGGATACACTACATTGAGTGCACTGGGGCCACTGTTGCTGCTGTTATCTCTGCATGCTATTGTAATCCACATCATAGCATCGCTCTCTTCAGCACACACGGTAGTTGGATAGTTCTTCTGATGTGACTGTTACATTTCCTTGCTGGGAACATACATCTCTTTGAGCCACCTAAGTCAGACCTGTAAAACCTGTGACTCTGTGACTAGGGATCTCGCCAAGATTTTGCTGCTCCTTTTTTACAGCACACCTTCACAGCCTCACTCTTTGGGAGTTTCAACTTCCCTCTTCCTGGATGGAATGTCTGTCTCTAACCCACCTGAGCAGAAATTCTGCTGAATTGCAGTGCCCGTGGCAGCCATCCCTAGCTGTCTCTCCTCTTGGGTACCAGCAGCCTGCCTTGTAACTCATCCTCACAGCCTTCGACCCAACATTCAGGCCTTCAGCTCTTGGCCAGAAACCAGCTGTTGGAAGCTGTCCAACTCTGCCCCTCCCCTACATGTCCTTCTTCATTGCAGCCTTGAGACACACGTTTCCTTGCCCATAACAGTTAATGTAGAGTGAGGCAGCAGCCCTCCCTCCGTAAAATCTATTGCCCGTGGCTCACAGTGTCTGTCTTCACCATCCCTCTCATGGGTGTCTGCCCACACTGATAACCAGGCTGGCTAATAAGAGTTTCAGCCACAAGAGTAAAATTCTGTCTTTTTCCTCTCAATATGACCTCTACTCACTTGTGCTGGCGTAGTAGCTGGAGCTGTCACATACATCACTGAAATCCTTCCCTGCAGGATCCCAGCAGTCGTGACAGCTGTCTGTCAGAGTTCCAACTGAAGGAATTCCCCCTTCTCGGAAACTTCAACCTCTCTGCAATCATTGAAGAAAAAAATGAGAAATATCACAGTCCTGATCTTTCCCTGGCTTTCCAAGGTGGCATATTCTCAAAAATAAGAAGGACTGTTACTTCCCACAGGACAGTGATGAAAGGGGATAAATGGACAGAGAGAAATGAGCTGCTAGGGAGGAGGAGAAGACAGGGAGTTGATAGTCAAGATAGAAATGGTATACTTGTAGCGAACAGGAGAAAGTGGAGGAGAATAAATGGAGAAATGGTTTGGTATAAAGACATAGAGAGGACAGAGGATCAATGAGGAGGAATGGAAAGTTAATATCCCATGGCAGAGGATCAAGGGACACCTGACATGAAGCTGCAACCAGCATGTTGCTAAAAACGAAGTGAATAGCAGCACTCCACTTGTCTGTCTGGCAGATTCCTGCTATAATTAATTTGTACTTACCCATCTGTGATTCTCTGTTTTTTAACCTCTTAATAATATCAGGAAGCACTGTTTTGAATAGGTTGGCCTAGAATTGTACTTACTTTAACCAGTGAGTAACACTTGACAGTGGTTTACCTGTGAATTACTTACTGTACTTTGTTTTCAAATCCTTGTCATCTACTAGACCACAGTTATCCACGCCTGAATAGATGGATACAGGTGACAACAGGCTGTACTTTCTTATGTGTAAGCACAAAGCTAAGGTCCAGAGTCACCAAAGAGGAGAAAAACTTTAAAAGCTATGAAATATAAAAAGGAGACAGGCTGATTAAACCAAAATGTAGGCTCACAGTTCAGGACTCAGGGCAGAGATACTTTTTTAGCTTTTGAGCAGATAAGACTTCATTGGGCTACAGCTGTCAGGGCTACAATTACTTGCTACAACATGGATCTAAAAATTTCTAAATAATTTGACATATGAATCAGCCCTTTTCTGAATAACCACTCAATAATTCTTCCAGTCACTCCAGTTCTCCATTAGCAAAAATCAAACACAAAGCTTGTTCTTGCTCTAATTTAATCTCAGCATAATAAATATTCTTTTTTAATAGTTCACCTATAGGTGTTTCTTGTCAGCCACTTTTCTGGAGGTGCTCTCTGGAAACAAGTGCTTCTCTATTGCTTTTTCAGAGTATAAAGCTGTCGTATGAAGGCACAGTGTCTCTACAGATTTAAAATGCCATCTTGCCCCCACACTACTGACCATTTATTATAATGTTATATTAAAATGAAATTATAATGGAACTTTTGTATCAATGCACATGACAGTGGCAGTAATATCACATGAATCCATTATGATTGGTATTATTATGATGAATATGAAATTATTTCACTAGGCTAAGATACTCTTTCTAGTGATTAGTTAAATTGCAGCTGAATTACAATAGAAGTCTCATGAGATTGCATATGACATCCACAGAGATACAATATAAATTAATAGCGGTTAGTTCAGTGACTGATTTCAGACGAACCAAAAAGATAAGACACATAAGCATTACTGCAGTACATTGCAAGTCATTATTACTTTGTTGCAGAAACATTTGTCATAGTGGTTTTTTTCATTCTGAACTAATGCTTGGGTCCACAGGAATTCATTCAGTATGATACAGGTTTTTTTCAGGAACCTGTGAAATAATGACTTGATAAACTTATGCCAAGAAAACAAGAAAAATACAGATGCTGGTAGTGGTGATCAGAAACCTTTCCACCACCACCTTTCTTTTCATCCTTTAGAGAAGGAAAGACTTTCTTTCCTACCATAAGAAAATCACAGAACCTGAAGACACTGAAGTTTCTGCTGTGCAAATGTTTTTACTTTAAAATCCTATTATATTAAGATTCACATACAATAGGTATGCTTAACCTATAGGTGTAACATGTCTACTCATAGCTCTTCCCTAACCCCAAAAAAATGAAAATCTGGTGGTTGGAACACTAACAGTAGATACTCACAATGTAGAGAAGGGTCTGTCCCCCAACATTAAGCTGTTGCTGCTAAAGGCTACATCACTATCTGGTGAGATCCTTTTGGAGCTGCCTCCTTTTGCTGATCCCTGATGTAACTTGGTAATGGTTCAGTACTTGGACTGTTGACAGGACATTGCAATAAGTTGTAGAGATGTTACTGTGATGTCCCAGTCCTACACTGGGTTTGTCTCCTCCTATGTCATGGCAATACATCATTCAGAAGTGCTGCACGAAATATAAATAAATAAACCAATAAATAGATGCAACTTGTTTTCCAGAACAATTTAGCAGTTTAACTTGAAGCAGAATTAATTTTGTTTTGGGGTTTTGGTTTGGTTGGGTTTTGTGTTTTTTTTTTTAGTATTAAGATTGAAACACATAAATAAAAACAATGATGGAAGTGTGGTATGCAGGCCTGTACCATCTTCCCTGTGAAACAGGAACTACTACCTACAGTGGATGAGAACGACCATATAGAGGTCACAATTTTTTATATTAATGAGTTTATATGATTGGAGGAAAAGCTGCATCTCAGTGACACAAGAATTACCTATAAAATTAAGTTGAAAACAGTAATTTCTAAGTTATTGGTACGATCTAGTGTTTACTAAAAGTACTATGAATATCACAGCCTCATAAAGGGGTGAAGTGCTGTTTGTATGAATATTAGCCTGCAGAAGACAGACTGATTCTTCTTTTGACTACATGGGTGCAAAATTAGAATGATATGATTGTACCAGAGAGAAACCTGATTTTATCAATGTGAGTAAAATCTGTTCATTGCAATAGAATTTCCTAAATAATCTTCTCTAATGTGACAATCTGGATGCTTCTCTTCAATGTGAGAGCTTTGCTTTACTAATAACCATTTATTTGACAGCAGTGTGTTTATGGAAGGTTGTTTATGCTGCGATTATTATTTCTACAGGATATGCTACAGCACACTTCCTTTATAGTTTTATATAGTGTAAGTTGTTTAAATTCAACCCACCTGTAGCGGTAACTGGAAAAAAGTGAACTGAGTAGGTTCATTGAAAGTTTCTATTAATGCTTTTAGGTGTTAACTTTAAATAGTTCATTAGTAGACTGCATAACCCTGTGCCAGAGCAGGAGGCAGCTTGGCGGCATGACTAATCAGAGGATACCATACAGATGATTCGACCACAGTGTGGGTTATGTATAAAATCTCTTTCTTACCTCTTAGAGCTGCACTAGTTGTATCATTATTGTTTCTGATTTTGACTGTTCCTTAAACAAGACTGCAAAATAAACAAACTCCTTTTGTAACACAGTATACTTAAAATAATTCATCCATTCTCACTAATTTACAAAATTTAGGACCATACACTGGAAATTCCAGTCATTAGTGAAAAACATGAAGACCCTATTTCAGTTAGCTTTTCTGCAGTACAGTGGATGAAACTAACGTGTTGACCCTGTATTTTCTACCATTTAGTCTGCGATAGTTTTTCCTTTAAGTGGAGTGGGAACTGGGAAGGATTTACAAGTATCAGTCATTCGTTATGCCAGATTAACAGACCACGAGAAACATTTCTACTCATTGTATCAGAATACAAGTCTATCAAGCAATGCATATAAGGCCTTAATATGAATATTTGTTATTATGCATAGAATTAAATTTTCAGCTTGTTTTGCCTGGTAGCTTGCTCACCTCCCAAAGTGCAAAAGAATCTGGAAGTGTCTAACTGGTAAATGAAAAGCACCCAGTTTCTGATCAAGGGCTCCTGCTGCGCAAAGATGTGTAACTGTAGGAAGTTACAAGAACAGTCTGTATCCGTTGTCTTCATTGTCAACTTCTATTAAGCGGCAACACTCCACACCTGATCTTTGCAAACCCTCAAATGACATAAATGATACCTTAAAAATTGCATGCATAAGAAAACCTCTGCAAGTGAGCAGGGGCCACGTGGCTTAGGTGAAACATTTCTGACTTAGATGAGTTCTTGTTTAAAGGCCTTTGCAGGAGAACATGTTACTCTCGACATTTTTAAGTATTACTGCCTGAAACAATTCATGCTAAGAAGCATTGGCTTCCAAGCAGCGAACATCTGGATTCGCACTTAGAGCTCCTGGCAAAAGGGAATCTATTGAACCCAGAATAGTATCAGGAAACAGATTGCTCAGATCACATCCAGCTCTGATCAAATGCAACCTGGGACACAGGCAACAGAGATAAGGCTTGAACAGTATTAATGATCCTGGTTGGATTTCTGAAGCAAAACGGTGAAATCTACATTTGAAGTGGACTTGATTGATAGTGACCAGATTGTTTCCAATGTCCTATTGAAAAACAAAGACAACAAAGAGTGTTCAGCAAGCACCAGTGGTATCTTGGGTGGCAGATACATCTCTAGCACTTTTTGCTTTGGTTTGAATCCACAAACAGATTGAGTTCATAACATCATTTCTTTGCACTTATTGAGAAAATATAACTAAATATATATTTCAGATATGGACTCGAGCATCAGACAGAAGTAGGCTGATGCATGTTAAAGACAGATGTGGGGAAGTGAAATGAGGAAAGAGAGGGACACAAAAGGGAAAGATGAGGAAGCCTGGCATGAACAGAGAAGTTGAAGCTACAGGCCTGCTGTTATGCAGTAGGGAAGTCATAGGACCCTACTTAACAAACATGCCTTGAGGAAAGATGAGTGACTCTGTCAGTGCCATGTAAAGGGCAGAAAGAGGCACAATATCCCTCCTGAGAGGTGAAGCAGCTGGCTGCAGGTAAGGAGAGGCAGGGCCCTAAGATGAGGCTCTGCTGCTCTGAGAGTGGGAGAGCTGCTGCAGACTTTCAGGGAAATGGGCTGACCTGGGGGTATCTCAGGGATGTGACAGAGGAATGCAAGCCCAGCCTCTGTGCCTTGAGCTAAGCCTGCAGAAATACATGTCACAAGAGTCCTTGTCTATTTAAGCATTTTAGAGCTGTTTCAGCACTGGAAATAGAAAAAGAGAACAAGATCTCTGATGGCATAGTCACTTTTCTGGTCAGAAATATATATTACAGTAAACACTTTGCATGAAGTATTTACCTGTGTAGATCCTTGAGCCCCAAGGGCAGTTTTTCTCTCTCCACTAATTAAAACAGAAGGAGGAGTAAGAGCTATTCCAGTTTTTGAGGGTAGGTCTCTTTCTCCTTTGGGATTTATTTATAGAAGAGATGGAACATGATTTCTGGCCCAAGAGTGTTTTCTCTTGGTTTCCTTGTCAACTTCTGATAGCATTTTTTAATTCATTGGGCTTGAATTTCTGTTTGACTTTTACTTACTGTAAAAGATAAAAAGTGAGCCTTTTATTTTTTCATTTCTAATGGAACTACATTAAAGCTACAGAGCTGTATTGTCTTGTGGTTCTTGCAAAAAATTTTATTAAGTTCTTGTGGCAAATTTTTTCACATTCAGAGACAGAAAAACTCATCTTGAATTTCAAATTCCAGTTTTAGATTGCAGAATTCATTATAAGGAAGATGGAAGTCTGATATTCTTTCACCTGAAAGCCATGAAGCTTTGATCCATTAGGAAAACATGTATGGACTACTGCTCTGCGTGCCTCAGTGCCTTCTCTTAAAAGTACACTCTTCTGCTCTTTCTGAATGAGTGAATAGCATTACCACATCATTTTCCAAAGTGCTCAGAAAATATTGCTGCTAAATATAAAGAGTATTATACTTATGTATAAAGGAATGTGAACTGTGTGCTAAGATTATTTAGTTACACTAGATTTCCATGGTGACCAACAACTGTACTTTAAGACAGTCACACAACTCTAGTGAGCATTATCAGTATTGTCTGTGCAACAAATGAAAACCCAGAATGTGAATACTTTTTCCTGAGGTATGTAAATTACAGCAGGCATGATATGAATAATACATCCTGTGCACATTAGCACATTTTTCAAATGCAAAAGAGATTCTATATGCGCAGTTAAAATGGGCTTCTCTGAATGTTATATCAGAAGAAAATCTCACTTTGGCTCTGGAAAGAAAATGTGGGACCATCAATATGACTTACATAGCTATAGAGATCTAAAAGTCCTAAAGTAAGAAAATTCCCATTTCAGAAATCTGAAACTAGTTCTTCATTTGGGGCACCATCATATAAACCCTGCTTCTGATCTTTTGGGGCATTTCAAGGCTGTTACATCTGCAGGACTAAGGCCCCTATGTAAGCAGAGAAACCCTTATCATGGCCATTGCTAATAGTATGACTGCAGTAAAATGTGTAAGGATCGTATAACAATTTTTCTTTCTTCTTGTATTTTCTCATTTATTTGTCCTTTCCTTCACTTTTGTCCTAATAAATATGCATGTGTTTATGTACAAAGAGAAGAAAAAATCCATTTTATATTTTCAAATCTAAGGAAAAAAAAAAGAATGTTACAAATCATTAATTTTAGATGGAAAAGGCTTGAATTTCAAGAGAACATCTCCTTCTGGAAAAAAAAGGCAAAAGCAGCAGTATGTGACAGGTGCCAGTGGTGCTGCTTAATGTTCACTGCAGGGCATTGAAATGGCAAGTGAGGGTGGGCAGCGTGATTTCGGATACAGGAGTACAAGAGGAGGAACAGAGGGAAGGATCAGAGCAGCAGAAGTTCCCATCAGAAGGAACCTGTGAGGCTGTGGAAATACGATGTATATTCAATGTATATATTTTATTTCACTATCTTTTAAACATATAGTCTTCAGACAGTACCAAGGAAAACTATTTTGACTGTTTAGTGTTATTTTTTTCCTCACACATAATTTGTCGCATTTCATATAATTTCTGCTACTTGTGGAGTTGTGTTGCAGCCCTTTCTTCTGCGGCTCAGACTATCACCTGGCTCTGCTCAGATGAGGCCATGGCATCCAAGCAATAGCCTGCAGGATTCCTGGAGAATTGTGTTAGACTTGGTCATCATTTGACTAATCCTACATATTTTCCAGTGTTTTTTTTTCTCACCACCTCTGGCGTCAAAGCCACACAGTTTCATAAAGGCACACGTTCAAGGTCTAGTTCTCAGGCAGGTGCAGGGGACAGAAAGAACATCCCTTGTAAGCTCCCACTATCCTCTTGTTCACTGTTGTTCCCTGCCTCCTTCAGTTCTTCTTTTGCTGAAATGTGAATTTTACATTATCCTGAATTAATCTTTATTATTATTACTACAATACTCTGAATTAGTTAATTTCAGAGATGTGAAAGCCTGGGGATTTTTTAGCATTAGAAGATTTTGACTCAATGAGTTTTGTGATCCCTGATCTCCATACCAAAAATCACTCTGAAAACTTTTAAAACTTCTTCCAGTTCTAAAATCGGTTTAATCTGATTGGAATCTTCAAATTACTTATATCTTAAAGTTTCAGGTGGCAAATAATTATTTTAATGATTATTTTTATTTTAATAAAATGCACAAAAAATAATTATCCTCCTAATGAGAACTTTTGCAATAGTTTATAAATTCATATTACTGTGTGTATGTATGCATATTAAGTGCATATTGGATATTGAGACCTCTGCCTTTTGCAAGAATGAAAATAATTTTACTTGTGTAGGCTTTATGTGTATTTTCACACAATTTAAATACACTGAGAAAGTTAAAAAGTCAGAAATCAATTTTGAAATGTGTAGGAAAGGAAGCACATGAAAAATCTTCAAGATACAAAGTGTGCGAGTAGAGTTAATAAACATATGGGAATCTCTTAAAATGTAATAGTCATCCTAAATAATTCACCTGCATTTGTAATTTGGTGATTCATACACTTTATTTAATGTAAATTCGTGACTACCTTGTTCTGACTTCTAAAGCTGTCCCAAACTTTAAGGCCATCACAATGTTCATATCATGTCTGCCAAAAATAAAGTATTTTTATCTTTGTAGCATGAGGTGTGAAAATGAATGTGAAGGGTGTATATGGGTCGGGCACAGCCTCCTTTGTCATAGCAAAGTCAGAATCTTTCCATACAGAGGTTTGGTTAATGAGATTTTAGAAGTAATTTAAATCCACAAACTAAAGGAAAGATCTAAAAGTGATTTGTGGAATTGATGTCATTTCAACAAGATTGCATTTAGATGTGGTGCATGCTCCTTTGCTTGGTACAGTAAATATATATATATTCTTCTCCTTTTTTCACTTGAAAAATAAAATTAAGGAGTGCTTCTAAATTTACATTTAAGGGTTGACTGGTTTTTACTGAAGAAAACAGATTAAGAAGGACCAGGTTCTGTAATTATTAGAGCTTAAGTATATTTGCAAAGTATGTTTGCAAACTCAATGTTCCCACAAATACAGCTCTAAATTCACACTTCATCATAAAATATAAAAGGCAAAATATAAAAATTAATAAGGTCTGTTCACAGTGTCTCATAAAACCAATAACTCCAGGCAATAATGTCAACTCTTCAAATATATTTGGTCTTTTAAAAAAACAAAGCTAATCCCTTCTCCCTCACCTCGAAAGAAATCATTAGGAGAACTCCATGGTGGCGTATTGTTTCAAGCACAGAATTTGGGCTGTGGCTATGGTGGTAGGCCAGAAATTTTGTGGTAGCAACCAACATCCAGGCAGGGCTAAACTGCTGAGGGCAAATGCTGAGAGTCCATCTGGGGCTGGACATTGGTTGGGTGAGCTGCTCTCCAGACCTTGTCACACTTTCTGAAGAGCTCTTCCCATGTTATTAGCACGGTAACTCTGAGAAATTACTTTGGATATCTTCCTATATCTCCCAAATCTTTTCCCTTCCCACCCAATCCCAAAGGCAAGTAAATTAAAAGCCTAGTTTTATTTTCACACAAAATGGGGACCGGCACTATGTGCTTTAGCCTATTTTTACATAGTTATGTTTAGGTGCAAAAGTTAGTTTAAGGCATCAGTTTGTAACATGGTCAATGAAGGGATGTTAATGCCTCCATGAGACAATATAGAGCATCTATAGTTGAGCAACTAAGTTTTTTTTCACACGGGTGTAGTTCTCTGTACAATTTCTAACCATTCTTGTGGCCTCACTACCAAAAAAAACCCAGTTGTTTAAACTAAGTCAAGGAGTCTAGACAACTCCTTTAGCCTTATTGAGCACTTCTATCTGCATTTAGCTAAAAACCCTCTGAGTTCCAAAGACTACACAGGGCATGTATCGAAATGCCTTTACTCTTGCCTTGAAATCTATACATACATGGGAGACTGTGGCTTCTGGTCTGATCGTGCATGGCTCTTCCTCTGCATAACCTATTACCATCAGCATCTTTGCACTTGGATATATGCTAAAGGTACAGAGAAAATAAAAATCACATAGTTCGGTTTTTCCTTGGAATTTCACTCTTTCACTGTAGCTAAGGTATCCTGAAATCCTGCAGTTCTCTGTGTGTCTAAAGATTTCCCCAGACTCCAGTTTGGAGTAGTTCCCTTAGAGCAGCTGTAATTTATTCTACAACTCACCAGACAAATATGTGTTAATCTTGTTTTGCCCAAATCCTCAATTATAGTCCACAATGTTTGATTACATCTTTCAGCTTTACTTGTTGGTGCCGTGGAAGACTTGTGTTCTGCCTTGTTAGTGGAACAGTAATCTCATGAAATGGTTTAAGAACTCATTATTTGTTGCATTTGTTTACCATCTGTATTAACCTAAAACTGTCTGTGTAACCGTATCTGAAAATTAAGGACATGAGAATCATTTTTACATGCAATTTAATGTGAGGAAAAGACTTCAGGACTCAGGGAAATGAAATTTGGATCAACCAGTCAAAATAACTTGATGAGTGTCCCTTAATTAACATTCAAAGCACAAAGCATCAGTGGCTTAGGGCAAAGGGAGAACTGACAGTCTCAGAAACAAAAACAGTACATGAAAAAGAGGAAACTCTTAAGTACCTTGAAGCTGGAAAAAACATGGGCAGGGTTCTGTTCTTCTTTAGCTTGAAAGAATTAAAAGTAAGCCCTTTCCTACAATTATGAGACTGGAATTGAAAATACACGTGTGTCACAAGTCCTGCTGTTCCCTTCTACAGCCCAGCAGAGTGCTTTGAAGGAAGCTTAGTCTGCTTCTGCCTCTGAAGTACAGAGCTCCTTGAATAGGTACTTCTCTTGGACAAAACATCCTCATGAATTAGTACTAGTTACACTCCATAAGAAAGCTTATAAAGAGCTTTCAGGGCATTTCCTCAAAAGGACCTCAGCGTGTGCAGTCATGATAAGCTCCGGTCCTCTGGGATCTTGCTTTCCCCTTAAGAATACTAAGCAGTGAGTCACCCTATTGTAATTTCAGATTTTATAGGCAGGCAAGCTGGTAGATATGATTAAGTTTGGGCTTATACTTGCTCTCCCCCAAATGCTCAGCTTGTTAATGAAAAAGGATGTTTGAGAATTATACCCTCACAACCTGATCCATGGGGAGTAAGAGCATGGCAAGTGTTGCGTGAGACAGGTGCTTCACTCGCACTCAAATCACAGGGAGAAAAAGCAGTGGTTTTTTTATTGTTGTTAGCTCCTAAAACCCATGTAACTGCTGCAACAGCTCACTTCTTCCAAACCTGAATGCTCCCTTTCATTAGTGCATTATTAGAACATTAAGAGACATATTCAGAAAGAAAAGCCTGCAAGCACGTGCCTACAGGCAACAGAGAGACAGATTCCTGCAGGGCACTGGATTCAAAGCATGTCAGGTTCATCTCTTGCTCCAAACCACCCTGCAGATGAGCCTTCAATTACTTCAGGCCATAAAGGGAATACAGGAGACTTCATTCCCAAGGCAAATGTTAGCTTTTACGAATATCTTTCTTTGCTTCCTCAGAGAGGCATCTTTTTAGATCACTGCTTGGCTGTGGTGTGGTTTTATTGTTTTTTTTTTTTAATTGAGGTTTATTTTATTTTGTCTCTGAATGCAATGCATGAAGCAGCAGAGCACCAAGCTGCAGGGGTTTTCCATACGTTGTAAATATTTGCTTCCATGTTATAGGTCTGTCAGTCAGGTTTTAGTCTAAAGAAAATATTTGCAATCGAGATGGCAACTCCAAACACAAATAAGATTTAGAATGGAATAGACAGACTCTAACAATATGATCACATACCTTTACATAAAGAGATGCAGCCTTCTTGTTGCATAATCTACTATTTGTCCTCTTATGTGACCTAATTAAGACCCTACCTCAAGGATGTCCTTGTCATGCCTGCCGAAATATCAGGGTGATTTGAAGTTCCCCAAGGAGAGACCTGTGAAGCTGCAGGCAGCAATCAAATGCCAGCTTTTGCACAGCAAGAGGACTTTGAAGGAAGTTGTGAGAAGCTGATTTTCACAGTGCAATATAGGAATTACTCCTATATTCATCATATATATTCATCATATATTCATCATGCAGATAAATTCACATCAAATGGTCCCACTAATAATTTTTTGCAAATTCTTTTGTATAGCTACATTTATCATAAAATACGTAATAACCAGAATCACATAGTCAAATGCCCAGGAACTTGGGTGCACCATTTCCAGAATGAGATATTAGCTTGTTTCTACTAATGGTATCTCTATGCCACTAAACTCAGAATCAGACAATCACAGAAACACAAGGTTCAAAAGACCTTTAAGATCATTTAGTCCTACTGTACTTGTCCTCTCCTAAACTATATCCCAAAGCAATCTCTGGTTCTATAATTCTATGACTGGCTCTACTATTTGCATTTAAAGCAAAAAAAATCTTCTTGGGTCCTGTTCATATACAGGTGTTAGGACAAGTGGAAATGGCCTCAAGCTGCACCAGGGCAGGTTCAGATTGGATGTCAGGAAAAGGTTCTTCACTGAAAGAGCTGTTGAGGTGTGGAACAGGCTGCCCAGGGAGGTGGCTGAGTCACCATCCCTGGATGTATTTAACAGAGGGGGAGATGAGGTGCTCAGGGATATGGTTTAGGAGAGGACAGGTACAGTTGGAGGAAATGATCTTAAAGGTCTTTTCCAACTTAGTCATTCTGTGATTCTGTGAAGCACTGTGTGAAAGAAAACTCCAATACACAATCACCGGTTTAAAATTTGTCAAACATTTTGGGGCCAGCACTGACTGCCTTGTCTTGGACTCATAACAAAATTTGGTTTTTAGCCAGTTAAGGCTGCTACCTCACAAAACAAATAAATAATAAATAAAGGGGTAGGAAGAGACACGGAGGAGTGTGGTTCTCTGCTAACCAGCAGTGGCTAAGGTAGCTCTTATCACTCAAACATCAGGAACAGTGACTTGTGAGTGGGCCACTAACTCTTTAGTGGGAATATCAAGTTGTAAAAGGATGCATTATTCAAGCAATAGTTGTACTGAGCAACTGGAGAGCTTCCTGCCTGCTGAAATACATTTGCAGAATCATTTTCCTGAATCACCTTTGATACCAAATGAGTTCAGAAAACCAAAGTCTGCTCATGGATAAGAAGCAAAAGCAGTTACTGTAAACAATCTGGCAGTATATAATTCGACTTGGTTTAAAATGTACTCATTACACTCCCTTCAGAAAATCTGGAGATCTGGATAAAACAAGTTTGTTGTGGGTAACAAGTGGATAATAGCACAATGTCCTCAGTGCTGAACGCAGAAAAGGTCAGCTTGCAGCGAGGAGTTCTAGGGGAAAGAATTTTGGATATCCCAGAGCTCAGTTGCTGTTTCTTTTTGCCAAAAAGAGTTTTGAGTCAGTTTTGCACTCCCCCAGCATTCCTTGAGGAAAGATTAATGTAAAAATGAGGGTGGCAAAAGCAGCTGTACACTGTCTTTGGGAAAAAAAAAAAAAAGAAAAGAAAAGAAAAAAAAGAAATAGAATAATTTGGCTTCTAGTTCTTGAAAAGATTCCGAGGGAACTCTGAACCCATCAGCAGCTGCGTCCTCAAAAGGTGGCTGAGTCAATAATTTCTTGCAACTTTTTTATAGATTTCAGCTTGTAACATTTCTGTAGTGCAGAGCAGTGATCAGGAACCATTATCTGTGCAAATCATGACATCAAAATTATTCTCTAGGCTGCTGCCAGCTAACCCCTGAGATTGCAGCCTGCTGGGTTTCAGTTTGGGTTTTGTTCTTATTATTTTGATGTGGCATTGCTAATGAGTTGTGAAATTTCTTGTGCTGAGCATTCAGCGCCTTTAGCACATTCCTGCATTTGGCAGTTGTGGGAGAGGGTTACGGCAGTTCTGCGTGTTGCCATCTGGATGGTTTTCTTTTCAGAGACCCTGCAGGGACAGGGAGATTGTAAATCTTTGCTTGGCATTTTCAAAGGGTTAACAAAGGAATTAAAAGCTCCATTAGCATTGGAGAAGGATGACAGTCATTCACTCTGCTTACATACTTTACCACAATTTTGGCACCTAGGAGTTGAGATTACCTAAAGGAGGCTGAGGACAAATAAAATTCAGTAGGCTTTACAGGCAAAGACAGCTACAGTAACAAGTACATGGACAATACTGGAATACAGTACATGATTCTTGATAAAACAATGTGGACAAAGGGCAGAGATGACATGTCTGGAAGAAGGAAACAGTTCATAATATTTTACAGCAGAACTACAAAATTTTTAATGATGCTTTGTACAGCTCTGTTCAATTTTGGGTTTTGAATCCCATTACATAGCTTTTGATGTGGTAGATATTCATTGAAATCACAGTCTTATTTTGGATTCTTATAATTCCATGCTCAAGAGCCAGAGAAATTTAAACCATTATTGCGCACACAAACAACATTAAAAGAACATTATTAAGCTTGTGGAGATGAATGATGTTCTTTAATGTATTTCTGTGCATGTGTGCAGCTTACTTTGTGGTTTGTTTTTCAAAACTATTTTCATCTTGCAGATTCATATTGATATTTGCATAGGTCAGCAGCAGATTTGGAATCATTAAAATAGCTGGATATATCACTTATGTTAATGGAGTAGTTACCACTGTCAGCAGCAGGTTTGGTGCAAGCCCACAACTTTGCTAGTGCTTTTCACAGGCAGTTATTGGACAGCAAAGGAAGGGTGGAAGTACGGACTCTGAATTTCTAGTGCTGTCTTGACAAGGGGGGTGTGTTCCAGGGAACAGAGATTCTCCTCATTGTACCCAAGTTTGCTACTTTCCCAACCCACAATTTCTGACTCATCATGGTTGATCTTTCCTAGATCTGAGTCCTCTCTCCTAGATCTGAGTCCTGAACCACCTCCTCAGTAGTCCACACAGGTGGGAATCATCTCATCTAACTTCACATTCTGCAACACAAATGCCTATGTCCAACCTGGTCTTCTAAGCACTTTCTGTAATCAAGTGTAGGAGGCTACATGTTTGACCTATTTTAGATGCCTATTTTTGGTTGATAAGAATTGTGCTTTGCCAGTGTCTTACTTCTTGACAGTGACTATAAAGGATGTACATGGCTGGCTTAAATGAAATAACTACTAGTTACCCCGATTCCAGAACCATTTCTCTCCTTTTTTTTCTCTTTTTCTACTGCATCCCATCCAAGCAGCAGTCTTTCACCGGTCCACTTGCTCCAATATCTGATGGGAGGATATTGGACAAGGAGGAACAGGACAGTCATAGGCTAGGAACTGACAGAATTGGCTGGTTGGTAGCAGATCTTCCTCCTCTCTCTGCCTTCCTTCCTCTGCCATTCTTGCCCTGATGTGGTTGTCTTTTTGTACATCTTGCCCAGGCATCATTGTGTGATGATATTACCCATGAGCATCAAAAAGAGAAGATCCTCACTCTGAGGCCTGTCAGCCCTTCCCCAGAGTATCCATTGCAAGTCATTACAGTCATGGCACGTTCCTCACCTTGGGTGTGGGGTGAAAGAAGAGCACTCATGCTCTGCCTGTGGCACAATGGTACTTGGACAGAAAGACAAATGTAGGAGATATGTGCCTATTCATTGAGGATGAGGATTCAGCTACTGGGTCCAACACTGCACAACCTGTCTTGACTATCCCTACAGTGGTAAATAAAAGGGAACTGGGAGCTGATTGCTGGCTCCCAAGGACCAAGTAGTTAAGACCAGATCTCACGAAAGCACGTAGTGTGGGTCTTTGACCTAGCATGAGGACCCAAGTTTCCCTTGAGACTCCTGTGGTCCTAACCAAAATGATTATTTTGGTTATGTGTTTTTTTTATTTTTCAGACAAAAGTTTTGAAAGGAATTGGGCTCTGTTGAAGCTCATCAGAGTGTTATTTTTATAGCATGAAATGGAGGATATATATTGCATGTTGTAGGGTACGACAAAATGATATATAGGAATGTTTAAAGACACAAAGCTGAATAGATGTCAGAAAACTTTTATGGGTGAACAAGAACAAACAGTGAGCTTAGAGCAAATTATCTGCTGACTACTACCTTTTTGTATCAGTACTTGGAGTGAGTAATCTATCAGATTTTATATCCTTGTCTGGGTGGTCAGTTTGGAGGAGTGGGGTGCAGTACTCAGCTTTTGTCTCTTGTTTTATTTAGCAGCATAGACATACCCACAGAAACCTCAATTTATTTCCAAATGTAACAGCTCAAGCATAAGAGACTGGATAACTATTTAATCATGCAATTGGGACTTTTCTGCTTTGACCCATTTGTTGAATCAGTGCTAGGTTTCCATTATATGGAGTACCAAATCTAAACAAGTCTCTATTAGTCATGTATGGGGAGTTGTATTTTTGTATATTTACCTCTCTATTAATATTTGCATATAGATTTTATATCTAGGCATATACCAGATGCACAAAACAGCACCATCCGTCCACTACCAAATGTGAAAACCAAAAGTCTAGGAACAACAGAGCTTCTTAAAATTCGGAATTTTAAACTGCAGAACAATTTTCTGTAGCTTTAATTTAAAAAAAATAAGGCCAAGTTAGTGGAAATAACATTTTATAGTAAGAAATCTCATGATCTCTCTCTCTCTCTCTCTCACACACACACACACACACACACACACACACATTGAAAGACATGGCTTCTGCACTGATTCCAGAGAAAGATTCACTTTCTAAAATATTATAATACAAAAATGTATCTAGTAATTATTTTGATTAAATAAGCCATGGAATGTATTCTTATATTTAGGTACTGATGCATTAATCTGGGGTGTCAATTTGATTGGAGACTTTGTAACATTATTTTGCTGGGACTTTTTCCTGTAAAAAACAGTCTTTCAGTGTCACTTATGAGTCCTGGCATCATTGAAATACTATCACAGAAAGGCAAGGCTCATTTAGTAATTATGTAATGTATTCTATATAAGTACCTGCATAGGCAATGAAGCATTTTGACTGTAAAGTTACCCAAAACAACTCAAAATTGGACTAATTTCTGTAGTCACTGGCATTATACAGGCTTTTCAAGAATAACTGCAGCCTTTTTCAAGAATGACTGTATTTGTTGCTCCCACTTCTTTAAAATCCAGAGTTCAAGCGCACTAAAATCAATGGCAAAATTCATTTATTTCAATGGAACCAGGTTTGGGCCCAAACAGATTATATAGAGAAACAGTTTTCATCTTTTTTTTTTTTTTTTTTGCCAATGGTTGTCTGTAGGCTTATTTCAAAAGAGTAACAAGGCTTCTAGAACATAGTGCTTGGTGTGAAACCACCCAAAAAGGTTTAGCAGATGAAGAGAAAGGAAGAGGAATCTTTGGGAGTGGTGGTGGGGAAATAATAACAAAAAGTATCAGCTACATTTTGTGTAATATTTATGGCAACCATAAAATCCCTCCTGCCAAGCACAACATGCCTTAGAGGATCACTAGTCTGCTGGGCTAATCCAGGCCCGGTGCTCTCCAGCCCTGCCCAGGATCCCAAGAGCAGCAAGCTCTTTGCCAGGAGGCAATAACTCAGCACTCAGTAGGTGAGAGCATGGTAATAATACACATAAATCCTACAGGGGGTGCTTGATGAAATACTCAACAGCATATATATAATTAAGCATTTGTCCAATAAGAGGCTTCAGCTTTCTAAGCAGCCCCTAAGTAAAAACCCACTTTGGTTATTATTCTGAAGAAAAACATTGGTGATGCTGGCATACTGAAACCAAACTGTGTCCCAGTTCCATTAAGTTGAGCCCAGTAACTGCTAATTGTCTCAGTTCGGTCAGATCAAAGACTGGAGCAACTGTGCTTCTAATGCTGGAATTATATGTCTGTCTCTATCAGTTGCAAGTGCTTTCAAATACAGACACTTATTATTCAGAAAGAATAACAGAGGAAAACTTTCCTGGTGGATTCCCTCACTAGTTTCCCTAAACACCAAGCAAAAATGTGAAAAGCAAAGTCTACTTTTATGATCCCAAGGATTATTTTTCAGTCAGACTTTTCTTTTTTTTACATCTATTTCAGAGCTTTTGAAATTTATGTTTTAAAACATCTAGCACATTCTATTAATCATAACTGTGTGGAAACAAATTATGAGGCACAGTTACATGTCAAAAGATAAATCAGAACTTAATGGCCAGAATAGAAGATATTTTCTAATCAGACAGCTAGAGAACTAATTAATGTTATCATTTGTAAACGAACCAAAGAAATACAGCCATGTTCTTAGTTGGAACACATAAATCTGATGGCAAAGTTAACACTTATCATTTGGATCATTTTGTCTAATGTTTATAAATCAGTCTGTTAAGTAAGATTTGAGCAAGATCTATAAATTAACTCACTAATTTAAAACTGTGGTTTTTTTGCTGATAAATAAGGACTTGCAAGTGTTGAAGGTAACCAAACAGACAACAAATTCACGTTCCTAGATTAGATGATGGTTAACCATTATAAATCAAAGTTGTAAATAATGTTTATCTCCTCAGATGTTCATGTTTCAGAAAGCCTATTTTAAAGGAAAAGAGAAAAGCTGTAAATTTAAATTCAGTCTCCTCTTTAGCATACAAATAGAGCAAGTAGTAAAGACCAAGAAGAGCATGAGTAGATTCTCATATTTGAATTGCCACAAAGCTAGTTTTTGTTCTGCTTTGTTTCTAAACTTTACAGCAAGTCATACACTGGTGTATGACTTGCTATAATGCTGTGGTTTGTACTATTAAGTGCATCTGCAAATTGGAGAATGACGGTTTCCCCCTGCCTCCCCCCACCCCCCCAAATGAACACGACCTGGCAAGGCAGAAGAGTATCAGACTTCCTTCTGTGGATTTTCATCCTCCCCCTCCCCTCCTCCAGCTGCCTGTGCAAACAATGGGAAGCTGAATACATCTTATGCCAGAAGGCAGCAGGTTACTAAAATACCCATGACATATTTATGCAAGAAACATGCTGTATAGCATATGGGCCTCGGGAGCCTTTCCCACCTTCTGTCTGTGTGTATTATTTTTTTTAACTGTGAGAAGGCCCAATGAAGAGATTTACTTCATCAGGGAAAGGAATTTTAAGGCAGGGTAAGAGAACAAAGTGTGTAGATACAACCCTGGACTTCAAAGCATTTTACTAGTTCTAGGGAAATAATTCTTGAGAATCTGAAGTCAGATGCCAAAGAGCCATTCTGGGTTAACAGGTGGAGAAACCTGAGCTGCAAGGAGGTTGGAGCTAAAATGTTCATCAGGGGCCACCGAATTTGAGTGCTTGACTGAACAAATATACGCAGGTCTTCAAGCTGAATATGAGAACATAGCAGCAACATATATCAATGGTTTCCTTTGGAAATGTGGCTGCAGACTGAGGATGGCTGGAAAGGCAGCAGCAACAGCACTACCACTCAGCCACTTCTGCCTCATGACTTACCACTGAAACCTTACCGCTTTCTGCAAACCTTGTCCCAGAAACCCCCACTTACATCACAAAGTTTTTCCATATTAGTCACAGGGTGAGGAAGAGGTTTTCTGCAAATTATTTAACCTATATAAATTTAGAAGCAGTTATTTTTGACCCACCTGGGTACCAGGGAGGGGATTACTGGCTGTGTCACACAGAGGACTTAAATCCAACAGATGACAATCTGAGCAGGCTTAGTAAGAAAGGCAACGGTGTGTTTAGCAGCAACCTGAAAGTCTCCATTTCTGCTAAACTTTTACCTCTTTTGCTCCTCTGCTCTATTCTAACCACCACACAGGTCTCCATCTCCTAAACTAGGATTTGCTATCTTTAATAGGACAGCGTGTACAATGCCACCCCTGATTATCCACCAGGTTTCCTAGATGCCAGTTCTACACCCTCTTGTAGCAGTCAGCTCTTTTAGGGCTTGTGTGAGCACAGTTAGTGTAAGATAAATTGCCCTAATCACTGAAAGTAATTTCAGCAAGTAATTTTGAACACAAACTTCAACAGTTTGTCAGACACATGGAGTCTTGGATAATAAAAGGCTATACTTACATATACTTACATCCACTAGAAGCAGAAAGAGGTTAAGTACCTTTATTTTCAAGTATGATTTTTGTTACTATTTAGATATTATTATAACAAATTAGTATACTGTGTTGTTGTTATTATTATTGTTATGCATTACTGTATACTTTTAGTCAGAATGTGGTAAACTAGAAAGATTATCCAGATATAATCTCTTCCCTGGAGGTGATTGTGTTACCATCAGTTTCTGTATTTTACCTAAGAAACTGGATAGTACCCTTGATTTGAAGGTTTTTGGGCAGCCATGTGTGAGGAATAGATTGGAAAGGATATCATTTACATTTATATAATCAGCACACATGGATAAGCATCCCTATGTAGGCAGCAGGAGATGTACTGTCTACAAACGTGCTAGCCTTGCCTCACTGGGACCACCATGCATTCCTAATTTGGCAAGCCACTGGCAGCTTTATCATCCCTACATCTCTTGAGGTGGCGGGGTGGGGACCACAGTGACTGGTAAGAGCGTCATTTATTGGTACTGTTAAAGCAGTAGCGATGTGTCAGCATCTGAGCCTTTATGAAGCTTCTCTAATTCTGGCAATTCAAGTCAAAGTACAGTTTCTGGAGGAATACGGCATTTCTCTTTCTGGTCCTGTGTGGAAGGGTTAGGAGCAAAAAGGGAAGTAAAGAAAAGTAACAACTCCAAAGCTGACACTACAGCATTCAACATTTCAAGCAAAATATATTAAAAAAATAAGGAGGAAGATTAAGGAGACAAGAGGACAGTGCACCTTGCTTCTAGCAGTCTGCCAGCAGTCTTCCAAACAGTTGCCAGATTTGCATTTGAGTAATTGTTGACTGCAGAGAAAGGCCATTTGATGCACTTGTGATGGGCTGCTAGCTCAGCCCTTCTCCAGCAGAGACTGGTAAACCACTCTGGTATGTACTAGGAAAAAGTAGGACTTAATACTGCAGTAGCAACACAGTCAATGAACTTACTTAAATCCCTGAAGTCAAACCATAAATCTTAGAAACATCAAATGCAACTTGCAAAAATAGCAATTATGTCCCTTTGCCAGTTAGGTGCTACTGCTCTCAAGGCAGAATCTTTAGCTGTCTGCACTGGGTTACGGTACAGGGGCTGTAGTGAAGTACTAGTGTGTTTCACTACAGATGTAAAATAATGTTTCCCTTTAGTTTTTGGTTTCTGCAACAGCAGTGATGACATGGCCAAGATCATAAGGAGCCCATATTCATCGTCAGCTTGAGGTAGTGCCATTGATTTCCACAAAAACAGTATGACATGAATAGGGAAATCTGCTTAAAACCTATGTCACATTTGAACAGAATATTTTCTCAAGAGCCAAGGATTCAAGCCACTATGGGTGTGGCTGAGAGCCCTTTCAACTCACTCGTTGGCTCTCAAAGCCAGGCACGGTGCTGGGCTACATCGTGTCACAACCCATTAAGTCACTTCACATATGACATGATGCAACCTGACATGACATGTTTGGAGAGTGGAGACAACGTTATCTCTGTGTCCACAGGCACTGAACACCAAGCTACTAAGCCTAAGCATGCAGGCAGTGATTCAGGGAACCAATGAATAGGGCTTTTCTTCTCTTTAGGGGAGATTACATTAAGGCATAGTCATGAATCATTTTTCTCTTACTTTACATAAGTCCTAGCAGGAGTCTTAAAATTCAGATTTTATGCCTTTAGATACATTTTTGCACCTCACAAAAATTAGCAATCATGCAGAGAACTTGAGCAAACCCCAGGACTCCAAGACTGGTATCGTGTCTAGGTTTGGAAATGCACTCCTTTCGGTATTAGATTTATGAAATCTGGAGTCAGTGAATTTCCAATTGAGGTTTTTTTTACTTACACTAGAAAGTGGTTTGTGCTTATCTAATATAGACTCGAGCATAGGTGTAGACCTATTTGTATGATGAGTGAGGAGGATGCAAGTGACTGAGTGGTGACCTGCTAAAATTAATAAATGTAGATTCTGTTTCCATCTTTGCCTGCAACTCTGTATGTGATGCTTACTTATCAACTGATTTTTCTCTCTGGGACAGAAATGGTGAAGCAATATCATACAACAAGATCAGTAGTTGTCTACTGATTTAAAGTATAAGGATCTCTCAGTCATATTTTATCTGCATTGATTTAATTCTCCCTATAAGTAAGCTTCAAGGCAAAAGACAATTTGATTTTGAAACAATCCAAATTTTTTCATGTTCAGAAAAATGACAAATCTATATACTTTGACAGTTTTGACATTTTTACCAAATGGAAATTAGATTAAATAAGCCCTGTCAACTCATGTATTCTGATTAAACAAACAAACAAACAGAAACCCAAAAGCAAAATCCCTGCCTAAGTTTAGCTGTTAAATCCCTTGCAATGAACTATTTGTCCCCAATGAAGACAGTTAGGTTTACCAACTGTTGGACATGTACCCCACTGGGAATTTACTTGTTTCAAAACATTTGCACTGAAAACTCATGCTGAGACTATCACGGGAATATCTGCATCAGCCTCCCACCCCATCCTCCCAAACTTATTCCCTGGTAGACAGACACATAAAAAGCAGTTGCCAGTATTGCAGCCACTATGTCTCATCCTGTTTGGTGTGAGTCTAGATCTGTGGCTCCAGCTCGGAGGAATGAGCATATTCTATGTGGGACACAGGTGTCAGGTGAAGGAGGAATCTCCCAGGTGAGGTCTGCTGCGTGAGACACTGGCCCAGGTACTTCCATTGGAGCTCCTACAACAGGCTCTGAGGCATAGCAGCCCCAGAGGAAGACAGAGTGAGAAGTGGATGAAGGGAGCATGAGGCTCAAGTGACCTCATACTCAGTGTGTGATTGTCCCTTCTCTGTATACGACATCAGAAATCTTTCAGTGGGGTTGCCCACCCATTTCTGTTCATTCCATTTTGTCTCAGCCATCTGCCTATGTGCTGGCCAGAGTGCCCTAATTCCTCTCGATGTCTCTATTTGCAACAAGTCTCAAAGCTTCCATGTCACCTGCAAGCAGCCTCTCTAGCTACACATGGTGAGAAATGAGCTGGCTTCATCACAGCCATAGGTGCTATGATGAAAACTGACTGCTTCTTTATCTCAGGACAAGAGACAGGTATGTGCAGTGCTGTGAAGCCATAGTGGGCAACCAGCGTCACTCACAGCCTCCCAAACACCATTTGCCCACGGAGTTGTCTCACTCAGATGTGAATTCAGTGGATTTGAGACCCAGGGAGATTCCCTGTTTGATTCTCCCCTCTCCCTCTTTGTGTGGGTCCATATCTCTTTTACTTACAGCAGTGTAATTGCTGAAAGCATTCCTGATGTGGAGTGAGATGCTTCAGTCCAGAGCATTCAGAAACTCACAACATATTTTTGTTTAGTTGTCTGCCTCTTCGATCAGCTGCAGCCACAACTCCCCCAGGAATTTTCCCGAATGAGCAAATGTGTCTCAGAGGCTGCCGTATTCAGAAGAAGGTTGCAATTCCAGCTGAATCAGACCAATTTCACTGTCACCTTTTATTAAAGGCAGAAATCAAAACTTGTGCAGGAAACACAGGTACCTAAACCATTCTCAAAGCGCTTTTAAATATATATTTTATATATTTACATATTTTATATTGATATATTATACATTAACATAATATATTACTATATTTCAATATATTGTATATTAACATATAGTTATATTATAGTATGTATATTTTACTATATTATGCACAATTTTTTTTACATGTACACATTTTCTACATGTAGAAATACAGAGATATACCTATAGATCACCTTATCATGAGATGCAGACAATAAATTTGTTTTAGCTAGTTAGTTCTATTTATAATTTACAGACAGTTCTATATTCATGACATTATTAATTTAAAAGGTTACCTGCAAAAGAAAACTGTTTTTAATTTTGTATAATCACAAATACCTCTAGTTATTCATCTACTGTCAGGAAAGGGAATGCATTATTTTCTCCTAAAGATGAAGGATTCAACATACTCTGATTAAACCTGGCTAGTATCATCACACTGAAATCATCATTACCAGATATTTTTCCAGTCTGCATTTCCATAACTGACAGCTCTGGGACAACCTATATAAAGCAGCCATAAATAATAGCCTCAATAAGGGTATATATATATATATATCATGCTGTCCCTTGTTGATGGTGTATTCACTCTTTTATGAAACAGTAGAATAAAGTACTTTTACCTGTTGACTGAAGGTTTTTACATGGTCTCTGATTTCACCGTATCCGTGAAAGCCAGCTGCACGTGCTCTTTACTTCCCGAACGCCTATACTGTGTTTTCCAAGTGCTTAAAAGGGTGGAGGGAAGAAACAGAGACAAGCTCCCATGTACCAAGCTTTCTGTCGTCTGGCTGGATGAAAGGGCACACTGATAGATGGTGAAATACAGTTCTCATAAATTTTTTAACAAGGAAGGCAGGAGATGCAATAGCTTTTAGACTACACTTTAACCTAACTTAGAAGGAAAATGAATAGCGCATTACAGAAGCAGTAGAAGGAAAGAAAATGAAAATCCCCCAAACCCCTGGATAATTAGTAACTCACCCAGCTCTGCACTCTTTCTAAATGTTGGATTAAATATGTACATGGAATTCTGATTAACCGTTAGACTGCTGCCAACTTCTTTCTCCATTTGTGTCGTCTTTGGACAGATTTTTGTCATGGCAGAAATGTTTCACGTACAAATATGAGTCTCTGCTGCTGTAATTTTCTGCAATTATCCTAAGTAGAATGACTCCAAACTGAAAAAAATATGACCTCAAAGTGTGTCTAATGGTATTTTTATAGCAGGAAAACATAAAACAGGAATACAAGTAGTCAACTCTCAACTCTAAAGGAAGTAGAGCAAGTATGCTTATGGGAAAATCAGTCATTAAGTGTCAGCAGACACCCAATTTGCCAAGGGAGCTGTTCTACACATTCCACAGATGTTTTGGTTTGGGGATTTTTAATATGCTATTGATTTTCTAAACAGTTGAGTATGGTTTATAATAGCAATAACCTGCATGAAGCCAGACGTTACACCTAGTTTATAGAACATTAGCTTTTGCCTCTAGTAGTTAACTCAGAAATTAGATGGAAAGAGGAGAGTGTTAGGTTTTCTTTATTTCGTCCTTTCTTTTGCTGTTAGTAATGGGTGACATGAAG
Source organism: Heliornis fulica (assembly GCA_013399135.1). Taxonomy (NCBI): domain Eukaryota; kingdom Metazoa; phylum Chordata; class Aves; order Gruiformes; family Heliornithidae; genus Heliornis; species Heliornis fulica. Next base: position 262,090 of record VXBZ01005949.1, on the reverse strand, counting down.
GTAAACATTACTTAAATATTTTCAGGTGCTTCTGACTGAGGGGAAGATAGCAACGAGCAGCCATGTCTTTTGTTGTTGGTTTAGGTTTTTTTAAAGGCATTAACTGGCCAGCTGTTTTGCAACTGGATCCCAGAAAGGCTGCACTTTGTCAACTTATTTAAGCAACTGTTTGCTCCCTACTGGAATTGCATGCCCTGAAAATTAAACAAGCATTCAAGGGCTTTGGCAGAATCAGGATGTTTAAAAGAGATTTGGTTTCTAAATGAGAGGTGGCAAGGGATTGTTTATATGTATTCTAACTCAAAAAACTGGAACCTGGTCTTCATGTTTTCCTCTAAAGCCAGTAGAATACTGGCCAATTTATCACATGCATTAGATGTGAATAATTTGGGGTTACATTAAATTCCAATACTATTATAAACCCTTAAGAAAATTATCCTTGCCCTGTTAAGGAAGAAATGAATGTTTAAAACTACAAAGTACACAAGTTATTACAACAGCATATTTCGAGCATACCTCACTACAGACAGTTGCTGTCATTTTCTCATGGCTGATATTTGCCCTGCAGCACTACTTACTGACTCCACCTCTCTTTCTCTTGTTTTGTTTGTGGGTTTACCTTCTTTTTGATAAGCATATTGCTTTTTAACACATTTAGCGTACAAGCTTAGTGAAACAGTCATGTTAGTTACTGATGGTTGTACCTAATGTATTATTATTCATCTTGTTAAAGAGAGTGAAAGTCAATATTTTTTAATCCTGTAACCACAAAACTATTTATGCTGTGATGTCATCTCTTGTACTGCACCCTAATCCATTTTCACAGAGGTTTGAAGTGTTCCAGAAAAATGTTGTTGGTTTATCTCCCCATTATTTGTTTCATTTTAATATATATGTGCTAGCATTAATAGTTTTGACAAAACTTATCCAGTCACTATAGAAAACAGCAAAATTTCACATTCATATTTTTTTTTTACAATATGTTCAAGTCTACAGATAGGCACTTGCAGGTACAGACTGTGAAAGCCTCCAGGCTGGGATATGCTCTGATCCAAAGATACAATTTACTGCGATAGTAACAAAGATAATTTGCAAAAAAAAATTGAATTTTATACTTCAATCTGAGGTGCATGGTTCAGATGTCCAAACTCATTTGTTTTTAATCAGTAACTGTAAAAAGCTATATGTTTATTATGCTATTCATTGAGAAGGCTGTTCTTCTTAAAAGCCTGAAAACTGAAACAGCAGCCATACAATCCTCAGCATTTACAAAACTGAAATATATTGTGTGCTGTTTGAGGGAAGGAGTAGGTTTTTGGTAAGGTTTCAGTTTTGTTTTTACGTGAATGTACGACATGCACAAGATGTACCACCCTTGCAGGTTAAATTGCTGAAATAGCTACGAGAGCAAAGGGGCTGTAAGCTTTTAGGTTCTATCAAGTCTGATATTTTGACCAGTGTAAATTGGAGTCTTTTACCTTTGGCACTATTTTTGGCAGCTTTTCAGTGATAATTTGGTGGATTTAGAAGAGAGCTCTAGCATTCAAAAAACTTCAAGGTAGGTGAAATCTAAGCTCTAAATAACTTCATACTGGTTTTAGAATAGTTTATTACAACATCTCAAAAGCTGTGTTTGGATTAATTTAGTGAAGCTATTAAATTCTATACTTATTACTATTAATACCGTTTCTATAATCTTTGGAATTAAAAATGTAAATAAGATATTAAGCTGCCTAAGTATTTAAAAGGTTTAAAGGAAAAAAGGCTTACATCACTGTTTATTGTTTCAGTGACCTCCAAAGGACAGATAACAGTGAAGACTAGTATATATTCACTAAAAGAAAATAACAAAACAAACCCCCCAAACCCCCCAAACATTAACTTGCTATTATTGAATATTAACATGTCATATGTGTCTCAGTTTTCCCAATCTTGTCTTTCTGGAAGCTGTAAAAATATCTTGTATTTCTCCATGTTTTGATTAGAACACAAATATATTCACATGAAAGCACGGTAAATTGTTGTTGGATGGATGTCTTGATTTCTTCTGACTGAAGAGTAACAGCACATTAGGAAAGAGAGGAGGAGAACACAAAATAGCTACGTATTCAGAAAGAGTAGGATGCACCAAGTAAAAGTCATAATGAGATATCCAAATCTGTAAAAGCAAGTTCTGGGTAGGTCAACATCATATTAGATTCTGTTGCCAGCATAGCATACCTTCCATATTGAATATATATTTTATTGCTTTCTTCATAAAATACTATCAGATTCCATGTAAACTGTCCTAAAAAATTAACAACAAAAAATATTAACACTTTAGTTTGAAATTTGGGTCTGGTGGAGCAAAGAGCAAGTACATACTCTGCACCTATGTAATTCATATCATGACTTCAGTGGGTTTTGTCTTCTGCTGAGGTCTATTTGTATAAAGTCACATGGTGCATTTTTGAACTAGAGTCTTAATGTTCATAGTTGAAAATATTTCAGTATTTTTTGCACCTTTATTTTTTCATTTACCTTAGTTATGCAGTAGAATGTACAGGAAACTTAAAACCTGACTGCAGGCTGCTGCATGGCACAGCACAGAACTGCTGCCCCTCTGGGCACTGCCTCCCCTTTGAACTGCCCTGTGGGCTGAATGGTAACAATATTATGCCCTCAAGAAACGGTTGCTTGCAGGGAAAGAGTAGAGACTCAGTTGTGACTGTGCTGTCCTTTGATCCCTGCCTCTGCCTCACCTCACAGAAGAAGAAAAGTTTGCAAGTCAACTTCTTGGCTCCAGGTCCCTTCCTGACATCAAGGCTGAGCTCCCCATAGGCTGCAGCCAGCGCCAGAGCCATGACCAACCAAGCTCTCCTCCTTCCACCATACATCGAAGGCTCAAACAGTTCCTGCCCACACCATTGTTCTCACACACAGTAGAAAACAGGGAATCAAAGAATTCTTTTAAGCCCACCAGCGGTGTGGCAAGAGTTTGTTTTTCTCTGCTAAGATGGCTAACACTACAGTGGTCCATGATGCTCTGAGCTACATATGGTGGCAGTGAGTGGTGAAGATCAGAGAGTAGTCAGCAGAGCAACTCTGCAAATTGTCCTGTTCATTAGTAAATGGTAGTTAAGGAGAAACTCTGCTTGCACTTCTCTTTACAGCCTCATATATCAGCTCAGCACTGCACCCACCTACTGTTGGTGACAGTTTCCCAAGCAAGGGATGCCAGTGTTCTTAGACTGTAAAGTTATCCTCTTTCTCTGACGTCTGAGGGACACAGAGCAAGCAACTGCAACCCCTCATGACTGACCCATGGCAATATGCAAAGTCAGGTTTCTCCTAATCAAATGGGAATTTGAAAGGTATCTGATGTTCTCCTAACTAGTTGACAATATAAGACATTGAAGAAGGTGTGTTTTAGATCACCTACATGCTCAGTCCAAAACTCATGCACATTTTTACACCCCCAGTTCTGAAGCCTTAGCTTTCCGGCCTTGATTTGGGATATCTCTGCTTTGTGTCTGGAAAGACCTCAGATTGATCCCCGATCCATTATATAGGAGGGCATGTGCTGTATTAAAAAGCACTTTTCTACTCTTCAATCTGGTGTTGTCTTGGTGAAATTATGCTAGTGAGAAGAAATTGTCACCGTCTGGTATATGTGTGTGTGCCTCGGTGGGTCTGTCTGACAGGCTGCCCTCAGTGCCTGAGCTACGCAGCCTGGGATGTCAACTTGCACCAGCTGGATTTCACCAAGTCTCTGGCAGGAGAATGCTAATGAGCTGTACCAGATATCTCTCATACTTCAGCACATTCACTGCAGCAGCATCTTCAATAGAAGCAAATAACTCTGTGGCCATACCCCAGTCTCTTGGAAAATCAGTGGATGTCATAGCAGCATCAGTGTTTTCATTCCCCATCTTATATGGGAAGCATGATCTTGGGAAGCTCTTCAGCACTGTGTTCACTCTGAGATCAGTGGTGTCCCTTCTCCTGATACATACTTGAAGGCTTCATTCGTACAAAGAGAAGCCTCTTGGAATGGCTGCACTGCAGAAACACTCCCTCCTAAGACCAAAGGGAAGTATTACACAATCCAGAGAGATTAGGACATTTAAAAGACCTATCTATTAAATGGAAGAACAGCTGGAATCAATTTTCAGGATAGCCCAGTAACAGCTATAGGAATCCCTGATTAAAGAACCATGTTATGCAAATCCAACTAAACTGATAATGGTGAACATACACTGCGAAACCAGCACACGGTGCCACTATCAGGTACATGCCACCTGCTCCCTGGCTATGGTGTGGGAAATTGTATGTTCTCAGCATGCCATCACCACTTTGCAAATACACCAGGCATGCTTGGAAAAGTTTTGCTGATCTATGGAGATGGGGACCAGGAGCTCATAAGGCAGGTAAAAATCTTTCTTCAGCTGAAACTGCTTGACACAAACCTCATGCAGGGTGTGGACTAGATGGTCTTTTCAACTGACAAGTACAGGAATGGTCATGTTGAGATGGCATTGTGCACAGGTTTCTAGCTCTGTGGGCACTGGAGTTCCTTGTCAGGCATCCAGCTTTCTTCATTTCCCAAGCACTGGCATCTATCTACAGAAGCTGTTAGTCATATGGATGAATGCCTTGTTCAGTTTAACAGAAAATTCTAATAAACCACTTATTTAACATCTTGCTCCTGATTTTAAATAGGAAGATGGGAGTCTAACTTTAGATTCTTAATTTGAATTTAAAAGATGAAAACATTTCTGAGCCTCCTTAGATTTTCAATTTGAAAATAATTTTATTGCATATATTCAAATACAAGTATTGTAAAATTGGGTACTTAATGTGTTTCTGAATATAGATGGAATACTTATTGACACATTTACAGTGTTTGAACGGTTTTCATATGTCAGTATATTAAGGGAAAAGGGAACATTCAAAAGCAGAATGGGAACATTTTTACTGGGAATTGTGTGTTTGAGTTGAGAAAACAACACAATCTGAAAGCAGGGAAGACCAGGGCTGAAGTAAAGTCCCTGACAAAGACCAAAAGAACTCATTTGCAATGCAGTAGTCTTATCGCGAGTGCGTGACTGCATGGTGCTCATCTGCCAGCTAGGGCCAAACCTCAACACATGAAACAAAATATTGTATCTTATTGAATCTGAGGCAAAATACAAAAATCAGAAGATTGTTTCAATTCCTGGATGATTACTATTCTCAGCAGCCACCAGAGACACCAGATCTTTGTCTCTTGATCTCATTAAAGACACTCCAGGTTTTGCTGAGCCCTCGAGAAAGGAAATGTTTTAGGAGGCTCTGCAGTGACTGTTTTATTGTCTGCAAGGAAAGTTGCCTGATGGCCCTACAGGATCTGCACATGGGCAGCACAAAATCTACCTGAGATGATATTTTATGCAGTCATATAAGGATATGGCAAAAGATACAACAAAATTGTGGACACTTGGAGTTAAAATCTGACCATGTAAATAAACTGAAGCATATGGAGAAGTATGTGGTTTGGAAGACACAGGTTTAGCTATGCACTTGCTAGTGTCTGTGTCAAGTAGACTTGTAACTCTTCAGGTACTTCTTTGGTGGGCAAGCAATAACAACAAATCAACATCAACCATCTGTTGCACATTAACAATTTTGAATTGAATGTATCCAATGATGCTTGGTTTAATGATCTTCTTGACTTAGTTGCCAATATCAGCAGGATGAGCTTGCTAATTGACAAGGGCACGTAACTGATTGTCACAGGTGGAAATGTACCACATATTATTGTATAGACTGGGAGAAGTGCCTTCAGAGACTGTGGGTTTTGATCTCGAACGATGTGAATTGTTTCGGCTTTGAGGCATGAAGTTGGCCTTTAAGGCACTGTCAAAGGGTAGCTGAATGAGGAAAGAACAGGCCCACTGAGGACAATCAAATCTGAGCTGTAAACTAACTACAATTTCTGACAAAATATCTTTTCTGCAGATCCAGTTTCCAGCAGTAGCAGCTTTGATCGAGGATAGTGAGCAGCAATAGAAAGTCAAGAGCACTACAGATGCCTCCAAGAAAGTGTCAGTGCTGGAATCCAAAAGCAGAAACCAGGATCTTGTATTTTATGACAGTTTAGAATGCAATATGAAAAAAAAAAGTCTAATCAACACTGATATTGCTTTTAAACATGATACTTGGCTTGTTCCACAAGGTCAAAAGAGAAAGAGGCACCACCACTCATTTCCCAAGCTGAGGAGAAATAGGAAATTCTTGTGTTTTTAAGGGAAAGTACAGGCATTAAAGTCCAGTATAAAAAATGAGGATCAAATGTTCCTTATTTTTCTCACCTCCACAAATGAAAACTTGAAAGAACAGAGAAATAGTAATCTTAGAAATAAGCAAATAATTTTGAACTCACTCATTAAAATAACACTTTCATTTAAAAGAATCAGACATGCTATGTCTTTAAATTTTCAATACACCATCTTCTTTTAGATTTTCACCACAGATAGTTCACTTGTGAAAATATATCTCATGGCTACATGACATTTCCCCTCACATAGCAACATGGTAACTTGATAGTGGAATTTAGGAGCTACAGATTACAAGAGGAGACAGAAAAGGTCCAAAGATGCCAGAGAAGCATTTGTTCTGAAGCTGGGAATAAGATATATGACTTTCCTGTCATCTTCAGGAATGATAGATAAGTGAAGTGGGCTAATGGAGCAACACAAAGGAGTAATGTGAGCTATCCATCCAGAAAAATGTTATCTGCATTTTAATGTTATGGGTGGTAGCAAACTTTGAAGCTAGTTTAAGAAAATAAGTTTGGGAAGTTTTGCCACTTCATTGTAATGGATGACTGTACAATAAAGTCATAGATATAATGATATCTAATAGTGATACTTAGATAAATTTGGGCAAATACAGCCTGCAGGTTTTTCTGAGCTTTTTCTTTCCTAGAGTTTTTGTGGCACTCATTACTGTAGTATCTAAGTATCCTCTGGTTAATTAGATATGCATGATAGGTTCCTTACTGGGAGTCTTCTTCCTAGTTTAGGAGGTTTTGCTTGGGGTAAATATGGCATTTTTACTCTTCTCCATCCCCCATTAATTTAATGATGGTGAGAAAGCTTCTCTCAAAGAGGCTCCCGCAGTGCACCCTGAATGTCATCATTAGTCTGGAAGTTCATTTCTCTGATAAATATTTCAGCTGAAATTATATATCGCCTGCTCTTGCATACTTTGATGTAGGCTCTTTAACTTACCTTTTCCCATAAGATTGCAACTACCTTGACAGATTATGGCCAAAGACTTGACTAGCTGGACCCTAACTTGCTGAAGGTGTTGAACCTTATGTTGCCATTCAAGGACTGACAAGCTCACAGAATAATGAATGCACAGCAGCAGCCTGGACCATTGTATGAACTTGCTTCCACTTTCATCCCTGACACAGTAGGTGTGACCCAGTTTTGAACTTTTGATTCTGGGATGTGGACTTGGAGGGGGCTCTGTGAGGCCTTCCCAGCTGCCTAAAGCAAGAGAGTCCATGCTAAGTGAAAGACTAACAGGACCCCAGAGCAGTGCACTACTCCCACAAAATACTGTTCACAAAGCACATGGGTACATCTCCTTCAGACTATTTCACTGTTGCAGATTTTAGTGCTTCTGTCTGCCCACATGATGTTCGGCTCTGGTCTGTATAGGTTCTTAGAATCATAGAATCACAGAATGTGTTGGGCTGGAAGGGACATTTAAAGGTCATCTAGTCCAACACCCCTGCAGTAAGCAGGGACATCTTCACTAGATCAGGCTGCTCAGAACCCCATCAAGCCTGACCTTGAGTATATCCAGGGATGGAGCCTCTGCCACCTCTCTGGGCAACCTATTCCAGTGATCTACCACCCTCGTATTGAAGAGTTTTTTCCTAATATCCAACCTAAATCTCCCATTTTCTAGTTTAAAACTATTGCCCCTCATCCTATCACTACATGCCCTTCATGAACAGTCCTTCCCCTGCTTTCTTATAGGCACCTTTCAGGTACTGAAAGGCCACTATTAGGTCCCCCCAGGGCCTTCTTTTCTCCAAGCTGAAACAGCCCAACTCAGTCTATTTTCATAAGAGAGGTGCTTCTTATACTGTATTGTTGTCCTAGACTTTTAATGACAATCCAATTTATTGGTATTTCTTGGAACATTTTTATGGCTGAAGCCTCTAGATTCTGTGCGCAGTGGAGAACAGAAAAAATCCTTTCTTTTCAACTCTAAAATGCCATAAGTGGACACATTTTTACAAAAGCTGTCAAAGTTTTCTGAATCATGAAGAAATTAGTAAGACTGCAACCTGTTTGTAGATTGCTTGTGAGCTCGTTGAATACATTAGTTTTAATGGCCAATTTTACCACTGTTAGCTCAATCAGCACAAGAATTATATTTCTGAAAGTTAAGACAGCTTGGACATATTATCCAAATCTCTTTCCAACATGTTGGAAGCAAAGCAAACTGCTGTGTTTACTGAAGAGGATAGTTTTGCCATGAGAGTTTATTTTTATTCCTCTTCTTACTCAGTTACAGGGAAAGGTCCTATAATTATCAACTATCTTTTAGTAGTGATTTACTTGGCAAAGATTGATTAGCACAATCAGTCACTCTAAAGCAATTTTCATCACCAAATATTAGACGGTTTCTTTTCCTACTTGATTAGCAGTCCTTCTGCAGGTTACATTGTAGAGGTAATTCTATAAACACGGCTGGCAAAGCGTTGTTATATGGCAAATCTATATCTAAATATAGACATTCTTAAATATTTATAGGTACTAATTGTGTGCATGCGCATGTGCACACATGTGCGTGTGTTTGTGTATATGCACATGAAGGAAATCTGAAAATGTTGGTTATATTCCAAATTGGGATTCAGAGACTAATCTTCCATACATGTATATGAATAATATTTTTGCTTGAACTTACTATCTTGCCCCAGCATAATCTGTTTTAAAAGAAATAATATTTCTTTGTCAAAAATTTCTTTGTCCTTAACATTTAACATGGGTATTAACATGGACAATTGCCATTGTCTTTCACATTTGTCCTTAAGGTACAGCTAGCCTAATAAATTTTAACTCAGGAATTTTGTTCACATTATTTCAGAGGTTTTTTATTTATTTGGAATGCTTGCTTTTTAAGCAATTCTGTTTTAAGATTCAGGCTTTAAAAGGTGCACTGTTTGGCTCTGTTCTCTAGGGGTGACCTGAAGTGAACTGCTAATGGAAGAACTTGTATGTAATTCCTATCCCAAAGTCTTCCTCAGCTTGAAAAGAAAGCAGAAGCAACCACCTTGAAGCACAGGTTCAGCAGAGCTGCTAAAGTGTCTGCAGCTCTAGGTATTGCAAGGCAATGTGTATAGTACAGATCAAATAATACAGCTCACTCTTACAGCCATGTAAATAATACATTTGCCTATAAAACTGTTATATGTGCATCAACTGTTATATGTGCATCAGCAAAACCCCAGGTTTAATGAGAAACTGAACATCATTGGGTTTGTTTCCCGGTGCAGTTTCCTACACTGTACCAACAGAAGGGCTAGCAAACTGCAGGTATGGGCACAGGAGGTAAAGAATAGCTATCAGATGGGGGTGTTCAGAGCTTCGAGTAACTTCTTAACCTGGGGTTGTTGTAGAAAAAAGGAAAGAGGTTTCTGCCCCAACCATGGCCTTGGGCAGCAGTTTTCCTTCTGCAAGTAGCATTGATAGCGCTGCAGAAGAAGAGGCTGAATGTGAAGCCTGTGTAGGGGATGTAGGATTTGGGAGAAGGATGAGTTCAACAGAGAGATGCAGTAAGTCTCTGTGTCCCACTTGGGCTAGTAGCCAGCAAGAAGATGTTCCCAGTCTCCTTTGGTGGCTGAAATGAAATTATTGCCTTATTTCCCCAGAATATTTGGGGGTAGAGGGGTGGGGGGCAAGAGGAGGAGAGGATGATAAATTCAGTTGTTCACTTTGCCTTGACTTTTCTTGCAGTGCCAGTGCTGATCAGTTCCAACAGGGGATACAGCATTTTAGACAAAACATTTTTTACAAAGTGAAGCAGGAGACAAGAAAGCCTTTTGAAGTTTCAGTGGAAACCAGCTGCCAATTGGATGTAGCTCTATTCACACTGCTCTTTGGGTCTGGCCATTCAGTTTTTTACCCAGTGAAGAGGACACCTGTCCAAGCTGTGAGCAGCCAGTTTCTCCATGAGAATGCTGTGGGAAATGGTGTCAAGGGTTGTACTAAAGTCCAGATAAATACCATCCATAGCCTTTCCCTCATCAACTAAGTGTGTTACCTTGTCACAGAAGGAGATCAGGTTGGTCAGATTGCCTTTCAGGAACCCATGGGCTGACTAGGCCTGATCCTCTGGTTGTCCTGTATGTGCCACGTGATGGCACTGAAGGTGATCTGCTCCATAACCTTCCTTGTCCAGACTGAGAGTCCTGTAGAATGATACTATAATTACAACAGTGTCATTAGAAGGAAATGTTATTATTTCATGTAATTTTTATATTCTTTCTACCAGGCAGGCTTTAAGTCAATAATGTGGAACCTAAGTTAACAAAAAGAATAGGAAAATTTATTGAGTCTCCAATGCTCATTTTTTCCTTAAATATATATTTAGTTCTAAATGTTCGGGATATTAGCAAACATACTATAGTAGTTCTTACAATGTAAAAGATATTAATAACAGGAATTGCCCATATATTAAATTTAAACAGCAAACTCTTTGTAAATTTTGTTTGCAGACTCTCACCATTAGAAACAGTGATGGTAACGTGCAGCATACATCATGGTGAGGCCTTTTTCATGTCAGGCCATTTTCCATTTCTGAATTGGTTCTCTGCCACTAACAGTAAACACATACCACAGTTTGAGACCTCTTAATTTATATCAGGAATCTATGTGAAAGCAGTGAGCTCATGTGGAAGGACTAAAAAAGTTTTTACTTAGCCAAATGAGAATTGCTTTAAATAGTATTTGTGGCAAATCACTATATTCCAGTTGAGCAATAAAGAAGAAAAATCACTGATTTGTAAAGATTGCTGTTTCTTGTAAAATTTTTGAATATTCATCTGGAGAAGATCTCTCAGATCATGTGGTATGGTCTCCTGTGTGGAGCCTGATATTTCTGTACACTAAGCCAAAAAGAAATTTATCTAATTTATTTTTAAACACCGTTTATGAAAGTGACTCGGGTTCATCAGCAGAAAGCAGTTTTCCATTATTTAGTTGCTTGTCTGCTAAGAAATGTTTCCTTTTACTGTTTTTTAACTTTATACCATTAATTCTGATTTATAAGAAGTAACTACACAGTTACTCTTTTAGCTTTATCTTCACTTGTAAGCAACTGGTAAACTGCTTCAAAGACAATTAAGCAATGTCAACTTAATACTCCATAACATATGCTAATCACCTTTGCCATGGGTATATGTCAAATGAAACCAGAAAGACCCACACCAAAGCCAAACACTCAAAAATACTAAGAAGGACATTTTAGAAAAGTACTTGGTTTAAAAAAGGCTTAAAAAATTATCTTGTGTATAGCTGAATCTAAAATACTAGACACAAGAACCAAACTCAACCTTTTATTAATAATGTATTTCCTACTGAAGTGAGGGTTATATTTCTTTTTTGTTAGATCTGAGTGGATACTTTCAAAATACTCCAACAAAAAAAAAAATACTGGAAATCTCAATTACATATCTGCATTGAAGAACATGCTACTGAATTAGATTTATGGGTAAAAAAATATCCCATGATAAGCCCTCTAATCCATTTGAATATTACCTGTAACTATTACAATTCACAAAAGCAGGAATTATAAAATTGTATAACCAACCTTCAGTTCAGCTCCTGAACTGTGCCTGTTAAATGTCTGGTGAAAATAATGTATAAAGAAATACATCGAATCAGGAAATAATAAGTATTTTTCATGACTGGTTTTCATTGTGATGCAAGTTCAAACTTTTCCAAGAAATCTTTTAAATGATAGGCAGGAAATGAAGGTTTTCTGCTGGAGAACATTGCAAGTTACCATCCCAGTGAATGACTATGAGCATTGCCTGATGTCAACAGCCAGTATGGTTGTTTATACTCTACTTGGCTCTCCTTTTAAGTCCCAAGCTTATATTACACTATTTTTCTCTAAACTCACAACAGTTGGGGCTAAAATGTGCCGATAAGTCATAACATTTTCCTAGAGACCATCTGGTGTCCGAAATCATGGGAATGTTGGCTGCCCTGCTTGACCTCACATGCAGTTAATCTTAAATGTATTACTCTTCATTTAGTGGAGGAGAAAAGGAAGTCACGAGTGTCTCCCTCGGTTACAAACAAAGAAAGCTTAGAAGAAAAAAGAAACACTTGAAATAGATATCACGAAAGTAAGTGACAATATCTAACCCTGTGGAGCTGAGGTTGAGAGCTTAAAAGTTCCTTTCCAACTTTCAGACGAAGGATAATTATTACACAGCAAGGTTCAAATTAAAAAAAAAAAAAACAAAACAAAACAAAACAAAACCCCAAAAAACACCCAAAACCCAAACCAGAACCGTCGAAGTTACAACATGAGAATTGAGAGGACAGATGCCTATAGAGAACACCCTCTTTATTTTGGTCACAGCTGAATTTTTAAAACAGATCTTCCTTTCCAAAGGATGAAAATCCTGTCTGCTGCTGTGAGGGGCTTGATCCTGCAACCCATGTCTTGCCACATGCTTCCTTGAGAGTGCTTCCCTGCAGATGGCGCATCTGCTTGCCTAAGAGCCCCATGATGGGGATGGCACATGACAGTCACATCTCCTCATCCTGCTGTTACAGGATACTCTGCATCGTTTCCCTCCCTCCCTAAAAATAATGGTCTGTCTCTAGCAAAGTGGATTTATGCTTTCTTCATACTTGTGATGCCCTGAGCCTTGCCAGGGGCTGCAGTCATAGCCACCAGCTTGATAAACAGCATCTGCACCCTCTCTGTAAACAACAGTTTGTTCTGCTAGATGGGCATGTCTTCCTAGAAGTGTTTTTGGGACATTTTTCCTCTTTCTCTTCAGCACAAGACTAAACTCATAATAGTAAAGCTGCTCAAAGTGATGGTTAAGAACTGTTTCTTCCATTCTTGGAGAATTCCAACATGCAGACGATACTGAGAGCAAATCCTTTGACCACATTTGTCCTCATTCTACAGGGAACTAAATAGAGCCCTTGTCTGCCAGCATTGGGATTCATATAATCAGATATTTTTACTTTCTTTGCATTTGTTTTTGTCCACTGAAAGAAAATAACATTGTTTTTCCAGAAGAGATTAATTTATTATTTTCCATTGAAAGCAGCATATCTCAGATTGGAAGAGGTACATTTAAGAACATTATAACACTGGCAATAAAACAGTGACCACAAATCCAGCAAAAAGTCTGGGGATTGTTCTGAGAGGCAAACAAAAACCCAATATTTTACTGGTGATGATGCCTATTCTAGGCAGACAGTGACAGCTGAGTGTCAGTGATGGATGAAGCAATTCCCGTATGCGTATACACAGACACTAGCAAAGCCACTAGCACTTGGTATTCTTACAAGTTATGCTAATTGGGGGTTTGCTATTAAAATTATCTTGAGCAGAATTAGGTCCCTAATTATGATAAGAATATTCATATGTATCAAGAAGAAAGAATTTAAATAAATAAGCCTCTTTTTAAGCCTCTTTAACTATATGAATGAGTATTTGACACCCAACCAAATGATTTTAAAGGAAGATACCCAGAGACCTTCCAAGCTCAGACCTAGCTGGAGACTGAGAATGAATTTGCTTCCAGAGGCATTAAACATGTAATTGCAGGGTAAGGCTGATGCCACCTGGATAAAAGAACCCAAATGAGCTGCAGATGTCAGGTGTCCAGTCAACGTAACAAAAGCCCTCAAACCAACTGCAGAGTACTGAAGATGGATAGAGCATTGTCCAGCCTTGGCTTTAGACAAGGTAAATATCTGAAGAGAGCATTAATGCCAGGGGTCGAAAGAATGAAATATTCCTCTGATAAGTGGGTTTTTTTTCAATTAAGTGGCAGATGTGAGGCTGCTAAAAGATTTAGTACATTATAAACCTTGAAAAGATAAATTAATAAGCATACCATTGGTAGTATATATAACTATCACTGGTACATAAAAACATGTGCACACACTCTTATTTGCACAAAATTACTGCCATTAACAAAACAAGTGCTGATGAGCCAACCTTGCAGCTCTCTTTGCCCTTGATAAAAGTACTTCTTGCTCTATCTTTGACATGCTGAATTCTAGCATGGGGAAAAACACTTGTAAAGGACTCTAGTCTGAGACATAATTGTTTCACAGACTGATGCTTAACATAAATGACAATTCATCTTTTCTACACCAAATTTCATAGCTAAGCACTGTAATCTATTGTAACCATTTGATAGCAATCTATGCACAATGCTCAAGTCTAAAACTATTAGATCAACTTTTATAAAAGAAGTTTGACTGACAAAGTCTGAGAGAAGATAGCAGTACCAGGGATTACTGCTAAAAGTTGTACTTCCATGGCTCATTTTATCAGAGTGGGACTAGAAGGTGTTCACAAGCAGATATATTAATAATGATTCATTTAAGACACTGAAATCCCTCTCAGCTTGCCCCATGGAATATGCTTTCCATCCAATACCTTTAAAATGAGGAGGGATAGTATCAACCCAGCGATAAACCCACCTGCAAGATTTGAGTGACTAAAATTCACTTCAACTTCAAAGCGAGTTCAGGCATTTCGAAGTGCCTAGGGTATATATGATCTTTCTTGGTTTAGGACTTCCAAGGTAATACACAATGTTATATAACTTAGGATCAGTCATGAAAAGTTTTGCCACATATATACAGACTCATATCATCTGATTTGTTTATCCTGAGCTATATCAAGGTTAATAAAATTATACTAAATCTCATTGCCTTTGAATACAATTACCAAAAAATTGACGTGTAGTTAAACAGGAGCTTTCATCGAGTCCTGCTGCTGGATACATGTTGCTACATTAGAACCTCTTTGCTCAAATCCAGACATTAAATTTTTCCAGTGTTTAAATTAAATGTTTGATTACACACCACAATAAAGTACATTGAAGGGAACAGTGGAGATCAATGCTATTCATATTATTCTTTCATTATGAATACATCTACGGCTTTACCAAGACACAAGGATGTGGATTTCTGATGGTTACTTTTTTCTTCTTCCACTTCAAATACATCTGCGCTATACATATGTGCTTATAAGCAGATTGTATTTAAGCATATTACATGTATGTTACAGGTGATTTAATGCATATGCATACAAACATTTGAAGGTAAAGTAAAACCATTAATTAAGAAATTTTCCCTTTTTTGTGCTTTTTTCCGCAACCAGTAGGTATGTGAAAGGTGATTAAAACAACACTGCAGCTCAAAATAGATTATCAGGCAGTTCCCTCATCTGAATGAATGACTATGTTTCTGGAAAAAATAGATTGCCTTTATAAAAGGATGAAGGTACCTTCTGCTGTGACTAATCTTATCCAGCCATCTGAGAAAGCCATTGCAGGAAACAATTTATTGGCTGTAATTATTCAGTATGCAGGTAGCAGTAAATAAGAACACAAGCTTCTTAGAATATACACTCAGTAGAAGAAATAACTAATTACTGAGGATATTTGCAAGTCTCTTTTTAGACCAGAGTCAACATTCAGCTCTCAGCAATAAGTGCATTGTGATCTGTTGTAGAAAGACTAGACCAACAAATCAGCATTAGGTATTGTCATTATATTTCTTTGACAGCAATAAAATGAATACTATAGCAGAATTCAGATAATATAGTAGTCTCATTTTATGAAATATAACAACTCTTAATTACTCAAGCAAGTTATTAATATAATACAAATATTAATATAATACTAAATTATCTTAAATGTTTCTGATGCTTCATGCCTTTCTCTGGATTCATAAAATGTATGTTTCAATTACAATATTTTGGAATCTATCAATTCATTATCTTCTAGATGGTTCCTGTCAGAAACTATACAAGCTTGAGATATAAGATGAGTAAAAATGTCATTTAGACCTTCATACTCCCTCCTAAAGGAAAAAAAAATCCATTATATTGATCTCTTTAGCATATAATGGAATCAGACTGATTTTGGTTATGAGAGAGACCTCAAAGCCCATCTAGTCCCACCCCCTTGCCATGGGCAGGGACACCCTCCACCAGACCAGGCTGCCCAAAGCCCCATCCAACCTGGCCTTGGACACTGCCAGGGAAGGGGCAGCCACAGCTTCTCTGGGCAGCCTCTGCCAGAGCCTCACTGCCCTCACAGGGAAGAATTTCTTCCTAATGTCCAATATAAACTTGCCTTCCTTCAGCTTAAAACTATTACCCTTTGTCCTATCACTCCATGTCCTTGTAAACAGTCCCTCTCCAGCTTTCCCAGAGGCCCCTGTTAGCTTCCAGAGAGAGCCTAACATCCCTTCCTGTAATTTCTCATATGTGACATACAAAAAGCTAATACTAATATTCCTCACTATCTACCATTCTGCTCTCTTTGTCTTCTCTGTCTGCTTCAAACAGTGAGATTAGTTTTCCGGTAAGGGGCTGGTCCTGATTTCTTGGCCTCATTCTCATAAGAAGTTACTGGAAATGATCTGTAGCTGTTTTTTCCCTGAGAAAGAAACTTACTGCTTTTTCAATGCATTCCTTCCTGTCCATCACTCTATCAATATTGAATTATCTATAAAGGACTTTCAATTTGGAGTATTGCATCCAGTTCTGGGCCCCTCAGTTCCAGAATGACATACAACTCCTTGAGAGAGTCCAGTGCAGCGCAACTAAGATGATTAAGGGAGTGAAGCACCTTCCTTATGAGGACAGGCTGAGGGAGCTGGGCCTTTTCAGCTTGGAGAAGAGGAGCCTGAGGGGGTGACCACATTAACGTTTATAAATATATAAATGGTGAGTATCAGAAGGATGGATCCAGGCTCTTCTCAGTGATGGCCAGTGATAGAACAAGGGGAAATGGTTCCAAAATGGAACAGAGAAAGTTCCATCTTAATATAAGGAGGAACTCTTTCACTGTGCGGGTGACGGATTACTGGAACAGGCTGCCCAGAAAGGTTGTGGAGTCTCCTTCTTTGGAGACATTCAAGACCAATCTGGACATGTTCCTATGTGATCTACTCTAGATGATCCTGCTTGGGCAGGGGAGTTGGACCTAGTGATCTTTTGAGGTCTCTTCCACCTCCTAATATTCTGTGATTCTGTGTAATTTTTATAATTTCATTTTAATCTCAAATATTTACACCTCTTTTTAAAAGTTTTTGAGTATGCAAATGCATTAAAATATTGAATCTAACATTTAATTAAATATTTACCTTCTTAGTACTAAACTGCTATTCTAGGCACCTTTAACCTAAACATCAAGGATGTTTATAGAAAAACAGTGCTGGTAACATCACTTCTGTTTTGTACTTCCTCTTTCAAAGCCTCAAAAGATTTGCATATATATCACCTGTAAAGTTTGCTTTATAGTGTCCTTTAGATTCTTTGGCAGATATGAGAAGAATTCATATGGCTGATAATCCTATAGACAATGACACAGCCATATTTCTTAGTGTTCCGAAAGGATGACCAAAAAAAGAAGTAAAAATGTAATGCATTAATGGGCTAGATAATAGTCACACTGGGTGTTTGCATATTTTCTTCCTTGTGTGCTGGTATTTGTAATGCTGATAACAGCTGTTCCAATAGCAATTTGATATTTAAAATAAAATGTAATAACCTTTATCCAAATGCAGACTCAATTTTGTCACCCTCCTTTATTGCTGATACCACATCAAGAAATACAGAATAAACCCTCAGTAACAGCAGTTTTTCAAGACTTTTGAGTGGGTTTCTAGGTGACCTGGATGAATTATTGCATGATATTTCATCTTCCTCATTTTGCCTCTTTTGCTTGACATATATATTACTTAAGATGTAGGTTGGTGTCTTCTCATATCTTTTGTGGTTTTCGATGTCTTTCCTCCAATAAATATTCTTGCCCTCCCACTTTATCACTCTTCATTGTCGTGGTATGAGCTTAGTACCATTGCTTCGCTCAGTTTTGTCAATCTCATATTTACAGTATCAGTGTTATTGCATGTGGTATCTCCTCTAGTGCTAGCATATACATTCCTGTGCTGCTTTTTTATGGTTTGGGGTTTGGGATTTTTTATGCTTTGAATTGAGTTACAGCTTCCACTAGTATTAGACTTTGCTCTGACAACTTAGGATGCCTTGCATCTATTATCTATCCCAGCCTGTATTTGTAAAGCCCTACACCCCTAACTTGATCACACTACAAAGGGCATAAAAATAATATCTATATGTTTCCTTTTGCTCTTTCTAGTCTCTTTTAAATGTTACTTTTTAATATATGCCTATTAATGAGCATCAGTATTTTGCATCTTTATGTGTAATCCATCTTTCCCATGTCAGCTACAGGCAGCACATATCAGGTATCCAAACCTTTGAATTCAGTAATACATGAGTGTATCTGAGATTGCCCTGATTACATTGTACCAGGGATTACAAATCCCATTGTATTGCATTCACATTTCTGCAGTTCCAGTGTAGCTGTTCAAACCTGCTGCTGCTTCTTGCGCATTCTGAACACCTCATTGTAAATAATCACTATTTTCATCATTTTGCAGGCATTCCTGGTGGTCTTTTTCTATTTTTTTTTCTTTTTCGCAATTTATGTTCAGGATCATTTACATGTAATCCCCACCTTTCTTACAGCTTCCACTACACCCTTTAATTTTCATTGCATTTCTCCCTATTATCTCTCCAACTTCTCATCAGCTTTCTTCACAGATTGCACTTCAAAGGGATCTGGAAGGCTGATATTTTTTTTTTTTAATTTATCCATACTTTCTCTCTGAAGGAAGAGTACATAGATCTTAAGCAAGGAAAAGGCAGAGTTCCCTGCCTCCAGAGTATGAAAAGTCAGCCTGATCCAGAAGCATTCAGAAAACCTTATTAAACTCCTGCTACATATTAAATTGTCTTTTAAAGTTCCCAAATGCAAATGTAACAGCCACCAAGAGCAAGAGCATATGCATATGGCTCATTAATACAAGAAATAAACCAATGCATAGAGTGGAAGTCAGAGTCATCCTTTTCAAGTGCTTTGAGATAGGAAGGCCACTGAATATTTGACAAAAATTACTGTCTCCAAATTGCATGGCTATATCTAATTCTCACAACAGTCCTTTGTGTCCTCCCCCCACTGGGAAGTACTATTCTTGCCACAGAATTCATTAATTTTAATTAAGAAATCAATTTGAAAAAGCAACACAATTTGCTGCCACATTTTGATATTCACATTCTTCTTTCTACTTTCTTGGAGTGAGAAGAGGAAACAAATTCACTATGACAAACCTTAATTTGCATAGTTTTTAAGCCAGGGACATGGAGTCACTCCAAGTCAATATGGAGATGCTAGTTTATCATGTCCACGTACACTTGTTCATACACAGCACCATCTGATGCTTATGTGCTAAACTGAAATGCTGGCGTTAAGCTAAAGTTGTCACACAATTCAGCAAGGTTTGAAAATAATTATGGCACAGACAGTTTGGATCTGATCCCAACCCTCAAGGATGTCATACAATTTCCATAAAGTTGAAACTTAAAAAAAAAAAAAAGCAACAAACACCCCCCCGCCCCCAAAACACCATAAATTTAAAACTTTGGATGGTTTTAGACAACAAAACAGAGTAACTCAAAATAGCAGAGAACAGAGAATTCTGGGTAAGAACTTTTAAAAGTAATTTCTATTTTCATTGGTAATAGTTAGGCCAAATTCTGCAGTGTTTAAAAGTTTCTGCTTAACTTTCTTCTGGCAGCCCATGAAGCTCTGTTCTCTGTCAGATGGAGTGCAATGAAGGAAACATCTGCCTCTGACTGCCAGGGCACTGAAGACATGTCTAACCTAAAGCATGGGAAGACTCCTTCCTGAGTGCTATTAAGCACAAAAGATGCCAGTCATTATTTTCTTTTGTCTCAGGACAGCTTTATGTCACCCAACTCTAACAAAACAATGCAAAATGATTTGCTATAGATGAGAGGCTGACCCAATGCTGCCATAAAATTACTGACATTCACAAAGAAAGCTTCCTTGTCCGGAACACGGTTTCGGGGAGGAGGCAGAGTAGTGGGATGCAAGTTGATGTAAGCTAAAATGAAGAACAAACTCTTCTGACCAACCCCTGTCTAGCACCCTCTTTCACAGTGCAGGGAATTAATTTGTTTTCAGTACAGTGCCACTGTCTCTAGTCAGGTTTTGTATCCCAAATGCCATTTTTAGAGAGCCAGATGCAACACGGCCAAGGAATCTGTTCTCCTCAGACCCCAGACCTGTGCTGCCAACCTGCAGCTGCCTTCTACGCAAAGACAAGTACACAGCACATGGCTCCTCTGCTTCCTAGAGCTCCTTGTACATTCAAGCTGCATCCATTTGTGAATCCATTCCTTCATTCTTCACACAGATGGGGCTCTTCAAACAGCTGAATCCTACTCAAAACAGAAAGGCAGTTTCTAACCCATGTTTTGGAGATGGAGGGATGCACAGCGCAATCTACAACAGTTCATCTCAAAATGAGCAGCATGCCACAGACATCTGTTCTTAGTGTGACTCTGCATACGCTGCCTACAGCCAAGACTCCAGCAGCAGGGCAAATCCGGCGTCACTGGTGCCAGCAGTTGGCTGTCATCCCACTGTGGTCCCAGGAGGACGCAAAGCGGCAGGGGTTATATAATGTTTCTGTAAGCGATAAAAGGGGGAAAAAAATCTCAGTGCACCCCTGAACTCCTGAAATTGAAAAGGAACTTGAATTTTGTTAGTTATTGATTTTTAAAAAGCAATACCAAAACACAAACGTTTCAAAGGGCTGAGAAGGGGAAAAGGGGAATGAAATGATACTGCAAAAAGGTGCGGGATATTTATTGCCAGTGCTTGTTCTGCACCTCGTCTGCATTCCTGAAGCATTCATCTTCTCAAATCAATAAGAGTTTGGGGTATGCAAAGAATCTGGGACTGGGATTAATTTTCATGCTAGTCAAAGTGATTTTTCTTCAATCTATCATATACTGTATTTGACATATGGCTTTTCTCTCTGTTAGTAATTGACTGACTGGTACATGCTTTGTGTTCCAGTGAAGGTAGATTTAATACACTGGACATTGGTGTGAGATATTTTTGCTTTTGAATGGCAAATTTAATTTTTGTAGGTTATACTGTACTATTATTTCCCCTAATTTCACATTCTTTGCCAGCTTTTTAGTCCCTCATTTCATAACTAATGTTTTACCTCAAGCGAAAAAGGATCTTGAAGGCATCAAAGATGCCTTGACCTCTCTCAATAGACCATGACAGCCTCCTTCATTCTACATATTATTTAATGTGGAGACATCCAGTGAAGGAAGAAACACAGGACTCTGGTAAAAGTGACTCACTGTTTTGTCAGTGATGCTACCAACGCATTTTCATCACCCAGATTAAACAGAGTAAGCAATTCAGCAATTTACCTAACTGGCTAGTGGACAGATGCACACTTTAAAAGAAAGTGTAACTGTCATCTTCCATAAGATTGGGGTTTAGGTTCAAATTTAAATTATTTTTTTCTGGTTTTAATGTAATTTTGAAACTTGATTTTGTGTGTTTGCTTCTTTATGCAAATTAAGAAATTTGATTGACAAAGCTCTTAAAAATAGATCTAGAGAAATGTCCTAATTAACATCCACTATTTTCTCAATCTTTTTAAAATTTGCACTGTTTGCTGAAGCTTTGTACTAAATTCTCTTAAGAATTTTTTTTAAGTTCTTAAGACTGCTCACTGCAAGCCTCTCTTGGCTGTATTTCTGCCTGCAAGCATCCCTTAACTTTTATTTTTACTACTTCTTCTATGACTGAGAGAAGCCAAATGAAAATCTTTTACTGGCAGTCTTAATATGAGCAACATAGCAACTGGAGCTGTAGAGCACCACTTCTTGGCTAAAAACAAGTGGTGAGTGTACATTGTGGAGGAGGGAGCAGGAGGAAAGGGAACTGCTAGGTCTCAATTTTCTTTTTCTTGAATGTTTAGCATAGATGAAATAAATCTGATAGAAGAGGAGATTACAAGATACAGGATGGGTGTAAAACAAGTTATAGATTCTCATGGTATTAAAAAAAAAAAAAAAAAAGCAAAACAGCCAGAAGACTGTCCTTTTCCTCATTTCGATGAAAGATCAGAACAGTTTGCTTGAAGGCAATGCAAAGAGTAGGACTGTAATTGTCCCATGCAAAAAAAAACCAAAAACCAAAAAACAAAACAAAACAAAACAACAACAAAAAACAAACAAAAACCCCCAAAAAAACCACAAAAACCCCAACCCAAACACAATTGCCTAACTGGATGGCTAATCTGGAAAAAACAAACAAACAAACAAACAAACAAAACCCAAACCAAAACCAAACATTTAGAATTAGCCTCCAGGGCTGTCCCCAAGAAGCATTAGCTGTCCTTTCTTATCTGCATTTCTATTTAAGGGTAACACAGAAAGAGGCAATGTAAGGAGACTAAAGGGCTGGGCTTCAGGAAGAGGGAGCAGGACTGCTGCTGTGGATTTGCTGTGCCCATCGGGCCATGGGAAGGTAAAACCCTGACGGAGCACAGAGCTGGGATCGGTCTCACACACAGAGCAGCAGCGGGGACACTTCCAGTCTCAGCTGCCCTTCCCACTCACAGGGGAGATAGATTGGCAGTGGGGGCACCAGGCAGGAACGGCTTTCTAGGTAACCTTTGTGTTAACCAAAGTAATCAAGGTGTGTAGATGCAGCACCAAATCCTGACTTCTTGCTGTGTTCTGTGAATTCCCATATATCCCTCTTTTCAAATGCCGATTTTTGTCATTAATTTTAATTAGATTAGCTCTAACATTGCAGTTAGAGGCGTTCGCTTAATACAGCAGAATAAAATGAACCAGTTTACTCTCTCTAAACACTTTGCCATTTTAAGTGGAGAACCAGGAGAAAAAAAAAACAAACAAACAACCCAAAAACAGGAGAAAAAAAACAAAACAAACACACAGAACAAAACAAAAACGAATGCAATGAAAAAAACCAGCACCATCAATCCAGGCAATGAAAAATGCATTTTTGTTGATGCTTGAGGGCATATGAGAAGTGTTAAAATATATGAGTGAGGAAATGCACTCAGTCAGATGTACAAATGACAACAATTTGGGGAAAGATTCAAAACATTGTGAAAGAAATTCCAACAGGCATCAACAAGCAGAACAAATACACTTTCTCAGATATGATATCTGGGAGGTTTCGCAGTGGCTCATTTGGCCATATGAGGTGACGATATATCATGAGATAACATTTTTACAATCCCAGACTCTGAAGAAAAAAAAAATAAAAAGGGATATTAAAATTTGCAGTCATGATTCTCATCTTCTAAGTTTTGGATAAATGAGTCAGATTGAATTTTCTGTGTCACTAGCTAGAAAACACATTTTCCTATCACTATTGCAAAGAGTGGTTCCTACTTACTTTTAAAAAAAAAATTCTTTAGTATGATATATTCATCACAGTCTTCAAATGGTATTTTGCTTTCTTGTATGGAAATAACACTATTTCCTATTCCTACTAAGGATAAACTTTTCCCATGCTTTTTCAGCATCTGCCTCATTTTCTTCTCAGTGACTGTGACTTTGTGGCACAGCCAGTACTAAACCACTACTGAGAAAGTAAGGGGTTTTTTTTTCTGCTGCACAGTGACAAGTTCATCGTGGTTCAGGAAAATGCAGTAGCTCTTAGGTGATGATGTACTTCCCAGTTTGGGTGCTATTTGGCTTTAGAATCTAATTTAAAACCAAGCATGCTAGCAGAAGGGACCTCAACCCATGCATAATTCAGACCCTAACTCACTTCAGGGAAAGATAACTGAACTGCTGCCTCAGTACTACTGCTATTATCACAGGATCTAGTCCTAAGCCACTCTGCATAATGGAAGAAGTCCCACAGAAATCAACATCTTGCTTGCATGGATACTTGTTTAAAGGTTGCAGGGCTGGAAACTTCTCAAGGGACGTCTGCCACACAGTTCCTCCTATTGACTCTGCAAAGAATTGACAAGAGAGGTAGGAGGCAGCTTGGTGTGCACAGGACTGGGCTTTTACTGCTTCTTACAGCTCTTCTGTACCAGCCTTGTTTGTGAGAGGGAAAAGCCTTGTCTCCCTCTGTTTGTCTTATGCAGTGTCTATCACGTTCAGGTCAATCTCTCAGCTTTTTGACTGGGAAGGACCCTTGGCTAGGTATACAGTTGTTGCAGCTGTGACTTGTGACAGCATGAGGAGTGCTCTTCACAAATTTGCTGACAACACGGAGCTGGAGAGGGAGCAGCCAATGCACTGGAAAGCAGGACAGTGTTTCTTAATGACCTGTCAGGCTGGAGTAATGGTCTGGCAAGAAGCTCTTAAAGTTCAGAAACTGAAATCTTGCACCTTGTTGGGGATTATCCCATGCAGCAGTACAGGCTGGGGAGTGACCAGTTAGGAAGCAGCACTGCACCTTGACCTGATGGTCAAGGTGGCCGCCAATGTGCCCTCGCAGCAAAGGCAGAAAATTGCACCCTAGCTATTGCCAGAGGTTCAGGAGGGTGATCTTCCACCTCTATTCTGCACTTGCAAAACCATTTCTGGGGTGCTGTGTACAGAATTTTGGGTCCCTAGTGCAGGAAAGATATTGACATAATGGAGTAAATCCTAAGCAGAGCAATAAGGACTGTCAGAGCACTGAATGTGTGAGAAGACATTGAGAGAGATGGGTTTGTTCAGTCCAGAGAAGGCTTCAAGAAGACTTTATTACTTCCTGACCAGAGGACATAGAGACTACGGTGTCAGGCTTTTTTCAGAGGTGTGTGTTGATGAGGCACAAGGCAATAGGACAAAGTTGGAACATGGCACTTTCTGATCAGGTATTAGCAAAAGCTTTTTGACCAGGAAGCTGTTTAAAAACCATGGCACTAAGTCCAAGAGAGGCTATGACTTCTATATCCTTTGAGGTGTTTGAGCCTGAAGTGGAAATGACCCTGTGTAACATGGTCAATTTAGACCTGGTTTTGAGCAACAGGTTGGACTAGATGACCTCTGAAGGTCTCCTTCCGGACTAAATTATTCCTTGAGTCTATGGTCTAAGCATGTAGTAGTACAATGTACAAAAGTAAGAGAGGACCAAAAGAAAAAACAAAAATCAGAGAGAAAGAATTTAAAAAAAAAAGTTAGAATAGTCAAAACCCTAACTGGAGGAAAAAACCCAAAAACAAACAACCAAACCAAACCCCAAAACCAACAGAGGGTAAATGCTGAGGCTGTAGTGATTTGCTAAGAAAAAATACCTCTGTTGAGAAATAGTGTCATTTTAGAAATTAGTTACTACAGTGTTTACTTTCATAACATTCTTCAGTATTTCAGAAAAATACTACTAATTGGAAATGCTTTAAATTACAGTTATTCTATTTTAAATTCTATGTAGAATAACACATTGTACTTTAAAATATATTGTTGTTCCAAAGCGTAGCACTTAGAAATGTGGGAATGGCAAGATTTAGGCTGATTTAATTTAGCTGTTCCTATGTATGTACTGAGTAATGTTAATGGTGGCATACTAACTTAAAGCATGTTGAGCTATGTTTCCAGAGGATCCCTACCTCCCCAAGGAAATTAAGCAGGCAGGCAGTACTTCTTGGAAGCTTTACCACTTATTTATTGCATTGTACCTCCACACTAACTTTTTAGTGAGCACAGCAGAGTTAATTCTGTTGGGATACTTCTATGGTCTTTGTGATTTCAGCATACAGACTCTCATGAACAGTAATGAACATTTCTGTCAGATTTGGAGAAGGTATGGGTTTTTGTTTCATAAGAGTGATTTCATGTACAGATGATTCATTGGAAGATCAAGATTCATTGGAACTGTCCACTGATGGCAAGAGAAATTTGGGTGCTTTGCATGTAATACTTGAGAATATTTAACAATCTTGTAATGCCCTATGTGTTAAAAGCATCCCTGTACTTGATTTCATTTGTCAACATGAGCTCTAAACCTGAATCCAGGCAAGTCAATCAGATATTGAAAAAGAGTAATTCGTGCAGTGGAAATACACTTTATGTGAAACTACACTGAGCTGCAACTTATGTCATCACCAAAGGTCAGGTCTTCACAGTGACACAGGGGAGATCCTTATCACTTGATCTAATAGCTTCAGTAACTGTTCCTTCCATGGACCGACTCCCCTGGGAAGGCAGGGAAGGACTTTTCCAATTGATTTCATATCCATTCTCTAAAGGAAAAATGATGGTCACAGTACTCCTTAAGTGTAAAGGAAAAAAGATGCTCTCAGTAATCCTTAAGTCAAAGAAAAATTTCTGAGGCAATGGTGTCTGTTACTTTGTTATGAGTCCTACTGCTTGGGTTTTCCTTACTGTCTTTTCCAATTTTGCTTCCATTCACCTACCTTTGCTTGTATACTCCCACTGTCTCTGCCTCCTGCTTTCCAGCCCTCCTTGCCCACTGTGAAGCCCAGGTCCCCTTCATCATCCTTGGACCCTTGACGACTTATGGTGCTTTGGGACCAAGAGATCCCACCATGAGGGCTGTTTCTCCCATACTCCTTGAGCAGAACATCTCCGATGTGGAAGTACATCTCCCTGTACTTTTCACACCTGGAGTGGGTTCTCCCAGGTACTTCGGGACCTGTGGGTGTCCAGGAGGCAAAGGCGGGAGAGTGCTCAAGCATCCGTTTGCTGACAATGCCGTTCATTCAGACACAGAAGCTGTAAATGGATGCAGTACACTTACTACGGTTAAAATCCCCGGAGGATTTAAGATGCAAACATCTCTCTTGAGCATAGCGAACCGCAGTGCGGCGTGCGGGTTGTGGCTGGGTTTGTGTTTTGGGGGTGGCAGTATGTCAACCTTCTGCTCCTCAGTGAGAAACCTGTTGGGGTTTTTATTTTGTAGGCAGTCAAAATATGTATTTTTCAGATTACATATGACAGAACTTTAGCTGGAACTTTAGAAAAAACAAACCTCAACCTGAGGCAGATATCTTGGAGAGGCAACTCCAGCCCAAACAGCAAAGGTTTGATAAAATCAAAACAAATTGAGACTTAGACAGAAAGTGCTGGCAACATTAACTATAGTGCTATTTCTGAATGTAATATCTCAAGTTTTCATATATACTTGTAAACTGCTGACATTTTCTGCTCCTTCTTATGAAATACTAGAACAGAACCATGATTCTGCATTTCATACAGTTTTGAGACAGTGTGTTTAGCCTGGCACACCTATGCTCTTTATCAAATATTGAATCCTTTCACACTTTTAAATTTTTTTTTGCTATGTGCTTCCATTAATTAACATTTTACAATTTTGAGGCAATTCAAACATGACTCAAAGAAGTTGGCTAACATATTAATGCCTGGATACATAGCTACTGAAGTCATACCAGACATTAAAAAGAAAACAATCAAACACACCCCCCCAAAAAAACCCCACAACCCACCCCCCCCAAAAAAAAAACCCAACCAAAACACCAAACCCAAACATCTGGTTTCTTTCCAAGTTCTAGCAGTAGCATGTGGAGGAAATGCATTTCTTCTTCAGGATTAATGACAGATTGGCATTAATTAGAGGCACAGATACCTCTGGCTTAGAGCCCGTAGAAATGCACCTAACTCCTGCTAACATCACACAGTTTGTATGAGCACTGATACACCTACTGTGGTATTAGGGTGCTGAGCTCTGGTGCTTGTGTTTGCACAACAGTGTTGGCAACAACACAGGTGGCACCTAAATGCTTAAGGAGAAATTCTTAAAATATATGTTTCCTAATGTAATGCCACTGGGAGACATGGACTAGACCTCATACACCAACTTCTATGAACAGCTGTAAGAGCAAAGCTGTTTGTGCTCTGAGGAGCCTGCAACGTATATAATTTTCCTGTTTCTGTTTTAAAGGAGTGTCTTCTGTCTTCTGTCTATGAAGAGCAAAGCAAAACTTGGAAGAAAGTCGTGTAAACCATTTCAGGATTTAATCCTGTGCCTTTTGAAATTGATGGGGACATCCCTCTAGTTTGAGGAAAGATGGACACCTTAGAGAGAAAACTGAAGGGATTGGGGGAGGAACGCTAAACACTGATAATAATAGGGATATAATATTCAGCAATCTGATTAATCTGATTAATAATCCGATTTTTGCTGCTTCTTCACTAGAAGATGGCTTTGCTGGTTTGATTTCCTCTTCCTATTTTATCACTGTGCCTTAAAAGTAAGTGGCAGCACTCGCTCTCAAATCTGAGGGTTGAATCTTCCTCTTCCTTTTAATAATTCTTAATGGACATTACACTTATCTTGGTGTCCATGTTTCCATTTGATGAGGAAAAGCTGCTTTAGACAGTGAATTATACAAGTACCCACGTTTGATAACTAACCAAAACATTTGTCCTTGACATTCTCAGCACTGTAATGCTAATTAAACAAAATAAACAGAGATGAAATGAAAAGGGGGCAAAGAGTTTATCCTTCCTCAACACTGAATGTGGGCTCAGAGCCGCCACTGACAGGAGAGGGATGCGGGAACTGCAAGTACGTCCGGGCAACGACACGCTGAGTTGTTATTTAAACCTTCCCCTAATAACTTGCGATTTAAATGTCACTTTAGAAAAGGAATCAAGGTCAGACGCCGCTAATCTGGGATCCGAGGCAGCCTTTCGTTTCTCCCGGTTCCTCGCCGTAGAGGTAACGCGGGGCTGGAAGCGGGGTGGGTGGGGCCGGGGTTGCTCAGCTCCCGCTATCCCGTCCATCACCCCCCGGCATTGGCAGCGGGGCCGGGGGCGGAGGAGGCCGCGCCGGGGCTGGGGCGAGGCGCACCGGGCCGAGAAGCGGGACGAACGGCTCCCAAGCGCCCCCTGCGGCGGGGGGAAAGTTCCCCAAACTTCGCCCCTGAGGGGCGGAGCGGAAAGGAGCCGGTCGGCGCCGCGCCCCGGCCCCCCTCCCCCG